>CM019180.2:38085922-38409236 GCA_009739505.2 Apolygus lucorum
ATTTTTATACAAGTACTCTGTCTAGTTGTTTTTTGTCGTTATGTTATATTTTCAGCTGTGATATTTGTGTAGTTATCTGTGATATTTTGAGTTGTCAATGTCTAACAGTGGTGTGATTGTATTTATTGTATGTATGAGTGTGTGTTTGTGGATGTCCTCCCTCGTTGGTTGGGCTGTCGCCTGGTTGGTCCCGGGGGCGGTCTCCTTGGTGCCTCGTTCTCGGCTACTTGCCAGAGATCGTGGTGCAGGGTTTATCTGGCGGTGGTGGCGTTCAGTATTTGTGCTGTGCGTCGTGGCCGTTGGGTGCCTGGTATGGGGAGCCGCCATGGTGGGTGGGCCCGGGGCCGGTCGGGTGGCGCCCGGCCGGCGGGTGGGGGCCCGCCTGCGTAGTCTCCACCCACTGGACAACTTTCACCAATCATAGGTTGAATTATTATTTTTTTATTTTATTTTTTCTCTCATCCTTCCTGTTGTTTAAACCCAGCCTGATTCGTTGGTTCTTTTATTTCTGTCCCATTATATTATTTTGTATTGTGTTTATGACTGATGTTTGCCTTATTGTAGGCTGGTACATCTGAATAAATAAATATGAAATAAATATGAAAGGGTGCCCCCTGACAGTCACCCGTTCCTAGAGGCCCACCGTCACGAGCCCCTCCCTTCCCCCCCTGTCCAAAGTCAACGGGCTTCCTCCTTCAACTGGGTAGCATCCTCAGTTGCTCGCGCTAGTCTCCTCCTAACAGGGCCCGTCAGATTCTGGCACCAAAAACACTCTATTGCTATTTTCTCAATCTGTATAGATTTATGAAGAATTTAAGACCAAAAGCATCCTTGTAGCTCAAAAAATGACGAAGCTGCAGAATTTCAGTGTTTTATAACAGAAAAAATGGATTTTGAGAAAAACGACCATTAACTTCAAAATGCTACCTTCTTGTTATTTCTCGGAGTTAAGGAATGATTCAAACTGCTAAATCGATCTTTCAGGCCTATACACTTGGGTTCTAGAGGGTCCAAGGATCAATAATCGATAGAAAGTGAAAAATCGATACTTTCGACCTTCTTCCAGTTTTGAGCCTTCTCCTCAAAATCAGCTTTGCCGACAAGAGGTCCCTTTTCGCTTTCCGCCTCACATATATAGGGGAAAAACACTCGAGGATAAAACTCCGAGTACAAATCGTGCATCTTACACTACCTTAAAATAACTGAAAATAGACTAATGCTAATAGGCTCCAGGTATACCCCAGATGCACAGTACTAAGGATCAAATCCTACATTGTCCAATGGGCGTTCATTTTTGGTCAGAATCCATTCTTAAGTACCAACCTACTAGGATGCTAGAGATATATTGAATAAATCTTACCTGTTTGGAAAGGAGCTCTTCCGTGAGGTTCTCGTTTTCCTTGCTCTTGGAGTCAGCTTCCTGGCTCTTCTGGTCATAGTTGACGGCCAGTTCCTCCAGGGCTTGCAAGACTTCTTTCACCTCCTCCTTGGCGCACTCGTTCTCCTGAGTGATTCTGTTCATTTCCTGCTGAAGAAGCTCGTAGTCGCGACGAGTCGAAGCGATCAACTGAAATCAGATATTGAAAACTTAACCCAAATGAATAACACCTTAACACGGCCTAATAAGAAACATTTTAGAGTAACAATGATATTAAACATGAAAACAAACAAAAACACACCTCTTCCTGCTCTAACATCTGCTCCTTGAGTTTCTCGATGTACTGAGACTGTTGGTTGATTTCTTCGTCTTTTTCATCGAGCTGTTGGTACAACCTCTCGCGTTCTTCTTCCAATTTTTGGCGCTCTTCGTTGCTCAAGGAGCCCAACATGATACTAGGAGTTGCCGGCACAGGTAGAGCTGTAAAAGGAAGTTTCCAAATGCCATAAAGTCGGGTGGCATATACTGTACAGTAGAGTGTGCGGAAATCGTATCTCTCCATTAGAATAGCAGTGTAACAAGTCCAAAATATCGAGTTTTGAGTATGGAAAACCCTTTCAATAAAAAACGGAGTTTGGAAGAACGTTGTCTATTTCCACGAAAATAATGAGTTACAAGTTAAATCACAAGAGAGTTTGTGATTACCTTTGCTCGAGTGAACACCTGTGTCTCTCTTCCCTGATCACCAACACTACACTTTACTAATTGATAACTCCAACCTGATTGTCTCAGCATCAACACTTGCGCAAGTTACTATTACTTAAATCCAGTCAGTTATTATACCCTAGTTTCAGTTGCAGCAGTAGCAAAAACTAACTAACTACCTACGCGGAAACAATGGGTGTGAATAGCGGGGGAGACCCCCCCGATCCTTTTGAAACATTAGTAACAACTCCAAACATGAACTCTGATCTCGGATCTCAATCACACCAACAGTTCCAACAAAGAGTGATAAATAATAGATTTCGTAACAACGATAACGGTCCTTATTTCATATTCGTAGAAAGTACAAAGGGTAAGATCGGCAAGATGCATCCCATGGCTTTTGGCAGGTGGTTGTTTACCAGAACAAATACTGATAAAAAATCAATAATAAATGTCACCATCGTAGGCGGTAATCGTATCAAAAAAGAGATGAGCTCAGCTAAATCAGCTAATACATTGGTCTGCTCTCCTGAATTTGCAAACAAAAATCTATTTGCGTATATTCCTGACTCATTAATCTACAAAACCGGAGTAGTCCGGAATATTGACACAACATTAGAGGACGACGAAATACTGAACGAAATTAGTTCCACAATAAAAGTAGTGCGTATGAAACGTTTGACCCGGATGACTAAGGATACCGACGGGAGCCCACTACTATTGAAACTCGAGACTTGTTTCATGACATTTGACGGGCAAACACTACCAGACTACGTTTCAATTTATGGAGTCAGAAGTAAAGTTAATGCATACATTCCTTCTGTACGACAATGCTCTCTCTGTTTCCGTCTTGGACATATAAAATACCAATGCCGCGATGGAATAAGGTGCCTTAACTGTGGAGAAAAACACGATCAAGTTTCCTGTCCAAACAAAGAAAGAACTAGGTATTGCATAAATTTTAAAACCCAAAACCACCAAGCCACAGACAAAAACTGCCCACTGCTTATCGAGCGTCAAAAGAAAATGAGGAGCAATACTATCAAAGAACCCTTTTCGTTGGTAGTGAAAAACCGCTACGATACTCTAGCAAACCAGGAGGAAACACCCAACATGCAAAAAGACGAATCAGAGCTCTTAGAACAATATCCCAACCCTGAAATCACCTCAAACTTCACGCAAAAAAGACAGCATCGTCAACAATTGAGAAATCAACCATATAGACGACCAGGTCAACAAAATATGAGTACAAAGCACTCCGAGGACGATTGGTACAACGAGAGTCTGGCATACAACAAGGACCCAAACCGACAGCTCTCATCCCAAGCCTCCAGTTACAGCCGCCGTATCCAGTCCCCAAGAAGTAAAGATCGAATTCGAAATGTAAATAATGCTGAAAATTCGATGGAGACGGAAGAGATCCAAGCAACAGCAGCTTCGATCCTCGATATCTTCAAACAAGACTCAAACAATAAAAAAAACAACGATGAACTTCTAAGTTCACTGGCGAATGTCTTAGCAAACTTCATAGAAAAAAGAGTTCCAGACTAACAGTATACATCCTCTATAGTAATAGTTAAAATAATAAAATCAATAACATTAAAATCAATAAAATAACTAATTACAATAAATAAACTAACAAGTAAATTTAAAAAAAAACACGATTAATAACTAATACTATTAATAAAAATAAATTAATCCATGTTTTTGATAAAATAAATATACTTAATATAATAAATAAATAAAGCAGGAAATTTTAATTTAATAAATAAATGAATAATACAAATATGTCCCAAGAAAATATTAAATTCGTTCAGTGGAATGCTCGCTCTCTAGTTAAGAACAAACCTAGTTTTGAACACTTTATAACCTCCACTCCAGTTACCGCAGCTGCGATCTCTGAAACGTGGTTCGTACCAACCAGATCATACTCCTTCAGAGGCTATCATATACTTAGAAAAGATCGACAAGATGGAAAAGCAGGTGTCGCCCTATTAATTAAACAGGGCATCAAATACCGACAGCTTGACATCAGCTTCTCCGTGGAAGGATTTTCCTTCATTGCCGCAGCTCTACTTCTCCAGCAAAATTTCACGATCAACATTGTATCAGTCTACAACAGCCATAGAAATCGCATATCCCAAGACCAGTGGGAAGAATTCATGCAACTCATTCCCAGACCGTGCATAATCACAGGAGATTGGAACTGCCACCATGTGGTTGTTGGTTCATCGTACACCGATAGAAAAGGAGTATTTCTTTTTTCTGCTGCTGCTGAACAGGATCTAGTATTTCTTAACGATGGAACTCCAACTCTCGTGCCATCAGTATCTCAACAAATTTCATCCGCTCCAGATGTTACATTTGTTTCATCTAGCCTGTCCGACAGGTTTGTATGGGGAGTGCTAGATGACCCCATGGGGTCAAATCATTGGCCCACTGTTTTTATGACAGCTCAACAAGAGGATATCCGGCCGTTTCTGCCTTCAAGAAAGTGGAATACCGATAAAATGGACTGGGATAAATTTCTCACCTTCTTAGACAACAAGAAAAACGAAATATCCCTAGTTGACATAACCTATGAGTCATTCATGGAGATAATAACTGAAGCGTGTTCAAAATCAGCCCCTGAAATTAAACCTTCCAGAAAGAAACCCCACAACCCATGGTGGAATTACGAATGCGCTGAGGCTATAGCCGTTCGCAAAAGAGCCTTCAGAATGTATAAGCAGTCCCCAACCTATGCACACTTCATTGAAGCAAGACGACTAGCAGCAGTAGCAAAACGAACGCTACTACGTCGGAAAAGGGTATCGTTCAGAGAGTATTGCAGCAAGCTTAACAAGTCGACGCCGATCAAAGACATATGGAATCAAATAAGGACTCTGAAAAACGCCAGTTTGAACAAAGCCGGTAGAGCTGAGGCAGGCGAATGGGTCGAAGAATTCTTCGCAAATATCGCCCCTCCTTGGGTCGCAAGAAACAATTCCCCCCCTTCAAACCTGCAAGCAGATGACCATAACGACATAATCAAGGCGCCATTCACGATTACCGAACTAGAAACGGCCTTAAGAAGGAAATCTAATTCAACCCCCGGTTTGGATGGGATCACCTACCAAGTGCTCTCGCAGCTTCCAAATTATTACAAAAGAGCTCTACTTTCAATCTACAACCGGTACTGGCAATCAGGAACACTCCCACCCAAGTGGTCAGAATATGTAATTATGCCAATACCCAAACCCGGTAAACCGTTGAACGATCCAAGATCATATCGACCCATAGTCCTTGCATCTTGTCTACTGAAAACCCTCGAACGCATGCTCAAATATCGGCTTCAATGGTGGTTAGAAAACAATAATAAACTGCCTAGATCTCAGTATGGATTCCGAGCAAACCGTTCTACCACAGACGCAATCAACGCCCTTACTACACATGTCCATACAAAGCTAGCAGATAATCACTCCACTCTAGCACTGTTCCTGGATGTGGCGTCAGCATATGACAACGTAGTCCTTCCGATCCACACCGAAAAACTGGTAGAGTGTGGTATCCCACCAAATACGGCTCAGTCTATTTCCCACCTCTTTGGAGAGCGCAATGTATACGTTAGAGTTGGAGACACTATCATGGGTCCACGTAAGATTTTCAAAGGAATCCCGCAAGGATGTATCTTGAGTACAATCCTTTATACCATATACGTAGCTGGCATAGAAAGAATTCTCCCACGGAATGTAAAAATAGTACAATATGCAGACGACATTTGCATATTTTGTTCAGGAAGAGGAGTAGAGAGTTGTACCAACCAATTAGGCGAAGCCGTTATTGCTATAAGGGAATTTTTAGATCATCTGGGACTAGAAATATCTAGCTCGAAATCCGAAGTTTGCCTATTTACCCGCAAACGAACTTCCATTGGCAGCCAAATGGTTATCGGGGCGCTGACCTTCCCAACCTCGGCAAAAGTGAAGTTTCTGGGTGTTTACCTGACTCCCAAGTTAAACTGGAACACTCATATTGATCACATAGCATCAAAAGTAGACGCATATCTGAATATCATGAGATCCTTCTCCTCAACAAGATGGGGAGCAGACCCACAAACAGCTATGCTCTTCTACTCAACTACTATACGTAATGTCCTGGATTATGGGTCCATCTTCTACGCCTCCGCTAGCAAAACCGCACTGGAAAAACTTGATCGCCAACAATATCGCGCAATTAGAATTGCCCTAGGACTCCTTCGTTCTACTCCACTAAACGCCCTGCATGCAGAAGCAGGAGAGCCCCCTCTCAGCTTGAGGAGAGCCCTACTTGCTAGCAGATACGTGGCATCTCTTTTCTGCAAACTGCCTACCCTGAGTGACGAGATAAAAAATCTTTCCATCCAAGTCCTGACTGCCCGATATTGGGAAAAGAAAAAATCGCCAGCTATATGTGAAAGCTTTACCATCATAGCCCAAGATCTACAATGGCTGGCCACAGAATTCACAGCCCACCAATATACAACAGAATATAGACTGCTGCTTAAGGCGCCTAGAGTAAACCAACTTCCAGAGAGAGCGTACAGTAGTGCCTTATCTCCTAATACTTCTCTCATCTCATACTTACAGGAACACTGGCCAGGAGGGACTTACATATACACGGACGGCTCTGTGAGCAGCGGGCGAGCGGGCTGTGCATACTACGATCAAACGAACGAATTTTGCAGGTCAATTCGTCTATGGAATTCGTCCTCTATTTTCACAGCCGAAGCCTATGCTATTCTTGCCTCACTAAAATACACCAACGAACTCCAAACTGTCCCCAATACAGTGGTAATAATATCCGATTCACAGAGTGTATTATCTAAATTGAAAAATATTAATCCAAACTCAAAGATATCATATATAGAAAAAGAGATTTTAAACGAAATTGAAGCTTTGAGATCGAAAAACACACAAACAAGGTTCCTCTGGATAAGAGGACATAAAGGAATAATAGGAAATGAGATCGCGGACAAAAAAGCTGCTGAGAGTATAAATATTCCCCAGCGTGTATTCGATCCCCCAGTGTTCCCATACTCAGACCTTCGCAATACATTCCACCGACAACTTATGAAAGCATGGGAGAGTTTCCATAAAAATCACCCTTCTGGGGAGAGGTACAAAGCCCTATTCCCAAAACCCACAAAACGCGCCTGGTTTAAAACCATCACTAATAAACCCAAGGTGTTCTTCTCCACGATCTCCCGTCTGAGAACAAATCACCTCCTCACCAACCAGTACCTCAACAAGATTGGATTGTCCGATAACGACGAATGCTCTGCTTGCCCTGGTTTAACAGAAACGGCAGAGCACATAGTTCTTCGCTGCCCACGCTATGACGAAGCCAGAACTCGCCTTCTGGAAGAAATAGCGAAGCTCAACATTCAGAAGCCATTCAATCTGGACACTGCGCTAGCTTCAGATGAATCAGACGTGTTTGCCAATATCTTTCAATTTTTCAAAGACATTGACCGTCATATTTGAAAAAAAACCTATTGTAAATAGTTTCTGAGATATTATAATTTTTTCTGTCCAATACAAATGTACCATAATTTATACTTAAGGCTGAATGTAATAATTTTACGACGCCAATAAAAAAAAAAAAAAAAAAAAAAAGTTAAATCGATTTCGATGGGTAGGTCATCACCAGTAACAAACAATAACTGAAGGTACATCACTGAGAGCATAGCTTATATAGTCACAGGTGAAAGGGAGCTTGAATCCCATTGGTCGAGAAAGTGAAAGTCATACCCAATCAGATTGAAGCAGATATAAGTGAAAGGAGAATTCTATTGGCTCAGAGAAGTGAAGGGGTCTAGGAGGATCAACCAATGCCAATCTAGGCACAAAAAGTGAAAGGGAGCTCAAACATTGGTGAGGGTTACATTGTGAAGGGGGGGGGGGGGATCTATTGCAGGAATGAACCCATCAACGGTGAAACATGTTGAGGGACCACATCATTCAGACATTTACCAGACCTATCACTCTTAAGAATCTCGAACTTTTCAAGCACATTCTTCAGTTATTGTTTGTTACTGACGATGACCTAACTGTCGAAATCGATTTAACTTGTAACTCATTATTTTCGTGGAAATTAGCAACGTTTTTCCAAACTCCGTTTTTTATTTAAGAGCCCATGATCTCTGTAATCGATTATCGTTGAACATAAACCATCGAGGTTTGATTACCTCATGTTTGTATTTGCGAAAAAAATACAATCAAAAGCTTACTTTGCTTGATGATGTCAGTTGTAGTGGTGACTGGAGTAGCCACCTCAACAGGTTCTTGGAGGTTAACTTGTTCTTCTGGGTTGACCGTTTCACCACCTCTCCACCTGTGAAAGTAATAGATTTGTATTCTCATGTTGGTACGAATCATGTTACGACTTTTATGTCGTATGGTACTTCAAATAGCTTGCAAATGGTGAGTGGAATAGACCTTGTTGTTTTTAATTACCCCTTCTCTAAGTTCCAAACCCTAATAATTTCAACAACAATGGCGCTGTCAATCATTCGTGTGTGAAGTTCATCTATGTACTGAGCAGAATCAATCATTTTCAACCAGAAACAGGATTTTGAAAACCTGATATTGATATTAGAGAGTTTTTGCACGCAACTAACGAACCTTTTCACTGAGCGCGGTATCCACAGAACCTGTGATCTTGACAAAACGTTGACAATTGGTGACGATCCAGCTGCCAATTTTGGCGGGGTTCGTTTAGAATCCCTAAACGTGGCTAGCCCGTGACTAACCTTTCTATTTATAATTCTACATTTTGCTTCCGAGTCTACCAAGGCAGCGGAAGCTTTGTTTTCACTTTTCAAGGACGAAAAAAAAAAGTTCTCCAAAATCAAAATTTCCACTCGCGTTTTGCGTTTTAGACCTTTCTGAACAATTTTGGTTCCGTGTCTGTGTGTCTGTCTGTCTGTGTGTCTGTCCGTCTGTCATGATTTCCTTGTAACGCGCATAACTATACGAAGTTATTGTCCGATTTCCATGAAATTTTCAGGGATTGTGCGGGTTGGTGTGTAGACGGTCCCCTATGAAAATCATCATCCCCGGACTGATAGAAGCGACCGCGCATGCGCAAACGTGAATTCCTTGTAACGGCCATGACTTCCACATTTTCGATCCGATTTCAATGAAATTTTCAGGGATGTTACAGATTAGTATTTAGATGATCCCGTATGAAAATCACCACCTTCGGACTGATAGTAGCCATTGCGCATGCGCATACGTGAATTTCCTTGTAACGGCCATAACTTCCACATTTTCCACTCGATTTCGATGAAATTTTCAGGGATTATGTGGATTCGGTTGTAGATCGTCCCCTATGAAAATCATCATCCCGGACTGATAGAAGCGACTGCGCATGCGCAAACGTGAATTTCCTTGTAACGGCCATAATTTCTACATTTTCCATCCGATTTCAATGAAATTTTCAGGGATGTTACAGAGTAGTGTTTAGATGGTCCCCTATGAAAATTACAGAGAATTGTTTTTCATAGAGGGACTCATTCATAGAGGGATGGTCTCCTGTGAGAATCTCAAATCCCAGTAATTGCAGGTCATCGGTAGCTCAGAGGATAAAGTCTTGATATGAGCTCCTAAGGTCGCGGGTTCGAAACCCAGCCGAGGCTATGTATTTTTTTGATCCAATCACATACACCTACTCACTTAATTTTTCATCCGAATTTGATGAAATTTTCTAGGATTGTCCAGATTAGCGTGTAGATGTTCCCCTATGAGGGCAGTGAAAGGTACTTAGAGATTGGTGTTTTGAGATTAACTACTATGCATAGGATCATCTATACAATCGGGTTATGGATACGAGGAAGCTATGTGCCACACCCACTTGGCAGACGTTTTTTTATTGTCAACTATCATAAATTGTTTCCCGTTACCAAGGCAACATAACATAAACAAAGTGTAGCTCTAGCTCTTTGCGTCACTTGGGACGTACCAACATCTTTTCCAGCTGGCCAACTCGTTAGGGGCAGTTAGCAGCGTGATTGCGCGCTCTAGGTTGAAGTTTGTGGGGTCATTGAGCTGACGTCGCCCATTGGTAGCAAAAACTCTCTACTATTACCTACCTAAGACGGTTATGCCTACGTTTGGCTAGTGATCGTCAAATTATAATTCAGAAACACAAACTACAAAAGCCTACTGTTTGTAAGCATAATAATAAGCATAACATAGGGGTGTTCGAAAAGTAGCCGGGTTTCTATGGGGGTTGGTAGCCATGGTTTCAACATTTCAGGCACAAAAGAACTTAAAACAGTAAAACCAAACAAACGTCCTGAGCAGAATACGTTTCCAAAACCATTTGTATTGATGGTACAAGTAATTGGACAGGATGTCACAGCTGACTTGAATTTTTCAATCAGCTGACAAGTAAAAATGTATTCAACGTCAAGTTATTAACTTTATGAATCACAAGTTACGAGAACTTGTTATTTGTAAAATTTACTAGAACTACCACAGTTTAATACTGTTGCATAGCATTTTAAGGTTTTGGACACGTATTTTTTTCGAATTCCCCTGAAAGACGCAGGGGGACGCCATAAAAACAAATGCTGGCCCTAGGGATATGGGAAGATGAGGAAGGTGGGGGTGGGAGAGAGGGATGAAGGGAAGTGCCTCTATAAAACGACCATCAGTACAAATATGAGCCGAGCAGGACACGGGTGGTGATACCAAGGAGTAAGCCAACTGAGATGCCAAACTCGCGCAACTCCGTGGCACTTTTCCTGCACCACACACCGCACCATGACAAGGTTGCAGCCATCAACCTGATGTTGTTGGGTGCCACTCCTTTTAGCTCCTACACCACTTGCCGTAAATCATTTGTGTCATACTTCCTTAACTTAGCCCGCCAAGTCTGCTCCATGTCCAAGCTGCCATTGACAACTTGGACATCCAGGATAATGGAAGACTGGTCGGGCTTGACGGCAACAATGTCGGGCTTCTTACCCTGGTCACTCGGCATGTGGTACAATCTCTCCCTCTCAACATCCCAGCCGCTAGATGACAAGGCACCTGCTATCTGCTTGGCAACTGCATCATGACGTAGAATGCGGCCCCCATGAGTCCTAGGACACTGCTGCACTACATGATACAGATGTTCATTTCTACTCCAACAGGCACAGCAAAGGGGTAGGGTTGTCCCGCGACTGCCTCTCGAACACCTCACCGCAGTTGGCAAAGAAGCCACGAGGATGGCATGGAAGTATTGTTAGTTGCAGGCCCCAATGCCCACGAAGCCCAATCAACCCCAATACAAATTACTCAATTCCTTACCTGGCTAACTCAGTTTCGAGCTTCTCGAGTTTTCCCTTCAATCGGCCAACTTTCTCCTTCTCCTTTTCATATCTTCTCTTCCACTCTTCAGCAGTCAATTCTTCGTTAACAGTTACTACGTTTTTGATGGTTTTTGCTCTGTAGAACAAATAATTTCATACAATTATAGCAGTAGAATGAATTACCGTAAGCGGCTCAAGTACATATTAAATATTATCGGACATAATAAGGTGCAGTATAATCAAAATGATCTTTCAAGAAAATGAATAACTCACCTTCGACCGAAATCCAGAGTACTCTTAGTTTCGGATTCGTTGAAAGAGGCTGGAGAGCAGCATATGATGATGGTGGTTCTCGCGTTGCCCCCAAGGGATTCTTGCAGGATACGAGTGAGCTTAGAGTCTCTGTGGATGAGTAAATATTGATGAAATACTAGGTAAATAGTGAATGGACTTCTAATACAAGATATGAAAAAATATGCAAGGTAAAATTCTGCGTTGAAACTCTAAAAAAGAGGAGGTATAAATATTAAGCATGTAAATGGTACAAAACTGTAATTGGCCCGCTAACGAATACGGTGAATTTCCTGGGAATCCTCGTGGATAACAGATTGTCCTGGCGGAGTCATACTGACCATTCGAACTTTGCATTGCTTAAACTCTCCAGAGTACTGTCGCCCCATGCGTTGAGGATGGTATTTTTTGTTTACTTCATGAGCAGGGCTAGTTACGGTATCGTCATCTGGGGAAACTCCGCCCATAATCAGTCCATCTTCCAGTTACAGAAAGCAGCACTGCGGATTGTTTTTGGCCTGGGCTATGGCCATTCTTGCAGAGGTTTATTTGAAAAGATGAAGTGCTTGACCATACCAGGCCTTTACGTATACCAGGCATTACTGTTTATAAAAGACAACTTGGACAGAGTTCAATAGGGTTGCAGCATTCATGAGCATGAGACAAGGCAGCGTAGTGCTCTCCATCCTCCTCCAGTGCGTCTATCTGCGTCCCTCCGCTCAAACCCTCTGCAGCAGGGGGTCAGGTTCTTCAACCATCTCCCTGTTCAGCTGCAAACCTTGGCCAGTGTGAAATTCCGTAAAAAATGTTCTTGTTATGGCTGAGTTATATAATGTTGATGAATTTTTTAATATATGTAGTTGGTGTTAGTTGTTGAATTTTTCTATACTTACTGCGTTATCTGTTTTACATTATTTTACAAATTTCCGTTATATTAGTTTAAGTTCGACTATTGTTATACCATTCTCTTGGTTCCACAATAAAAATATCTTGACTTGCATTCAGCTCACATTTTGAACGTATTTGCACTCTAAAATAATCGAGTGAAGAGCACACTCAAGAAGTCTGCAAACGAATTGCAAGTAATTGGCAATACAAATGAAAGAATTTTCATTCTTGTAATTCAAGAAATGTCGTTTTCGAGTTTGGGTTTGATTACTAGAAAATTCATGCTGTTGCCTTCTTTTCTAACCCACTTCCTGAGCAAAGTAGAGGGGAGATACACCATGTAGGTATATCAGAAGTAGAGAAGGGTCGTTCCAACTTGAGCCATTACGTGAAACCTAATCCAAGGGCTTCATTTCAGAAATGGTTACACTTTCCTAAAATTACCAGTTTAGTGGAGCGCTTGAACTCAAGTCCACCTCTCAATATACACTTCACTCCGCCCGTAATAGTTGCTCACGTTATTTATCTAAAATAAAATACATGCTCACACTCTCCGGATCCAAACATATCAGTTTTACAAACCCAGTTGGCGAGAGGACCTCAAAACCAATAGGGGAAAAACAAGATGGCAGTAAGAGCTAGAAATATAAGTCTTGAAAGCTTAGAGGAAATGCAGCCAAAAACGAAAAGTCTGACGAAGAACTCCCTTACCATCATAGTTCTGTACCAGCAGGCAGTTCGGCTGTACCTCGCCAAAAAGTTTCAATGTGCTCCATCAAGTAGACTGATGGTATCTCCCAGTGAAACTCTCGCCCTCTAAATAACGCCACTCGAAACTCCTACAGTACCAGAAAAACTCACAGAAAGTGGCAGAGGTCCTCTCTCTAGATGGCGGCAGCACATCGAGCATTCCTCCGAGCAGTCCATGATATAGGCTTTGGCGTTCAGAATTACTAGCTCGCATCGCAGTCTGAATAGCTGCTTTTCATCTCCACTGTCTTTAACAAAGCTGCAGCACTTGGCGGCCTTGACACTCAGCACGGAAAAGCTGCAGACTTTCATCGAGTTTGATACACTCGAGGGTGAGCCAGCAGGTTATTCAAGGCGTTGTATCGAATCGCCGTTTCGTCCCAGCATCCAGCTCAGAACACAGCTCTCTGTGGGTATATCCTCTTAGGCCAGTATCCAAAGGAGACGGTCATCAGATATTTACATCACATGGTTTTGATGCAGCTTCAGCGTAAAGATCAAGAGGGGCTCCAACTTCGCCTCAAAGTAAGCCGGAACGGCCGAAATCGAGAACACCTTTTTCCAAACTCGATTCATCGCGAACTTCGCTACAACTACCTTTTGCTAAGTGCTTAGTATCCCGGTGTCACGATCACACCTAATTAGCAGCACTCACTCACTGTATTATTGTTCTCGCCCTGAAAGAACCATCTCCGAGGCTTGCCCCCGTTTTGGAAGACCATAATCATGTTGTGATCAGCAACCTCTTCGCATTTCTGTCCATTCGCTTCCTTAGCTCAAGTGGTAGGAACTCCGATTCAGAATCGGAATGATAGGAGATCGATCCCTGGTCGAGGGAAGTTAATTTTTGATGATTCAACAATCACCTTGACACCCCCAAGTTCACCAGGAGCATCTTGGGAAAGAAAGTGGTGGGATGGCCCGAGCGCTATCTAGCGACGATTAGATGAACCTTCTCTTCTTTGTTGGCGAGATGGATGCATCTCCATTATCGACCGGTGGTAATGTCTATAGACCACTGTAATCTGTATGAAATCAGAAATTTGCCCTCAATGGAAAAGGCAATCAAATCTGTTGAGGCGTCAATAAGAAAGTCATTTAGTCTGAAATGAAAATCTACGTACTCGTAGGCAAACAAAATTAATTTTTGAAGCATTCTTTTAATTACGAACGAATTAAAAACACCACACATGATACCTACATCACATAGGCGGACTGATAAGAGAGATAACCTAGGTTTTTGAGCTCCGGAAGGTTCATCTCATCTTCGCTATGCAGCGCTCACGCCATTCCACCACTTTCTTTCCCTACATGCTCCTAAGTTCACCATTCCAAGTTGTTCCATAGCAAACCATCTCCTAGTATGGAACGCTAAATTGTAATTGTTACACATGTGTCACTGGAACGTTTGTAACGGTGATGAACAACGGAGAATTTGCCTCACAATTTTTAATTTTTTTTTCAGAAGAGGGTTCAATGATATGGAATAAAATCAAAGTGTGCTGCTCGAAAACGCAAATTTAGAGAATTTAAGGAAGATGGGAATGTACCGGGAGTCTGTGACGTGACGAGTTTCCCCTTAAGACAGTAGCGGAAACACCGCTTCACTTGTTTAGGCAATTTATTCTAATGTAATTTTTTTCCCTCGGGTATTCCTGGTGTTGAACGTTATTCTAGGGCCCTATTATAGAATTTGAATTGAAATTCCAGAATCTAAAATTGAGGCAAATTCCCCATTCTGGAACGACTCATCTCTAACCAGAATTCATGAAGCCCTTCAATGGAAGTTGAATGTTATGATCATTTTTAAGTTGTCTTACACGAAACATGACACAAAAAATTTATTGCAGAACAGTTGAAAGCCACATAACCCATCGACGAACAAGGAACTAATATACTTCACGTAGAATCGCGATTCATCTTTTTTCTCTAGTTTTCTGTAACGAAAAGAATACGACCATCGTAACGATAAATTATCGAGCGTAATAAACAGGCTGAAGGTCGAAGTCTCATCATTTCAACACAGGAAGTTTCTTACAAGGTAATACGCTGAGCGATAAATGTTTATAGCTGGTACCTGTAGGGGATGTGGGACTTATTGCCATCGGCAAGAGCCGAAATTACGTTGCCCAGAGCCGACAGGGATTTATTGATGTTTTTAGCTTCGTCCAAGACAGTTCCTTCAGCACCAGTTTTGGAAACCTGCACAGCGAAATTAAACATACATTATGGTACAATATGATTACATAACGAACTGGGTGCGAAAGGTACACTAACTTGGGCTCAGAATGATCAGAAGAAACCGGACTAGTAATAAAGTTGAAGAGAAAAACACGTGATATATATTTTTGATGGATTCAGAGAGTGTTTTAGAGGTGTGACTTCATACTCACTTTTTCACTTCCAGCTAAATCGACCAGGTATAGTTTTCCGGAGAGTTTCTTTTCGTTTTCGAGATTTTCTTGTTTCACATTGATGAGGAAAACGCTGTGACTTCTCGAGCTGTGTTCGTTCATGTCTGTAATTAAAAAAATCATTTTGCAAATAAGGTGATATACTAATATAGTATTATTCAGAAGGCCTGTTTTCATCTAAATAAATCAATGGATCTTGAGAAGCTTACTCGTAACGGCAATGTGTCGGTTGGCTTTTCCTTCTTCAATAACTTCAAAGACTTCATCGGGGCTGGATACGAACCGCTCAGTTGCTCCTTTCACGAAAGGAACTCTATTTTTATCTTCATGGACGCTCAAATTTACTTTCGAAACTGTAAAAAAAAAGTTACGTTGATTGACAAGTTTAGAAGAATCCGATCGAGATGAAGCAAGTTGGAGAGTTCGATCGCTGAAATAGCAATCTTCGATAACCAGGAAAATTGAGGCAGGTACGACAGATAAACATCCCAAGGTAAGAATTTATACTCCTGCTCAAAATTAGAGCACCACCATGTATTTCTTCGTTTGTCCCCTTCTTTTAACCCTTATCAAGTTTTTATCCATTTCCACACATTGTTTGCAATCACAGAAGGAAAAAGATAACCAAAAAAGGCACAAATTCGAGAAGAAAAGATGTTTTCAATAAATTAAAGAAAAATGTACTTCTTGTGGCAAAATGATAAAAATTGAAAAAGTGAAAAGAAGGTTTGAATTATGCCAGTTTAGCTATCAAATACTTGGTATTACCTCCTCTAGCTCGGATGAGGGCTTGGACCCTTCGACCCATGCCTCTAATCAAGTTTTGGATATCCTCCTGGGGATATTGTCCCACTTCACTTCTCTTTCGCTGCTGTTTACAGCTGCTGAAGATTGTCTGGTGGTGGGTCTATAGCTCGAATCCTTCTTTTCAGCAAGTCCTAAACATGTTCTATCGGATTCATGTCTGGGCTCCCTGGTGGCCAGTCCAGGATTCAAAATTTATAAGGGAAGAAGGAAAGAGACATACGAAAAAAAAGCATGGTGGTGCTCTATTGAGGAATTTCACCATGTCGGAATTTCCTATTTTTGACCCAAAAATCGGATTCAGCACCTCTAAAAACCCCCTAAGGCAAACTTTCAGCCCGAACTTCCTAATTTACGAATAAACAAAACAGTGTAGAAAATAAGAACGTTTAAAAAAAACCGGGAAAATGACGTCATGCTGGAATAGTTCATTTATGGCCGCTTGAAGCGCTGAGATCGAGAAATCCATAGTCCCCAGATGCAAAATTTCATGAAACAGTAAAGTTCGAAATCGAAAAACTGAAGAAAAAATAGAAAAAGCAAGATGGGGAAAATTAGGTTTCTCCTGTTTTTGTTTGATAACTTTTCTCTTAGAAAACACGATTTCGTCGTCCCGATGGGCAACACTGGGAGGAGACGGCGATCCGAACAGCCCAATCAGCGAGCGTTCCCGCTGCACGTCTGTTTTCCCGGTTAGTTTTGAAATCAAAATTTTGATTGTCTCCCAAAATAACAGGAGACTTATTTTCCGAAATCAGCCCGATTTTCATCTATCCCACACCAATAACTATTCAGGAAAAATGCAAACAGAATTCGGTGAAATTCCTCATTTTGAGCAGGAGTGTATATGTACACCTGTTGAAACTCCGTAATTCTCCGAGGATCTTTACGTTCTATCCGTAATTCTACCTCTACTATACTAACAAGAAAATTCGGTTCAAGTTTACAACTCAATTGACTTTATTTCTCTCAACAAATGTATACTTGAAATTTACCGAAACCAAGTGAATTTGGACAGTGAAATACTGAGTAGTCAAACGGAAAATTTAGTTAGGAAATTATTTGGAAACCATAATTCTCGCAGTTGCGACACTCCGGGGCGACCATCAGCCAGTCCTTTGATTCCAGTGGATACAGGTGGCCCAGGGATTTTATCAAACCTCACCATTGGATTGTATTTGGCTGTTCGAATCCCTTCATTCTAACAATCTTCCCTTTCCTCGGGACGAATCTTAACGGTTCTGATCGACTCTACCGACCCGGGTTGTTGATCCAACTACTCCCTTCTTCTGTTCAATCATTAATAAATACGAATAAGTACCCAGGCACCAGTTCCCGTGGACCAATTTTGATGAAATTTGGTATATCGGTCCCATTTGGGGTCTAGTTGTGCCCCGAAGCTTTTGGTTAATGTAAATCACTTCTAAGGTGAAAAAGTGGGGGTTGAAATGTTCAAAACGCCCTAGCTCAAAAACTTTCGATAAGGTCTTATTTTTACAGCAATTTAAAATAGAATTGAATTTTTAGAATCCAATGCGACCGCCCAGAGCTCTGTAGGTCCAAATCGACTCAGTATGAGGACCTAAAGTTGGGGAAAATAATAAACCGTTGGGTAATAATTTGCAGCGTTTTCATGACTGAATATAATTATTGCTTTACCTATTTTGATGATCCCTTCTCAAATCTACCTTTATAATTTTTCTTTAAATATTTTTTCCATGAAGCAAGCCTAAGCAGTCACTTAATTTTTATAAATTAAAATGTATCTATCTTAACTTAGCAAAAAATTACTAGGTACGAAGGAGGTAAAAGGAAGGGTAATGCACATTCTGAGCTTGATGATTTTTTCTGTTACTCCGACAAATTCATCCCTACTGAAACAATTTATCTAGTCCCACAAAATCAGTAAAAAACAGACTTGATCATTTTTTCCAGCCAACACAGCTTTTGACGGTTTGAAATACTTTGAACCGCTCTGGCGTAAAATTTGTTTTTTTGTGACTCATTAACTTTTTCCTGTCAACCGATATCATTTACTCACCAAGTACCAGAAATTATGTATCAGAAAACTCTTACTTATTTACATACCAAACAAGGGAAATTGACCAAAGGGAGAAATTTGGTTGGAAAGAGATCGAAAATTCCATTAATACGAAGGGAAGCCAAGACGAAAGAAGAAAGGGGAGGGACATAAATAAACCAGAGAGAGAAGAAAGATATTCGCAGGGGCCGAGTTGGTGGTGGAGCTTGGGCAGAGAACCGAGATGAAGTGGCCCCCTTGGATTCATCCAGGATATTCACCATCAAAGTTCCACTGCGCTTCACCGGCCAAAAATAGTTTTTGTTTTTCAAATTTTGACGATAACCTTTCAACAGAGTGTGAAAAATTCCTTAAAATGAGTTGTTTTACGTGCCACGGGATCTTGTAGAGTAAAATAATATATTTCTAAACTGACCAACACCGGTTGGTCTAAGGTCTTTTGATGGAAGAATCTCTACTGTTTCTTTATCGTTGAAAACCTTGCAGAACGCAAAACACCGTAGGTATTTTTGGGAAATAACTAACTAATAAATTTCTCCCAATTTTTCTTTCTGAATGATCAAACAGAACTCAATATTACGAATCCAAGCATACCAAAACCCAAAAATCGACAAAAATTTACTCTACGGCTTTTTAGGACGTCCCACAGTAAGACTTGGGCGTCCTTATAAGATCGATCTGGGGTGAAGTTGGACAACACTCAACAGAAAAAAAAAAACCACACAGTAATCCGTTTTAGACCATTCTGAATCCAAATCCGCGAAAAAAACCATAGGTGTATGTCTGTGTGTGTGTGTATGTGTGTATGTATGTGACAAAATCTTGTGTCGTCTGCCCAGGCCTTAGTTCTCAACCGATTTTCCTGGTTCTTTTTTTGTTCGACGCGGAAAACTATCTAGTTGTGCACTACGTCGCCGGAATTTCGAATTTTGCCTTTTAAGGGGGGGAAAGGGGGGGTTAATGCTTAAAAAACGTGCGTTTGCGGGCATTATCCTGTAAAATTTGCCCAGGCCTCAATTTCCAACCGATTTTGTTTGACTCAAATAACTTCCGAGTTGTACATAATTTCACCAGAGTACCAAAATTCGCAAGGGGGGGGGGGTGTAGTGGGGGGATAATATTCACAAAATATCCGATTTTTCAAAATTTCGGTTCCTTTACTGCTTACTAATTGTACCCAAGCTTTGAAATTGAGGAAAAATTCTCATTATACCTCCGGGTTTTCATGAATTATTCTCTGTAGCACCAAGGAAATAATAGTGGTGCCACCATGGTGCCAGGACACCATAAACCGCATATTTCGTGCTTTTTTTTTGTGTTTCACCTTGAATACGGATGTGAACCTCGACGGACCGCCTACTAAAACTAATAGATGAAAGTGCAATGTTACGACGTATTCCCCCTTTGGTGCCAGACTGGCACCATTGGTGGTGGTTGGGGGGGGGGGGGGGTGAACTCGAATTCGCATGTTGGGTATCGTAGATCATGGATTTTAAAATGCTCTTCAGATTCGAGGCTCCCATGCCGCTAGAAATGTTTTGGTAGATAATGGTGAGGGGGGGGGGGGTCACTATTTCTTGCCTAAAGTAATAAACCAAATTACATCGAGTGAAACAGTTTTATCGCTTACCAACTGGTTAACTGATCTAATGCTTATCCAATGGGACGTCCCCTGGAATGCATGCATTACTAAACAATATGTTTTACTTTGGACGGCAGTATTTTCTTGATATTTTCTTCCTAAATGACAAAGCATTTGAAATTAAATCAGAATCAATTTTAGAACTGGGGAACCCATTTTTCGACGTTTCACAGGTGAGATTCTCAAAAATTCTTTTATATGTCGGCGGCATCGCCAGTATTCAAATTAGGCGCTACCGAAATATAATAAGATATCTGAATCGGCTTCTCGATGGATCGAATGAACTTGAAGCCTATTGAATCAGCAATCGATACTGGACGAGTGTATCGATGTATCGAGAGGGGTTCAGGCACTTCGGGAGAACCCCGCGAAGGGAGGTCGGCCTAGTAATGTTTGATAAGTTAAATTCAATCGTAATGCTATTGTGGAGCAATGCAAGAGGTGTGATAATGTCGAGTTATGATTAGTGAATACGCCCTCTCCGTCATCAGAAGTGGTCGAACCAGGTGTGAGTTTTTATTTTGGTTTATTATTTTCAATAATAACCCTTTGGAATCGAGCAAGAAAAAAAAAGTTTAACCTCCCCCTCAAAATTTGATGTTTTACGTTTCAAGGTAGGTACGTAGAATCCGAAAATCGAATAAAAAATGTCCGTCCGTCCGCCGTCCGCCGTACGCCGTACGCGGCACTTTTCTTAGCAACACTGGACCGATTTGGTTCAAATTTGGTATATGGGCTCCATCAGGGGTCTAGTTGTGCCGCGAAGCTTTTAGTTGATGTCACTTCTAAGGGGTGAAAATTGAGGGTTGAAATTTGCCCTAGCTCGAAAACTCTCGAAATAAAGGATTGTTTCTTAACCAATTCTAAATAGTGTTGAATTTTGAAAAATTTTTGAGACCACCCGGAGCTCTGTAGGACAAAACGTTCGGTCCCTACGAGTACTTGAAGGTTTTCCTTCGATAAAACAGAATCATGAGTGTGAATCGCAAAAGAGGTCTAATCTCCATTCAAATTTTATCGGACTAAAATGCGATCGCTGTTCATTTCTTCGATTTGTATACAGTTTTGCCTTCTGCGTAACCAGTAATCAAATTTCCATATGAAGCTTTCTATTTTTCCAATCGAGTGTGAAGCGTTTAGTTCTTTCTAATAAACTTGATTGTGAAGGTGTGAAGCCAGTATGGTGTGGTAGGTAGTACCTAGCTGGTAGGTAAAAAAAGTTGGTAGGTAAAAAAAATGTTGGTGGGTATAAAACGCTGCAAATTATTGCTCAAAGGCTTCTTCACTCTTCAGATCACTGATCAGCTGAGTGAGCTCCGAAGCCATTTTCAATCCTATTGAATGGAAGTGCTCTTCCAGGCGTCTCCAGCATTCGAGGAAATCTTCTTCACTCCTCAGATCACTGATCAGCTGAGTGAGCTCCGAAGCCATTTTCAATCCTATTGAATGGAAGTGCTCTTCCAGGCGTCTCCAGCATTCGAGGAGATCTTCTTCACTCCTCAGATCACTGATCAGCTGAGTGAGCTCCGAAGTCATTTTCAATCCTATTGAACGTAGGAAGCTAAAATTTGAGAGGGAAGGTTAAGGGAGAATACAGATGGTGGTAGGTGCTATTGATGGAGAACCAGTGATCTATACAGAAGGGTGATCTATACAGAAAATAATAAACCTTTGAGCAATGATTTGCAGCGTTTTATTTAATATGAGAAGATTGAAGACAACAAAACCATGGAGTCTCCAATGGCCATTCGAAATCAACAGGTGAAACGATCCAATTTTATGCTCAGAATCCTGACAAATTCAATTGAAATCGAATGAGTTTTGCTTTGCCTTACACATGATTACATTTTATTGCAAATATTCATCCATCATTGAAAAAATTGTCGTATAAGAGACAAAACATAGGTAGGTACCTAACCTCTCTACTCGAAATCTGTTATGAAATGTATCCCACTTCTGATGACGGAGGGGGCGTATTCACTAATCATAAATCGATTCACTAAATCATAAAACACCACTTGCATTGCTCCACAATAGCATTTCGATTGAATTCAACTTATCAAACATTACTAGGCCGACCTCCCTTCGCGGGGTTCTCCCGAACTGCCTGTCCCCCTCACGATACATCGATACACTCGTCCAGTATCGATAGCAGATTCAATAGGCTTCAAGTTCATTCGATCCATCGAGAAGCCGATTCAGATACCTTATTATACTTCGGTAGCGCCTAATTTGAATACTGGCTATGTCGCCGACATATACATATGTATTAGTGGCATAAGTACCACTGTAACCGCAGCAGCACACGTTTTACTTAATAATTATATGGGCTGCAATAAATTGACAACTCTGATGAATTTTTATTCGGGTTTACAAAATAAATTGCAATGCATCCTGATAAAATAAATTGTATCTTGTAGTTATTATTAATGAAAGGAAAATTCAAGGCTGTAGGTACGTGTACTAAACACCTGTCTGCGTTCCACAAACCTTCCTGGCAAATTGAACAATATTCGGCAAAAGGAGCTCGTTCGATCCGTAACATCGTTTACTTTGTAAGTCCCAAAGGGGGAAGAAACTCGAGGAAACTCATCAAATTTCAACGAAGCTCCCTCAATGCTCTGGAAAATCGAAGGTTTGGGATGGAGAAAACCCCTTTGAAGCAACAAGGAAATATCCTGCTTTTGCTCGAAGAGAAAGTCCAGAAAGTCAATGATTTAAGAGGAACGTTTGAGTGAATTTTGGAAGAGTTTTCTCTTTCAAGGCGAAAAAGAGACTTTTCGACTGGGACCCCGAGTAGGCAAATGGTTATTGAATGTTACAGCTCGGAAGATTATCCTCACGAAATAGGTACATCCAAAAACCAATGGTTTTTACATAATTAATCTTTTGAAACCTCTTCTTTTGATAATTGACGTGAAAACAGAGATCCTCATTTTCAATCAAATTTAGATGTAGGTCGGATGGATTCTGTTAATTGATTAGTCTAAATAATCGATTATTTTGGACGATTAGTTAACTTTTTCCCTCACTGGGACTCAATATCTATGTATTATCATTCATTGAGGCAAATCCTTTCCAACAAAAGAGATATCAATTATGACATAAATTTACAACAATGTACCACATGTACGTCGAGGGATTTTCCCAGGGCAAAAACTGGATAACACTTCACTTGTTATTATCATTAACTGCTCTTATTTCTTGAGAATGAATTTCTTTCTTAAAGTTCAATGTTTCGAATGAGCGCAATTCATCCATTTAATTTGGACCGGCGCTCAGTTTTTCCACAAAAATTAAATATCCTATTTTCACACAAAATCTCTCAAGAATTTCCACTGTTATTTTAATAGACCCCCCCCCCCACAACCATATTCAATAGTTGAAGAAATAGTAAACCTTTTGATGAAAAAGGGAGAGAAATTCTGAAGCGCGCTTTGACGGCGATTTATTGCCAGTCATAGCATCACGTATCGACGAAATTAAGAAACGTGCCGAGAAATAACGATAGGGATAAAGAGATAACTCCTAGAGTTAAGAGGGATAACTCCTGAATGAAGAGAACCAAATAGAATCACGCGATGAAGTATAAAATAGGTCATTTTCACAATAAATCAACAATGGAGTAACAGACCAATGTTTTTCAATAACGACAACAATTGAAACGTAGGCCAAATATAATTTATTGGTGCAAAAATTTCTGATTGTACCTAGGAATGTGAAACATGATTATCACGATCTTATTAATAGTTTCCCAAAGTTACGAACAGCAGCACGAGTGAGGAGTAAAAAGTAAACTAAACAACCATTTCAGGTTGGATTTAACGTCCGACTGCCATTCCTGATCAGGATTTGTTCTGAATATTTCGCTCATGGGTTCCCATTGCCTCACCGCCCAGGGTTGGGACGAGGGGGCGCTCAAAACGCGCGCTACCGGCGATGAGACTTGAACCCACGACCCCGGCAGAGATTGGGGAGTTGTTCGCGATTACATTGATGCATTTTTGATTTATTACATGTACTTACTGATAGTGATGAAAGGACCGAGCAGTCATCTAGTTCCAAGCACAAAACTGTCCTCTACATGAGCAAAAACTACCCTCTAGATAGTGAGTAGAAGACGATGAGATTTCGGTAAGAGTCTCTCCGTGATACTTAACCCTAATCGAATACATCTCAGGAACTCCACAGACGTCATCAGAGTAACCAAAATTAAGTAAACTGCCATTTTCAATTTAATGGACGGCAGAATTTTTTGTGGGCTATTGGAAGTCTCAAAATTAAGTTATCACAAAAATTTCCAAGGAAATCCAAGGAAAAATTCAAAATTTTTGCAAATCATTTTTTGATTTTTAATTACTTACAAATTATTACACAATGGTTTATTATTTTTCTATATAGATCACTCGTCTGCACAGCCACCAACCATCCAACATGAAGAAAACATCGATCGCATTTCGGTCAGCTTTAATTTGAACGGAGATTAGGCCTCTTATGAGATTCACACTCGTGTTTCTGATTTATCGTACCTATAACCCATAAATTCTTGTAGGGAGCGAACGGTTTGTCCAACAAGGCTCTGCGTGGTCTCAAAAAATTCTAAAAATTCTATACTATCTTAAATTGATGGAAAAACATTACCTTTATATCAACATTTTTTGAGTTAGGGCGTTTTCAAAATTTCAAAATTAATTTTTGGACCCTTAGAAGTGACCTACATTAACCAAAAATCTTCGGGGCACAACTAGACCCCAAATGGAGCCTACATACCAAATTTCATCAAAATCTGTCAATGCTAAGTGGCGAAAGTGCCGCGTACGGCGGACACATTTTTATTCGATTTTTGGATTCTACGTATCTTGAAACGTAAACCAACAAATTTTGAGTGGTGTTAAACAATTTTTTTTCTTGGTCAATTCCAAAGGTTCATTATTGAAAATAATAAACCAAAATTGTTCAAAAATTAAGCTCTGTCCTTTAATTTCTAAGTTGAAATTTCAATCCAGTTCTCTGTTCTAGTCTAGGGACAGCTGTGGAATTCCCAAGATATGTTCGGTGACACTAGTGACACCATGGTCTAATTAGGGTTTAACGTGATACGTAAAACTTTAGAGAGGAACCATCCTGAAATGTTTGTTCACAATTGGTCCGTTGAAGAGCTTTTTTCCCACGATAAGGAAGTGATCATAAACAGACTTTGTGCCAAAGTGGTTCCAAAAGCTGTGAAACGCAAAATGGTACCTATTGGAAATTTCGTTTCGAAATTTCGATTGAAATTTGTTCGACCTCACGATTACAAAGCTCCTCCTCCCTTGATGAGTAAAAATCAAGAAAATTCATTAGCAGATTTTTTAATCAGATTTTTCAAAACCAGGTGATGTTGATTTCTAAGTTTAATGTAAGAGTAGTTTTTACCTATTTAAAAAAATGATGCCCTGTAGTATTCAAACCACTCTTTTTCTTTCTTTTTTTCATAAATAACAGAATAAACTGTGATCAGACGAGTTTCGTGTGGGTAATCGTCTACTCGTATGGGAACAGAAACAAAAAATAAAAATGAAAAACCGTTAGAAACGGTGTTGGAAAAGAGGCGAATCTTTCAACCCTGAATGGGAGTTTGTTCGAGTATAGCATTTCAAGTGGACGCAAACGTGAGACATAACACTTCAAATCCCGTTCTATGGAGTATGCAACTTCCGTAATGTGCCACCTTAGAGTTGGAATATCGACCTTAAGATCGTGACTGTCGGAGGTTAAGCGCAAAATGGGAGTCATGGAGGAAGTTAACAATTGTTTATCTGCTATAGATGAGTGTGAGAGTTGGGAGATCAAAATACCGGGTCTAATTAAATGTTAAAGACGATGCAGCCTTTACATCAACCATGGAATGGATTTCAATGGGAGCTCGAGAAGTTCCCAATTTCTTCAACTCCAGTAAATTGAAATGAGGAATTTCACCGAATTCTGTTTGCATTTTTCCAGAATAGTTAATGGTGTGGGATAGATGAAAATCGGGCTGATTTCGGAAAATAAGTCTCCTGTTATTTTTGGGAGACAATCAAAATTTTTGATTTCAAAGCTAACCGGGAAAACAGACGTGAAGCGGGAACGCTCGCTGATTGGGCTGTTCAGATCGCCGTCTCCTCCCAGTGTTGCCATTGGGACGAAGAAATCGTGTTTTCTAAGAGGAAAGTTATCAAACAAAAAAAGGGGAAACCTAATTTTCCCCATCTTGCTTTTTATATTTTTTTCTTCTGTTTTTCGATTTCGAACTTTACTGTTTCGTGAAATTTTGCATCTGAGGACTATAGATTTCTCGATCTCAGCGCTTCAAGCGGCCATAAATGAACTATACCAGGATGACGTCATTTTCCCGGTTTTTTAAACATTTGCATTTTCTACACTGTTTTGTTTATTCGTAAATTAGGAAGTTCGGGCTGAAAGTTTGCCTTAGGAGGTTTTTTGAGGTGCTGAATCTGATTTTGGAGTCAAAAATAGGAAATTCCGACATGGTGGAATTCCTCATTGCCTGCGGGAAACATGGCTTGGCTATTAATGTAGCAAAAACGAAGTCGATGGTGATATCCAATTCGACTGACAGTCGACGGGCGACTTTTCGAGCAGGTTGCTCGGTTCAAGCACTTGGGCCAATGGGTGTCGGAAACGTGGTCACTCGAAGGGGGGGTGCGTGGTGCAGCTCGGGGTGCCTTCCACAACATGCGGAGTATTGTATTGTGTCGCCAGGATTTGAATTTATCGTCACGTTAGCTTGTAGAGTGCTACAAATCGATACTTGAGCGCCCAAAGGGCCAAACTGCTTTCGGAACTACTTACTATTCTAAAACGCAAGCGATTGTAGCGAGGCCAGTGTATATGAAGTCAACTAGGTTTTTTTTGTAATTGGTCCGAAAATCTATGTAAGATTGAATTCCAAACCGTTTTTGAATCATGGTCCTTCGGACTTCTGACATTAAAACCGTTTTCAGTTTGGCCATTTGTACAAGAAAAAGCAGTTTGGCCCTTTGGGCGCTCAGGTTTCGATATGGTCTATAATCCTGTAAGGAGTGGAGACTTGGACTCCAAAAGCCAAGGACGTTAACCTGCTGGAGGCTTTTGAAATGGCTGATCCGACGTATACTGAGAATCCCCTGGACCGCCTTAGTTCGCAATGAGTACATCCTTCAGCAAAACTCTCTGCTGCGCGAATTAAACAGGCGCAAGGTTTCCTACTTGGGGCATGTTATGTGTGGACCCAAGTATGGGGGGTTGCAGACCATTATGATGGCCCTCACTTCGCAATGAGTATATCCTTCAGCAAAACTCTCTGCTGCGCGAACTAAACAGGCGCTAGGTTTCCTACTTGGGACATGTTACGTGTGAACCCAAGTATGGGTTGCAGACCATTATGATGGGCAAAATCAGCGTACCTAGAGGAGTTGAAAGGAAACGGGCCTCGTGGTTTTTCAATATACGTAGCTGGACGGGAATCGACCAAGCAGCAGACCTGTTTCACCAGGCGCAGGACGTGAGAGATATGCAGAGATGATCGCCAACCTTCAATAATGGAGATGGCACTACAAAAAGAAGCAGTAAAGTATTACACACTTACCATCTAGGAGATCTCTGATCTTGTCCATGTAGATTTCAAAATAGGACACTTTGATGTGAAACTCGAGGTTCTCCTCCATGGCGTAGATGTGGTTGAAGATATCGTTGACGATTCGAGGGATGATACCTTGTTTATTCTGGTCTCCGATGACGCCTTCCATCGTGTGCGTTTTTCCGGAGGACGTCTGACCGTAAGCGAATATTGTGCCATTGTACCCGCACAGCACATCTATCGAGCACAGAAAAATTAAGTAGGGTAATTGTGAAAAGAACAACAATCAAGTTATTCTAAAATACTATATATATTATCCTGCATTAATAGCATGTCCTCCGTGACCCTAAAATAACATGTCTTCTAGTTTGAAATTAGTAACTCATCAAAAAATTAGATGAGTTGAACGCAAAAACAAAAACATTTTGGTCTGCAGCTACTACTAAATCTCCTGCAACATCCAAAGCTGCAATCCTGAGAGATTTGCAACATGCAAAAATCGAGGTATAAAGTAACTAATATTGGTAAGATATTTTTAATAAATAATAATGAGAGTGACTATCAGTAATATATAGTTAGCATTACTTTTCTTCAAAGTAGACATTTTCAACTAGGACATCTCAAAACTTAATTCTTGAGACCTAGGAAATTTGATGCAAAGGAGAACATCTATAGCACCAGTAACTAAGTAGGTATGTAACTACGGTCAGGCATTCGACTTTTTTCCCCAACTACCTTCAAAAGGAAAATATTTGGAGGGAACATCTCATGAGACATTACTGTGATTATATTACTAAGTGAAATCTATTGTGTGTCTAGTTACCTGATACGATAGATTTTGCAGCCTCATTATAAACCTTCTCTTGGGATGCGTTAGGTTTGAAGACTTTGTCGAATAAATATACTTTTCCCTGCAACAAAGAAAAAATACTTTATTAGCATTATAAGGTGACAGAAAACTATAACGCAAGGAATGCAAAAATCTATTTTCACATCCAGATCTATTCATAGTGCCCTGCCCCCTACCGGGATTCGAACCAGTCCTTACGATCGATCCTAGAGGCAATGTTGATTCAATTTGGCCTAAATTTGGACTAGTGTGAATTGGCCGAGGTCACTGTTAGACTCGGAAGGATTGCTGTAGACCTCTGGTGGACCTAGAGGGATTGATCTAGAGGCCGGCCTCTGTTGGAAGAGTATTGATTGATGATGTCCATCACTTAATGACTTTGAGGGACTGGAGGTGACCTCTGTCGCACCCTAGAGGGTTAGTGTCCATTGGAGGTCTCTGTTGGAGGGATTGGCAATGTCCATAGGTGGTGACCTCTGTTCGACTTGGCGGATTCTGGTCTCAGTTGGAGGGATTGGTCTCTCTTGTGGTCTCTGTTGGAGGGATTGGTAATGTCCATAGTTAGACCTGGAGACAGTGGTGGTGACCTCTGTTCGACTTGGCGGATTCTGGTCTCAGTTGGAGGGATTGGTCTCTGTTGGAGGAATTGGTAATGTCCATAGTTAGACCTGGAGACAATGGTGGTGACCTCTGTTTGACTTGGCGGATTCTGGTCTCAGTTGGAGGGATTGGTCTCTCTTGTGGTCTCTGTTGGAGGGATTGGTAATGTCCATAGTTAGACCTGGAGACAGTGGTGGTGACCTCTGTTCGACTTGGCGGATTCTGGTCTCAGTTGGAGGGATTGGTCTCTGTTGGAGGAATTGGTAATGTCCATAGTTAGACCTGGAGACAGTGGTGGTGACCTCTGTTCGACTTGGCGGATTCTGGTCTCAGTTGGAGGGATTGGTCTCTGTTGGAGGAATTGGTAATGTCCATAGTTAGACCTGGAGACAATGGTGGTGACCTCTGTTCGACTTGGCGGATTCTGGTCTCAGTTGGAGGGATTGGTCTCTGTTGGAGGAATTGGTAATGTCCATAGTTAGACCTAGAGACAATGGTGGTGACCTCTGTTCGACTTGGCGGATTCTGGTCTCAGTTGGAGAGATTGGTCTCTGTTGGAGGGATTGGTAATGTCCATAGTTAGACCTGGAGACAATGGTGGTGACCTCTGTTCGACTTGGCGGATTCAATGGTGGTATCTGTAAGAAGGAGAAAGATTGATGGCCGCCTCTCTGAGACTGCTTTGTTACTGACTCCCCGAAGAAATTACGATTTTAAAAATAATTTATTGAACTTAGTTCGTCAATGTTGCACAGGTGGAAACCGCGAGTTTTTTTTAAATATGTTCATCTTTCGTTTATCGGCGGACTACTCATACTCATATGACTTGACTACTCGTCAATAGAAGTATCTTTTAAAATTCCAAGTCGCCCTCATTGCCAACACTGGACTCAATTCTACAATGACAAAAAGATCTTTACACGTTTGTAACATAACTTTCCCAAATTGGGACAGTTCCAAAGAGATTTCGAAGGCTCTTTTTTAATGGACCACGGCCAAAGACACGGAAACGATTGTGGTGAGTTATTGAGCAGGTTAGGGAGACGTTCCATACGATAAAGAAATTCTCCTGCCCCATCATGAGCTACCGTAACCAAGTCGGAAGTCCCGTATTTCATCCATTCAGTCTTATCTTAGGAGTTTATGCTTCAACACCAAGCTCCGAAAGCAACTTTTTCCAAGTAAATTCTTAATGCAATATGAAAGATAAATCTGTCGGTGAAGTCGAGATATGAATTATTTAAGAAAAAGTTATCACTGTGAGTAATTTAGGTAAGAGTACTTGGAATAAAAAGATAGATTTTTCAACTTTTTCAGACAGCCGGGTGAAAAGAGGGCACGATATCTCTTCACTCCAAGATGTATATTTCGTCGACACTCATACGACCATTATAAGAGACAACAAAAAATCGTCATAAATAGCAACGAATTCTCAATCGTATTTATGTTCATCAATTGCGAGATAATAACCTGGTGGTTGAGATAACTTTGCATAATGAGAAATTTATGAGTGTCATCTATTTTACTGCAGCAAAGTTCAGGTTGCTTAATGAGAAGTTATTTATCAAAGAGTTTTTACTCAAACTTTTGAGGAGGATGTTTGATTAACGTCAACTAGCTGTTTCAAATGGTGAATCACCTCTGTTTAATCGATTTTGTAGAAATGTTCTACCACAAATATAAGAGCAGCCCGTAACTTTGGTTTTGCGCCCACACACAAGCCATAGTCATTACAGTTTTTATTTATGGGATGATTGGAAAATTGACATTGTCGTTTGGGGATATATATGCGATGTATCTGCGTGACCTCGATTACGACAGCAGGCGGAGACCAATAACGAGCGACGTTTGACAAACGCACGGTCACTCCCAGGTCCAAGAGCTGGTTTATAAACAGTCTGTATAAGCTATAACATGGCTAAAACCACCAGCAAATAGAAGTACGAGCATCGGTGAGCTAAGTGCCTAATTTGATCCATCATCAAGGTTTTTTTGCGGAAAATTTGGTGCATTTAATCAATGAATCGGTGACGATTGATCATTTATTATGCCAAGAAATTATACCAATATTTCTATACTTTCATTATTGAAAATGCACTTCAGCTCTTGATCTAAACAATTTTTGATCTAATGAAATTTAAAAACTTGAAGAAACAATCCTTTCTGTAGCAACCACAATTTTCCAAACTTTTAAGTGACCGACAGTAACGCCAAGTTTTGGTGTACCTCTACGCTCAAAAATTGGAACATATCAGTAAATTTTAGGTTAAATGCAGTTGCATTGCAATACGTACACAGGTATCTACTTTCAAAGACCTAGGTTTGTAAGAAACCAAAATTTTTCTTACTGCGAACGAAACTATAAAAATGGGTGATCTGGCGATGCTAGACGGAATACGAACGAAATATTGAATTATGATCTCAATTTGTCAATAATAAATAAAAAAAAATCGCACAATATTCAAACGTTTTATTTAAATGACTGAATGCTAGGAAAAGCAGGGAAGAAAAAATAAAGATGAGAGAAATCACAATTTATAAGCTTCAGTCAAGTCTTGACAAAATCAAGACAAGACTTGTCAAAGACTCGGTCCCTACGAGTACTTGAAGGTTTTCCTTCGATAAAACAGAATCATGAGTGTGAATCGCAAAAGAGGTGTAATCTCCGTTCAAATTTTATCTGACTAAAATGCGACCGCTGTTGAAAAGTTCAGGGGAAGAATGGTTTTTGTCCACTTTTTACAAAAAATGAGATAAGACCGCCACTGACTGCCTATTCAACGTAGCTAGCAACTTTTAATATTGTCACAGGGGAAGAGTGTTCTTTTCCGAAGATATTACACGGAGGTTTGCCGTACTGTGGAAGAATGGTTCCATTTCGCGCGCCAGGGAAAGAATGGTTCATGTCCCGTGCTCCCTACCTCCACTAGGAGGTGGCGTCTCACGGCTTCTGCGATTTACGTATCATTTTCTGTTTTTTCCATGGAACTTTCCAACTGGACTGAGCCCCTATCAGGGTTTTACATTAGGTATGAAATTTCCCTGCTCGGCCTGTTAAGATCATCCACATAAACAAAGAAGTAGGTACCAAATTTCCGTTAAAAAAAAAATATTTTGGAAACTTCAACATTTCATTATTGAAAGAAACCATCTCCAACCAAAGAGCTTCCTCAGCCAAGCCTTCACAGGGACAAACAAAGAAGAAAAAAATCCCCCAAATACAGCCAATCATCCCCAAGAAGAAGATTTACAAAACCATGCGACAAGCGAAACACGGAGATTTGCAGTTTCTTAAACATTTTTAAGAAAGGAAAGAGCCAAGAACAAGAAAAAGAAGAAGAAAGAGTACGACGAGGAAAGCGAAGAGGACGTGATCAGTGATCATTGGTGACGAAATGTAGGAAACAATGGTTGCTGTCCGAACCCTCCGTTCATTTCTTATTTTTTTCAGTAAAACAAGTAGTTAGTTTTAATTTTCCATTCTGTAATACAGTTCAATAAGATTATTGAAGCATGGACGTATTTTTATTTTTTGAATTGTGATCATACCCTTGCCTCAAAACGTTTGGAAACCTTGAAAATGGTGTTTCTCGAAATCAGGTTTTATGGACATGTATCATTCTTCCCGTGTACTCTTCGGGACTGAGTACTCTTTATAATTAATTTGTGGCCTCTGGATTAATACTTAGTATTAATTAATTAATTCTTAGTATTAATTAATACTTAGTATTAATCCAGAGGTCACAAATTAATTATAAAATTGTATGTTTATTTATTTAAAAAAATTCAATTCCGGGTGGATGATGCAGAGTCTGACGGCAAATTCAAGATAGAAATGACTAAATAATTTTGGAGGTCATTTCTATGATTTCTCGATCATTTGACCAGCTCCTCATAGCTGCGTCATTTCTGCTTCGCTCCTCGGGTTGAGTATGATTGATCTTCGAATTTGGAAAGCTGTTCAGTTTCTAGATGTCATGAATGCAACCCCAAAGCACCCACATCTATATTTTGTAGGTACTTGGCGTTAACCTTCAATCTGGACGGACGTGAGTGGTTCCCTGACGGACGGAGACATCCCTGGGACGTCGACTCAAAAATCGTTTTCCTACGTTGTTTTGATAACTTGATCAGTATTAAACCATCATTCTTTAGTATCAATATAATTTAAGACGAATTAGACACATTAGGTATCAAATCAAAACAAATTTATTCATTTCGAAAGTACAATAGTTAGGAACCCGAATACCCGTTCACATTTGAATTCATTTCGTTTTTTGGTGTAGGTACCATTTTCGTAAACTATTTCAGACAGTGAACTATTTCATAATAAAATAACCGCAATACAAATAAAGGCAAAACTATAACATATATCGTCAAAATTATCACATACCTAATCAAAAATAAGACAAATTACTGACTCAGAATTCAAATACTTCATCAATGACAAAATCGGGATTAGCCACAAGCCACAAAACAAGGTCGTATGAATGAGTCGAAATAGCATGAACCATCAGTCTGTGAGCATCTGCTGGTGCCAAGTTGTGGTGACTGGGGTTAGGATCGACCACGAAATCATTCTCATTGCCTTCAAAAATTATCTCTTCAACAAAATTCGCGAAGTCGGGGTCATCTACGATGATTTTTCGTGCGACCTCAGAGAGGAAAATACAAAGAATGGGGCGAATACGGACGGAGACGTCCGAGGGACTTCTTTTGTTCGAAAAAATGGTCGTAGGGGAGAAAGAAAAACTAGACACAAACAGATTGAAGGTTAACAGTAGGTACAATTTGTCTTTCTAGTTGTGAGGACGGATTCTATGCTACATCTAGAGGGGAGGAACGTCCTTCGAAATCCGTAGATTACATTGCAGTATGATTTATTTAGTTTATTATTTTCAATAATGAACCTTTGGAATCGACCTAGAAAAAAAATTTTTTAACACCCCCTCAAAATTTGATGGTTTACGTTACAAGGTACGTAGAATCCAAAAATCGAATACAAATTTGGCCGTCCGTACGCCGTCCGCGGCACTTTTGCCACTTAGCATTGACCGATTTTGATGAAATTTGGTATGTAGGCTCCATTTGGGGTCTAGTTGTGCCCCGAAGATTTTGGTTGATGTAGGTCACTTCTAAGGGTTCCAAAATCAATTTTGAAATCTTGAAAACGCCCTAACACAGAAAATTTTGATATAAAGGTATTGTTTTTCCTTCAATTTAAGATTCTATAGAATTTTTAGAATTTTTTGAGACCACCCGGAGCTCTGTAGGACAAACCGTTCGCTCCCTACGAGAATTTAAAGTTTGGACGTACGATAAATCAGAAACACGAGCGTGAATCGCAAAAGAGGCCTAATCTCCGTTCAAATTAAAGCTGACCGAAATCCGATCGATGTTTTTCTCATGCTGGTGGCTTTGCAGACGAGTGTTCTATATAGAAAAATAAAAAATAACAAACCATTGTGTAATAATTTGCAGCGTTTTTGCAGAGGTAGGTAGTGTTTTTTTGACCAGTGTAGGTATACCACACTCGCCTAGGCTTGGATGTATACGTAGCTGCTTCATTTCATAAATATGTTCTCACTCTGCTCGTGCGTGCATCTTGTTAATTATTATTCTCTCGCCACTCCTCCATCCCACGCTCCTCTAGAGGTAACCTTGCTGTCTCACACTTGAATTCCTGTCACGTAGGTTTTTCTACTTTTCGGATACAAACCCTTCAAAAGGTATTTTGGCAAGGGCTCGTGAGTTAAGGCTTACAGTGGACGAAAAATTCATTACGAAATTAGTTCATCATGAAATTGGACCACTTCCAATCTAAGAAACAGCATCTGACCGAAATCTTGATGTTCAAAAATTGGCGGATATCATTATATAAGCGGGGAAAACAAAAACGCTGCAAATTAATACAAAACGTTTTATTACTTTTCTGTTAAGCTCACCCTTCAACTGCCTTCTAAGGACCGGAGGCAGGTGGGAAGGAGGGATTTGAGTCCTTAAGGGAAGCCAAGGGTTCAGATAAATTTCACAATACACTCGCATTTAACAATAAATTGTTGATCGTCTGGGTGGTATCATTCATTTATTAAAATTGAACACTATCTTGAATTGAATAGAAAAAACTCAAGAAAATTCATTATTTGGGTACCCAGGCAGTTAATTATCCTAATCAAGCGAACATTTGGTCTGACCCCGAGTGGAGCCGACATACCAAATTTCATCAAAATCGGTCCACGGAAACTGGACCAAATGCCGCGCACGATTCCATATAACTTGAAATTTGAACTCGAATTTTGAGGACGGTTACAAGATTTTTTCTTGCTCGATTCCAAAGGATCATTATTGAAAATAATGAACAAAATTATTTTCTCCAACCGTCATTCAATTAATTTTTCTCATTTAAAGGTCGCCTTGTCATAAAATTAATGTTATCCTCACAAATTACATGAGTTAGAGAGTAATAAAAATAAAAATAAAACCGGATCGAGTAGAATGTAGTCTATTTTCACAAAAGTAACGAGTTACAAAGTTAAATCGATTTCGAAGGTTAGATCATCATCTTAATCAGTTCATCATCAGTTCATCATCAGTTCCCATGTGTTACTGACGATGAGATAATCAACGAAATCCATTCAACTTTGTAACTCATTACCTTCGTGGAAATAGACGATATTCTACTTGACTCCATTTTAATTGAAATGTGTTTCCACAACTTGGCCGCGAGGGATTTAATTCGCAGTAAGAGAGTAGCAGAATGATGATTGGATAGGTATTTATAGTTACCCATCCTTAATCAAGGCAATTGAGGCCGAATTTAATAAACACCTACGTCCTGACGAGAACCTCGTATTTTCCATGGAAAACAGAGATGAATTAGAGGTGAGAGCTGTCATACTTCAGTTTACAGCGACAACCGGACGGATTATTACACTGAATTTGTCTTTCGCTCACTCCTGGATCCAACGCACGGTGTAACGGAGACAAAATAACCTTCCTCCAACCTTACTCACATTTCAAATCTAGTTAGAAGAGAGATGCAAAGGAATATGGATATTACCTGGAATCTTTTAGTTAGAAAGTAATCTTGATTAGAGCGCGGTTTAGCCGTTGAGCGTGATTTTAACGTAGTTCAGTTTGTCTGACATTATTCATAACTTGCAACTCGATTAATATTTCACTTCTATGAGGCCTACAAACAATTAAGATTAAACTTCACAGGTAATTTCTTTCGAACTCATAACTGTAACTGGATTCATCCCAGAGAACGAAGAAGTAGCTATTCAACGTAAGGTGCAACAAGGGGGAATCGCTTTCATCTCGATTGAGTAAGAGAAAATATAAGAATGGCAAAAACACGCTAACGAAATACGAAATACGTTTGCTGCAAGACACAGGAAAAACCAAACTTACTTGGTTGGCTCTCTCCAATCCAACAATACTGCAAGAACTACTTGAATAGGTTCGATACGACCCCTTGTTATCAGTGAAGTGAGATAAAGAACAGACAAGGTACATGTACCTACATACATTTTTTCGGGTCCGAAAGATTCGTGAGCCGCGAGATTAAAGTTTCCAATATCATGCCCAACTCAAGTTCGAACCGAAATTGGTACAGATTCTTATGGATAAAGTCATGTTAAAAACATCTTGGCCCCAAAAAAAACTTTGCGTCGAAGTTTCTGACAAATGTTCGCGAGCAGCCAACACCCAGAAATTCTCGAATTGAGTAGGATGAGAGGGGTAATGATGACTCTTGAATGTAGGTAATTTGGGAAGTGGAGGAGCGATGCCGAGAATCACTATAATTTCATGGAATCCTGGGAAGGGAAGTACGAGTATAAAGGAAGGAGAAAACCCGAGATCATAAGGCAGCCTGAGGGTCCAATCCGTGAACGAGGCTCAACCCACACCAGAGGATATACCGGAAATGCAACAAGTTATTGAACACGAGATATAAAATTCTGAACTAGTGGTGTAAGAGTAGTTGGATTGAATCAAGTTGAGCTGTTTTCTTCCTCTGAATTCAGTAGTACTCACATTATCCACGAAACGAAATAATATTTTCGTATTTCCTTCAGTGACTTCCAAGGAAGTGGATACACTGTTTTTGTTCTAGAGATGGAAAGAAAATATCCTCCAAGGTCCCTCCGTAGTATTCATATTTCACCTAATATTGATAAAACATATTTCCCGTGCGTTGAGTTGAAAAATTGTTTTAAATTATTCAAAAATGATTTTCATCTCACAAACAAGAAGTTTTACATGCATTACAACAAAAATGAACTGATTTTCGAAGAACAAGTGGAAAGATGACCAAGCATGAGTTGTTTTTGCTTCTGTGGACTCTAGCCGTCCTTTCAACTTGATAAAACGATGGAATGGCTAATAAAATGGGAACTTGGTAACTAACCACCGAGGCAACAGACACCCTACCTCTTAGGTCAAGTACAAAACCCAGGTTTGCGACAGGCCTCCCAGGACACTTCTTGCAACGCCTAGTTGATGTGGTAGGTAGTCGTCATAGAGCAATTGTTATTGAGAGCAGTAAACGTGGGTCCGACAGAATGAGCTGGGAGCCATAAATGTGATTTTGTAGAATGAGGAACAGGTTGTCAACAATCATACTTGTAACCTGTACTGTCGACCAGTATACTCAGAGGAAGTCCTCCAAAAAGACCAAATTCCATGACCCTGACCATTTTTTGTTTCTTAATTTATCTATTAGCCTCAGAATTTTCCAGGCACAAGCAAACCTAATTGTATACCAAGAAATTGATGGAAGATAAGGAAAAAGGAGGAATAGTAAATGCGAACCAATAACAGGTACGAACGGGAATATCGTGGACAATAGGTCCAATTGGGTTGTTTTGAAAGTTGAGAGGTTTTTTCCCTCATTTAGAAAAGACTTTGTTATATTTCAAGGACACATTTCAGAAGGGTTGTTCCCGAAGTAAATGGATTCGTTGTTCCCGCGAACTTCGACTACATTCGGAAAATTGAGGAGGAAATTGGGAAAAGCCTGAAAAGGTGGGAAGCGATGTCGGGAAAGGTTTCCTATTGAATTTTATCGAACGTTCGCCTACCCACTTAACAGCCTTCTGCCAGCCTGTATGGCATTGTCTTGGCGAAAGGAGCACTTTGGTACTTTGAAGTATATACCTGCAAGGGTCTTGCCTTTATTGCTCTACACTCGATTTCCCAGGATGCCTCCAGGGAAGAATTTGGTGAACGTAAAGCATATATGTACCCCCAATATGTACCAAAGGCCGTAGGCTGGTTTAATGAATCCGTCCGAGAGATCACCAAAGTTAAGGTCGGTGATAGGATTGATAGTTAAGACCGTTTTATCTGGATTGGTCACCGCTCGAGGGCGGTACCGCAGGTATTGATAATTTTCAGGGTTGGGTCGTTGGTGAACCTCGCTGAGGCAATAAGTAGTCATGAGCGAAATCATCAAAATTAATTCTAATCTTCCATTTGGTAGACAGCTGATGAAGCCAGGAATGCCAGATGGACGGAAATTCAACCTGAGATGTTGTTTACCTTATCAGTGTCCCAATATTTTAATCAATGTTTACCTTTGCGATCCCAAGGAAATATTTTTTTATTGAAATCAATTAATGGAAAATACTCAACCGATTTAAAGGTCACCAAGAGTGTGGCAGTATAATTTATGCCAGGAACTTCGGAACAAGTAAATTACTCGTATTACTCAATTCGAAATACTTCCCTGTCGTGAGACTACAAGTCTAAAGCTTAATGAGCTAGTCCAATTATCCATACATCCACTTCCTATTCCTAGGTGTATAGATGCTAGTTTCAAATAGGTTTAATAATAATAATTTCTTTATTTGCCAAAAACACAAGCATTACAGGCACGTAAGGCAATTGTCAAAGTCAGATAATTTAAATATCACATAGAGAAAAACTCGTCAACAGCGCACAGTTCCCTCTCCACCAGATACCTCTTAATAGATCTCTTGAAGGTTAGTCCTGGGGCGTCCACAGTGCAAACCGAAGATTCCAGTCGCGACACGTAGAAGTTCCAAAGCCAAACTGCACTAAACTCCACGCATCTCTTATAGAACTCCAGACGATGGTCAGGGACTTGCAGTAAGTGCGGTGTTCGGGTGCTATAACCATGCGTAAATGCATGCATCCACCGAAGCTCGGGGTCCTGGTGAATGAACAGCAATGCTTCCAAAACAAACAGCGATGGCAACGTAAGCAAGCCTTCCTGGCGAAATTTTCCTCTGCAGGATGAGCGTGGTGCCACACCCAGAATTATTCGCAAGGCGCGCTTCTGCATTCCGAAGACCTTAGTCATGTTGGATGGGTTGTTCCAAAACAAAATCCCGTACGATGCTTTGGACAGGAACAGTCCAAAGTAGACTGATCGTAGGGTCCGCCTAGATGATAATGGCCGAAGCTTTCGGATGCAGAAGCGTGTGCTGCTGAGCCTATGCAACAGCTCTGCCACGTGTGGGTGGAAAGATAAGGTTGCATCAAGGTCAACCCCCAAGAATTTAGTCTGACTGCATGAAACTATTTGCTGTTGGCCCAGATGAAAAGTTGCAATGGTCTCTTTGCCTCGACCAGTATGGAAGACGATACACTTCGTCTTGCTTTCATTGAGCATGAGACCATTTTGATCCAGCCAGCTCTTCAGGAAAAAAACTTGTCCAGCATGATGGAGATGCATTCGTTCGGTGTGGAGCCTTTAATAAGAAAGTTAGTTATCGGTTTTTTATGGGTGGTTACATGATTGGTGAAGGGGCCGAAAATGTCCACTCTCGACTACCTCTTCGATCAATGGAATCCGATCGGTTGAACCCACAAAAATTCTCGCGGTGTGCGATTCCCGTAGAATCCACCGGTAGAAGATTAGAGCTTCAGTATCCACCTAGTGCCAACGTTTTTCATTTCCGCTCGACCGTATGTTTGACACCTCTCCTGATCGCTGTTGAATAATTCACCATCCCCTCTCACCACACAATCTACTCTTCTCCGTCTCTGTCAACTTGTCGGTGTGTTGTCTTTTACCCGTCTGATCGTTTCCTTTGAAACCGTCTGGAGTTTGGTCGATATTTGGAAGAGTAATATCGGCCAAGTTTCAGCCAAGTCAGAATCAGTTTAGCTGAGATCTTCTGCTCTATGAAATGAATAGATTGCACGTGGTTTCAGAGGCGGTTGCCAAGGAAATGATGTGAATGGATAATATTCTAAAAAAAGATCTACAATGTGCACTGAAGAAAGTCTTATTTGCCATGATGTAACTTGAGACCCTTCCTAGTTGAACCGTAGCCAAGTCTATAAAATTAAAATTCAGATAATTCATTATTGCAATAAATTCATCCTTCAAGAAGTAGGAGTTATCAGTTTGGTCATGGTTGTACTGTTTGGGGATTGAATATTATCAAAAATCAAAATTTCCACTAAGATTTCACTTCCTATGAACCTCCCAAAATAGAAGTGAGTTTGCGAGTGAACGTGTATGTTTTTAGTCTGACTTGGTGTCCACAAAACTGGAAGAGGGTGTTTACGAACTTGCATTCCAACGAGTAGGAACTTCAATAAAATTCCCAACAATGGTGTCATTTGGGCCTAGGTGGTTCTCAATGAATTTTATCATCACCGGATAGATAATAATGATAATATTTATTTGGAACATAAGGTACAATTCAATAACATTACAGGTCATAGTAGCTTTTGGACATGTGCAATCATAAAATCTACTTAAAATATCTTCTCATTGCCTAACTGTCCGATTTCAATCAAGCTTGAAGTGTAGTTGTAGGCTGGCGGTTTGAACCCATCAATTAATTTCCTCCCGATTATTTGATACCTATATGATAGTCCTCGTAATAAACGAGTCTTTTATACCTGTGAGTCTAAGCTATAAAACAGTGGGTGTTACGAGTAGCAGTGGACAAAAATGCCAGAATCAATTACCCGATTAGGAAAGTAAGTTATGAAATGTCCATGGAGGGGGAAAACGTTCAGCGATCGTATTAAACGAAAACGAATAGAACTATAAGCTCTTAAAAGTAGGTAATGTAGGACAATTCCAAAAATACTGTGAGTTCTCCTTTAAAGCCGTGAAACTAGAACAGCAATCCTTCCGAGAATGGAGATGTTTAAAACACCGAGTTGTTTCAATTTCCAACGCCATTGTTTATAAAGCCGAAGACAGGAAGGAATCGACCGAAAATAGACGGAGGAAATTGAAAACAAAAACATCAATTCCACTGCGTAAAGAAAAATATAACTGTCCTTCAATATCATCGCTTTTACCCGTGGATTGTCTTTCAAAGCTACCTGAGTGTATTTGGTGCAATATCTGGCTGACGGTTTGCCTGTGATCAATCATCGTCACAGGTAAACCACCAACGGACATCAATTCAATCAAACGTAGACAAAATTATAATTATTTTTGAAGGCTCACGTACATCCTGAAGGCCAATATCAAACGGAAAGCAAAACTTTTTGAAGTAGAGGTGTATTGAAGTAGCCAGTAACACAATACTAATAATTCACTATTACATAACTTTTTTGTAATGATTAGTTCACCTTAAGCACAATTTTTATTCCTAAAATGACAGTGGGTGAAAGTGAGAACAACTGGTGGAGATTGAGGTGCTGGCAGAGATCAACAAGGTACATGAGCTGTACTTCGGTCAGTGGCGAGGAAGGGTTCCTGGTACTAAGAAGAGGAGAATCTTGAGTCAGGACTTCGACTGCACAGCCAGATGAAACTGAACTAGAAACGCATGACTTGGTAGGAGTTTGGTGATTTCGAGCACCAGAGGTCACGGACGTCAAGCAATTGAGAAATGTAAAACAGCAAAGCGACAGGAGTCGATATTCTATGTGGTCTGCGGTTCAAACTGATGATTCCTGAATCAACATGAAAATCCACTGGGTGGAAATACTCTAGATGCAGTTATGATGAGCGTTTTCAACAGGCCGGATTCAGACAATTTATCTTGAAGTATTCTTAATAGAAATGTAATAGAACTGCATTTGCTGAGTATCAGTGTTACACCAAATGCGATTAGAGATATACGAAAAATGACAAGAATTTAGAACGCAAGACTAACTTCAATGTCGCAAGTTCAGCATTCGAGATTGAGAACACTACTTTCGATGAAGTAGAATGAAATAGAACTACCACGGGTATGAATGTAGATGCTGTATGATGTAAAATACACATTACCAACTGTAGACGCAAAGGAACAGTGGAATCCTTGACATTCCTTCCTACACTCACAACTCTTCTCTGCTCAATTCCAGCGTTCCGTGGAAGCAGGAATGAAGAGAGTTTATAGACAGATTTATTCAATTTCTCTTGAAGCAAAGTTAATAAAAACAAAATGAAGCTTAATTGCCAAAATTGAAGTGTTTCACTCAATATTAATTTGTGTGACAATCCAGCATTGAATTTTGTAAGTTCAGAAATCAAGAGTCCTACTTGCAACGATAAAAATATAACCGGAAGAATCAAATTGTTTGATGCGGAAATACAAATCCTGAAAATCGGAAACTGCCAGCTGGAAAGTATTCGTTTTAGCTTGTGACAGCCGGTGACGTTGGATTGAGACTTCAAGAGTGCAATATCTCGTTTGGAATTGGAAAATCGTTTGATATCGGTACAATAAAGTATCTTCACTCAGTTCTTTTCAACCAGGACGGGAACTTATGATCAAAAAAGTTTTCAAGCGTCAAATAGAGGAACACCTGCGCTCAGATCCCGGGCGAAATCAATACGTCGCCGCCAACTCTAAGAGGCAAATACGACGGAAAACAATAACAACCCCATATTTTGTCACTGCTTTTGGTTTATTATTTTCAATAATAAACCTTTGGAATCGACCAAGAAAACAATTTTTGTAACCCCCCCCCCCCCCTCCTTCAAAATTTATAGGTTTCAAGGTATGTAGAATCCAAAAATCGAATAAAAATTTGGCCGTCCGTCCGCCGTACGCGAAAGCAATGGCTTTCCCCACTTAGCATAGACCGATTTTGATGAAATTTGGTATGTGGGCTCCATTTGTGCTCCGAAGATTTTGGTTGATGTAGGTCACTTCCAAGAGTTGAAAAATGAAGTTTAAAATTTTGATATGAAGGTATTGTTTTTCCATCAATTTAAGATAGTATAGAATTTTTTGAGACCACACGGAGCCCTTCAGGACAAACCGTTCGCTCCCTACGAGAATTGAGGGTTGGACTTACGATAAATCAGAAACACGAGTGTGAATCGCAAAAGAGGTCTAATCCCGATTCAAATGTTAGCTGATGAACCACCTGGTTGGTGGTAACAATGGCAAAGCCGTGTTCTTAGCAGACGAGTGATTTATTTAGAAAAACAATAAACCTTTTGTAATAATTTGCAGCTTTTTTCAATGATAATAGATAAATCAATCGAAGAATGTCCAAAAAGGAATGATGTAATAAATCTTAGTAGGTAATTGAAACTGCTAAAAGCTTTTTTGCTGGTATTTATGTTCTAAATAATAGAGCACTTGGAATCATGAATTGCCGCAAGCTTTTTCCCTTGAAAGCTACGACTTTTCAAATGACACACTCTTAAGATTTTGCTTCAGACAACCAAAATAGTCTTTATTCTCGTTGCAAGTTGTAAGGTCTGCTCATTCCGAACTTCCCGACTTTTACACTTGGAAGGAACGATTGTTAACAGCTTTGATACAAGAAGCGTGGGCTGTTAACGGCAGGCCTGCTCCCTATTGAAGGACCTCTAACTTTTCGAGTCCCTCTGCAACTAGGGCGCGCCTCATTTGAAACTCTCTCTTCGAACTGGAGTTTGTGAACCGTTCACTTCAATTTCCCTAATGTGCCGCCGCTTTGTCACGAGACTGCAGGTCTTTAATGAATGGATATGGTGAGTGTATGTTTGCAATGATCGCGAGAGTCGTGTGAATACTTGTATCATCTCCGGCACCATTTCAAACGTGTAGGTGAGTTGAAGTACGAGTAGGTATCTCATAGCAGAGTCCTTAGTTTGATACTCCTTCACCTACCTTCTTACAATATCTCCATAACAACGGAATTAGTGAAAAGAGACCTGCAAACTACCATATTCCGAGAATTTTCGCAAATTCGGATTCAGAATGGTCTGAAACGGATTAGTGTGTGGTTATTTTTTTTTCTGTTGAGTGTTGTCCAACTTTTTATAATAACGATTAGTAAGTAAACATTTTGATTTTAGAAGACCACATTTTGTGACCTGCTGTACAAATACAAAACTTCCCAATCTTCGAGTGTGAGAAAGCAGAATTGAGTAAGAGAACGAAGCCTTTTCTTATATTCAGTTTGGCTCTTATTCGATCTACCTATAGGATCAAAAACGTTACAAATTATAACAAAAAACCACCATTTAAGGTTGGATTTTCGTCCGACTGCCATTCCTGGCGTCGCGGACGTCATCAGCTGTCTTCCTAAGGGAAGATCAGAATTTGTTCTGATGATTTTGCTCATGGCTTCCCATTGGCCTCACCGCCCTGGGTTGGGACAAGGGGGAACTGCGACCGACTTGCCCGAAAATGTGCTCCCGAGGCGAGTCCCGAACTCACGGCCCCTGCAACCGGTCCGAGTCTCGTCTCCAGAGACACATACTCGTATCTCGCTCGGCATATAACACAACGACTCACTATTTTTCTGAAAACCAACTGCGAAGAACACGGCTTCCTCATCAATACCTACCAATCATATTATCGCGCATGGTTAACAATCAAGTTTATTTCGACAAAGATTTTCTACCAGCAAAAAAATTATTATCCCTAAGTTGTTGGTACCTTCGTGAAATTTGATTCTTGGTTGTTAGGGCTCACGTCTGTCACCGAATGTTCATGGGCTATTCACACTCGTGTTTCTGACTCATCATTTGTCCAATAAAACGAAGACAGTTGCGGTAGAACTTTCAACTACTTTGTAAAGTCCACAGGAAGGTGGGTTCTATTGAAGCTAAGGTCACAAGGACCCACATGTTCCGATAAATTTCACAAAAACGCACGTTCAACAATAATGTTGAACGTTTGGGTGGTATCATATCTGAAAATTGAACAATATCTCAATTTGATTTTTTTAAAGTCAGGACACATCCGCTAATTATAGGTAATTAATTATCTTCATTAAGCAAACAGTTGATCCTACATAGTTCTAGTTGGTATCACTAAATTATTACTATTAATAATATACTATATATAATAGTAATAATATTACTATTCCGAATTTATGAAAAAAACACACATGTATATTGAAATTTTCGACATAGGGCGTTTTACAAATGTCAACCCCCACTTTTACCACTTAGAAGTGACTGACAATAACCAAAATGTTCGAAGAACAACTAGAGCCCAAATGGGGCAAATATATCAAATTCCGTCAAAATCGGTCCCAGAGTGGACGGACGAAAATTTTCAGTTCGATTTTGGATTCTACAAAGGTATTCACTTGAAATCAACCATCAAATTTTACATAGGAGAGGGGGGGATTTCTAGCTCGATTCCAAAGGATTATCATTGAAAATAAAACTAAACACCTTAGATTGAAATAAGTTAAGCAGGTAATAAATCTGTCAGGTTCAAAAATTTGTGTCAACTTCTACTACTACAACTACTCGTGTTGAGGAAGTAAATCAGAATTCCAGTACCAATCAGGGATTTTCACTTACACACCGCCTTTTGGGATCAGTCTGGCTTTTCAGTCGTATCGACCGATGATGCGACGGCGACGCCCCCGTTCTGCCCTCTATCACCTCCTCCGTGTATTCGCTGCGCCCGACCGTCGTAAATCCACGCAAAGCTTTTCCCTGATGGTCTCTGAGCGCCCTTTCTCGCGGTTTCGTCGTCTGTCCCCATTGTTGGCCGTATTTCTATTGAAATCGACTCGAACCTAATGAAATTGTTATCTTGGTTGAGAGTTGAATGAAACTTAAGAGTACCCTCCTACTCGAATAGAGGTATTTTCTATCAAATCCGAAAAACGATCAAATAACTTGACGTACAGAACTTCGTCACACTAACTTTATGGGATAAGCCATACCCTACAGAAAATATTACTCAGATTCTGAACATTACTCAGGAGTGAACCTACTTCCCGTGCTCATGGGATACAGAATCCTTCTATCATGCATGCCATCTTTGCCGGAAATTCAAGATTACAATTTCACATTTTTTGCAACGACAGTTTGTTGGATTTATGTAACGCATACCAACTTGGTTTTCAACTCATTTTGGTTTATTATTTTCAATAATAAGCCTTTGGAATCGAGCAAGAAAAAAAAAAATTTTAACCTCCCCTCAAAATTTGATGTTTTACGTTTCAAGGTACGTAGAATACGAAAATCGAATAAAAAAAAAATTTCCGTCCGTCCGCCGTACGCGGCACTTTTCTTAGCAACACTGGACCGATTTGGTTCAAATTTGGTATATGGGCTCCATTTGGGGTCTAGTTGTGCCGCGAAGCTTTTGGTTGATGTAGGTCACTTCTAAGGGGTGAAAATTAAGGGTTGAAATTTTCAAGAGAGCCCTAGCTCGAAAACTCTCGAAATAAAGGTATCGTTTTTTCACCAATTTTAAATAGTATTGAATTTTTAAAAATTTTTGAGACCACCCGGAGCTCTGTAGGACAAACCGTTCGGTCCCTACGAGTACTTGAAGGTTTTCCTTCGATAAAACAGAATCATGAGTGTGAATCGCAAAAGAGGTCTAATCTCCATTCAAATTTTATCGGACTAAAATGCGATCGCTGTTCATTTCTTCGATTTGTATACAGTTTTGCCTTCTGCGTAACCAGTAATCAAATTTCCATAAGAAGCTTTCTATTTTTCCAATCGAGTGTGAAGCGTTTAGTTCTTTCTAATAAACTTGATTGTGAAGGTGTGAAGCCAGTATGGTGTGGTAGGTAGTACCTAGCTGGTAGGTAAAAAAAAGTTGGTAGGTAAAAAAAATGTTGGTGGGTAAAAAACGCTGCAAATCATTGCTCAAAGGCTTCTTCACTCTTCAGATCACTGATCAGCTGAGTGAGCTCCGAAGCCATTTTCAATCCTATTGAATGGAAGTGCTCTTCCAGGCGTCTCCAGCATTCGAGATCTTCTACACTCTTCAGAACACTGATCAGCTGAGTGAGCTCCAAGACCATTTTTACTCCTATTGAATGGAAATGCTCTTCCAGGCGTCTCCAGCATTCGAGGAGATCTTCTTCACTCTTCAGATCACTGATCAGCTGAGTGAGCTCCAAAACCATTTTTACTCCTATTGAATGGAAGTGCTCTTCCAGGCGTCTCCAGCATTCGAGGAGATCTTCTTCACTCTTCAGATCACTGATCAGCCGAGTGAGCTCCAAAACCATTTTTACTCCTATTGAATGGAAATGCTCTTCCAGGCGTCTCCAGCATTCGAGGAGATCTTCTTCACTCTTCATATCACTGATCAGCTGAGTGAGCTCCAAAACCATTTTTACTCCCATTGAATGGAAGTGCTCTTCCAGGCGTCTCCAGCATTCGAGGAGATCTTCTTCACTCTTCAGATCACTGATCAGCCGAGTGAGCTCCGAAGCCATTTTCAATCCTATTGAACGCAGGAAGCTGAAATTTGAGAGGGGAGGTCAAGGGAGAATACAGATGGTGGTAGGTGCTATTGATGGAGAACCAGTGATCTATACAGAAGGGTGATCTATAAAGAAAATAATAAACCCTTGAGCAATGATTTGCAGCGTTTTTATTTTTTCGAGAAATCCCTCTCATATGCATAATTAGCTATATTCAGATGAAACGCTAAAACGCTAGATCTCGGTGATAAATGAGGCCACACATCACAGCGACCCAGCACATTTGTACCCATTAAAATCCGGGGCAGATTGTAGGCTCGGGGGGTTAATTTGAAAGTAAGAAACCCCTCAGACATCCGGCACGAAAGCCCAAGTGATGCAGTCCTTTAAAAACCAAGAGAACTTTTCTGTACTGTTATAAGATGATTTAAGTGCTATTTTGTCACAAGTTGGTATTTTCGCGTGTTTTGGTAGTATAAGTGCCTCCTCAGAACAGTCCAAAACTGATTCAAGACGATAGTGCTACATAATGTGGTCGGAAAAGACGTGCCTGTAAAATTGTACATTGATTCTACACTCTTTTTGTGTAGAAACTAGAGTATTCTATGGTCTGGGAGTCTCAGAAATTACGGAAGTTTTGATTCCGTAGTAACCCTGCAGCGTTTCTGAGAAGAAAAAAAGGTTGGCTACCATCCCTTTCTCCAAAATATTTTTACCTCAGGCACGAGATCGAAATTGTTTCGAATGTTCCAGAACGCGAAATGAGAGAGGGACTTGGATGTTAGAGGACAAATTTTGTTTTGAAAAGTAAACACTTCCCTCCCTTCAGTATAGAAGAAACAAAATGATGGGGGTCTCAAAATTTCTCACAGCAGTTCGACTATTTGAGTTGCCAAGTGGAAGCTGGAGAAAGCGAAGGAAAGGAAAACGTAATACTGCGGGTTGCGCTAATATTTGCCCGATAAACTGCGAGAGGATTCGATTCACATGAGAGCCTTGTAAATTTTCCAGGGTTTGGTTGTCATAAGTTCATGTGCTACGAACAAGACAAGTGCGATAAAAGAAACCTCTTTCGACAGCAAACAACGAGTGTGTTCGGGAAGAGCGGAGAGCCTGAGTCAGACGAGATAGCAACTGTTATCTTCAGTCGGTCGTCAACAGGATGGGCGGATAAGCCGTTAAATAAACAATTCGGCGAAATTAAACTGTCAAAGTGACGCTTGAGGTCGTTTATCCACAACGTCACAACTTGAAATGTAATTTATGGCTAATTTTAAATTAACGTATTGCAGAGTTTAAGCTACTTTTAAATTCCGTACCGAAGATAGGGAAAAGTCTAATGTTCGTGCAGAATATTGAAAAACCGGTCGTCCTTCAAAATCAAAATTCGCTCCGGGATGATTTGATCCAGTCACCATGTCGGAATTTCCTATTTTTGACCCCAAAATCGGACTCAGCACCTCGAAAAACCCCCTACGACAAACTTTCAGCCCATACTTCCTAACTTACGAATAAACAAAACAGTGTGGAAAACAGGTTGAAAAAAACAGGGAGGATGACGACAACTTGGAATAGTTAATTCATGGCCGCTTGAAGCGCTGAGATCGAGAAATCTATAGTCCCCAGATGTAACATTTCACAAAACCAGTAAAGTTCGAAATCGAAAAACTGTAGAAAAAAAAAAATAGAAAAAGCAAGATGGGGAAAATTAGGTTTCTCCTGTTTTTGTTTGATAACTTTTCTCTTGGATAACACGATTTTGTCGTACCATCGGGCAACACTGGGAGGAGATGGCGATCCAAACAGCAAATCAGCGAGCGTTCCCGCTTCACGTTGAAGAGGTCCGTTTTTTTCGGTTATTTCTTGAAATCATAAATTTTGATTGTTTCCCAAAAATAACAGGAGACTTATTTTCCGAAATCAACCCGATTTCCATCTATCCCCACCATTAACTATTCAGGGAAAATGCAAACGGAATTCGGTGAAATTCGTCATTGTACTGCCTTTCGATTGAAAGAAGAGATTTTCCCGATTTACCAACCGTAGATTTCAAACCCGATCCCAATTTTCATCAGTTCTAACGAATCTAGAACCTTTAGGAACTGTAGTGAATTCGGATTAGGCAACGACCTCCATCTATCTTTGAAAAAAACTAAATCCATTCGAGAGGAGCTGGTAACTGGTTGTCCTGAATAAATTGAAAGTTCGATTGGATTTACGGGAAACGGGATTCAGTTGAAACAAGAAGGAACGTGATACAACGGAAACGTGGAAATAGAATGAGAGGAAACAGGTGACGACCACTCGATTGAATTTTGGAATTTCCCTCTCATGCCAAAAAAAAACCTCTTCGTCTTTTTCTCCAAATTTATACACCTAGGGGAGTAGAAAATGAGCACGACCTAAACATATTGTCTATCAAATTGGTCTAGTTGTTTACAAGTCACGAACATTGTTTTAAAATAGTATTACTACCTTCAAATGGCCATGCCTGTTCACAAAAGTACCAAATTTTGTGAATACGATTGAGTCATTTGACAGTTATAGTACGAGGGACGAAATACGAGATTGTTCACAATTATTTCATGATATATCTTGTGAAAATGACACATTCATATGCATTCGAGTTCAGATGCTAAAATTGCAAAACATTTAAGAAATCAACAGCAACAGTATGACATTGTTCCAATGGTGGAATCCCATCCGACGCAATATTCCATATTACATCATTAAACACGGGGGCCAATAAGATCAATGAGAAATTAAGATAATAAGATCAATGATTTACTATAAGAGCTCATCAAAAACTCTTCAACAGGTCGGTTCAGAACAAAGACAACGATCGATCGCCCCCATGTGACTAGAAGGCATTTGAAGACATTTGCATAGTCAATTTTCTGATACCAAAAACATCATTAAAAATCCGTTAAGAGCCGTTAAGATAAATTTCCATTGAGTGAAATTGATGAAATTTGTTATACTGGGCTCAATTGGTGTCCAGTGAGCACCGAAGCTTTTTCTTTCCCATTTCATATTCGTTACTGAAATGATGGATGGTAAAAGATGCAATTGTTGAAGGTGAAATTAACACTAGTTAGGCGTCTCTAAACCGCGACGGACTGCGGCCATTTCGCTCGTGTTCGGAATGGCAGAGCATTTATTAGTGCAAGCAATCCATGTTTTGGGGGCTTCTGCCACTTTTAATGGATATCCATACTTGATAAAGACATGAGTATTTCAGTAACGCATTTCGTTATTATCTCATGCGCCTACTGGGTTCTAGAATATTCTACACACTCTCAACCATAGATGGTCAGGATGAAGGCTACCCTGGTCATGAGGAAATTGGTACAAGAAGAACAGGAACTTGGATGGAGCCAGTATTCCCATAGTTGACTGGTAGAAAATAAGACAGATAGGTAAATGTTCCAAAATATTATGTTCAAGAACTTATTAACCTTTTTCGTTCCCTCTAGACCAGTTCATCCGCATCTCCAATGTCGATTCGGTGATATCTCCAGAATCAGCTTTTTCCACTCCTTATACTCAGCTAGGTCGTCTTCCTGAACGGCTCAACAAAGGGGATTTAAGGGACAATCACGTGGAAGTATCACAGCAATCCACGATCGCCCTCAGGGGGCTAGAAGGTGGGAACAAGGGGCGTTAATGGTGTTACAACCGACTCCGCGGATTCGAGAGAATTGCTGTAGGAGGAAGAGGATGATTCAAGCTCGACCCCGATTACTTCATTACAGGAAAACACCAAGGCTCCTCCTGTTCCAGGTCTGGTCTCTTTTCAACGTGATTTATCCCCCACTACGATCGAGAGAAAATCCAACGAGACGGTAGTCTGGCGATGCCAAGCGACAAAACTGACAGCTATACTTGGCAGGCGTTTTGAGGAAAATTTCTGAGAGGTTTCTTATTCCGAACAATCCTCATTCACCTGAGCATTGATCCTGTATAATTTGGTTGGCGAGGATGGGATGATCGCTATAATTACTGCGAGAGTGGATGACATCATCTCTGACGCCAGGATGTGGGCAACTGGGTCACTCCCAATTCTTCCCGATTCGTCCGACGTTCCGCGCTTCACAAACCCTTCAATCTCGGTAGATACCGCAAATTCTTCCCTCTTGCCTCTTCAGATCGAGCCCCACCAGATCACGTGCTCCGACACAATGAGTCTTTTATCCTGTTTAAACTGTAAACTGGTGTCGAATTAAGGGGGTAATTGAGGTCTAATTTTTCCACAATGACCAATATTCAGAAAAAAGTTAATACACATAATATGAATACTCCACAAGAAATACCCATACATTCTGTAGGCATTACGGTCATCATATTGTGAAGATGATCTACCTTTTCCGGAGTGTTGGATGTCCAAAATGATATTGACAGTCATTGGCATAAGTCACAAAAGATGTCCAATATACACCATGAGTTCAAGACATGTGTACAATACGGATGCAGTTTATACAAACATTATTACACACAAAAAATCGTATTAATACACAAATAAACGTCATCTTAACATTGCGTTGTAGGTAATTATTTTCGTATTTCTCTCATATTTTCATATTCATGTACAAAAAATGTGCTTTTCACCGGTTCAAGCCAACGTCTACTCTCTGCGATAAATCCTGAAAAAAACATTTTTTCATTGGTCACCTGACCGTCCCATTTCGTTCAAAGTTGGAAAATAGTTGAGGATTGACGTCAATATGATTATCCACTTATAAATTTCATAAAATAGGAATCACGGCCAATACTAACCCACAAACTGATTACGATGACATTCTAAGAGATTGTAAAGGTTGAGCTCTAGAAGGCCATCAATAAATTTTATTGAAGTCAGATTAATCATACTTCCAAACCTCAATTTTCAACCCGTACTTTCTTTTTCACCTTTACACTCAGGAAAGTAAAAATTGTGCTAATCAGTTATTTACCGCGTTTAATGCGCATATTCTGTAGTTCTCCGTGTTTATTTCGTAGAAATCTCAAAATAGGCCGCCTCAACTCGAGAAAATTCGAGAAGAAAACGAAGGGAAACTGGTGCTAGCGTTGAATGGTCTAGGTGTAACCGAGCTTTCTCCCTCGGGTCCTTACGCCGTGTTTTGTTGGCCTAAAAAGTCTCTTCAATTCCAACGAGGCGAGATTATGACGCTGCAAGAGAAGAGAGGAGATATGGTCAGGCAGTAAAAACAGAGGAAGAACCGACGGGAAGGATTCTCCACTCAACCGTCAACTCAAAGGCACAAGAAGTCATACTTCAGCTTCCGTTGCTTTTTTCAAGCCGACGCAATCTTTGCAAGGGAAAATAAAAGAATAGATAACTAGGTACATTGAGTCCGTATGAACAATATCGGCATTGTATGTTCCGCAATCCTCACAGGTATTGCGTTCTTAAGAACCATGAATAAAGTAGGAAACATAATTAATCGTCGAGGAAGATGAGCCATCTAAACCTATACTTGAAGGATATCGGCTAGTATTTATTTTGATGAAATTGCAAACGACAAAGAGTCTAGTTGTAAATATATATTATTCTCATTCTGAGAACTATCAGTCTCGATGAGCCTACGCAACTGTCGTCAGCGTATAAGGCTCACGAGGTCGTAGTGAGACCCTGTGATAAGAGATGGCAGCACCATCGGAGCCAAATTTCGTTTACCCCTCATTTGAGAATGGATCGAGATAGTTCAATTCCGCAATTCAATATTAGCGTAGAATTGTGGATAATTGGTTCAGAAAGTATGCAATTTTTTTCCACTCTACTCCAACAAAAATTTGTTCAAATTGTTGAACATTTTCGAAAAGTGGCTTTACAGTTACTTGCAGAACCAATTTAAGAATACGAATCCGTTTGCGGGAATTTTTTTACTTAATCTTAGCCGTCGGATTCTCGATTCCTGGATCATGCAAAACCATCGTGGCCTTAATGGTTATACCCAGCTTGTAAGTGAACCGTTTTATTTTTTATATTTATTTTCAATTTACCAATTCGAAATTAAAAAAATATTTTTGACAGGATGCAATTCAAAGCATTTATTTAGTATTTAATGAAAGAGTAACAAAGAAATGGGTATGTTATTTTACTTTCTCTCTACCGAATATGAAGATTGTATTCGTGCAGCTAGCCAACAAAAAGATTATATCCTCCAAACTTCAAATTTTCACTAGCATTTTGAGTTTCAGACCGGTTATATTTCTGTGTGTATATCTTCGGTTTTCCTTGTTGTAGCGGATGACTTCTATGATTCCCTATACATGTATCAACGACTTCTCAATCGTGTTGATTGTTAATTCGAAACACTAGAAACTTGATCGTGAAAGTATGTTCCACACTTATGAGAACTATTCGTGATTATTTTTTCCGGGAGTGGGGAAAACTCTTTATGAGCGAAGGGGAAGTTTCACCCCAACAGTGTTGACTCACTGCTTGGGCATACCAACTAAAACCCCACTCTCTCTGCTTAGGACTCACCCCGGAACCACTTGTACATTATTACTTCAGGGTGAGCCCTTTTTTGCCTAGAGGTTGCTTCTACTTCTGCTCTCCAGTCCGAGATCTACCCAATCTCTACATCAACTTATTCCTCCTCTTCTTCCTCCCATCTTCCCAGTTTTTTTACAGTAATTTTTTAGAATGATTAAACAATCAGTAGTCGGACAATTTTTTCCCATGAGCAAGAGAAATGCTCGAAAAGTGCGAAATTCTAAATAACTCGAACGTAAAAATTCAAATGCAATTATGATTCGCCATCGTAATTTAATACACGGTTAAAAATATTATAGAAAATCCAAAACATCGTGATTTCAAGGAGACGCGAGTTAATTGTCTTTTTGTCGGTGTTTTCCAACTTCTTGCCAGACAAAACAGTCCGCTCACCAATGATTTCAGGAAGCAACAGATTTGAATCATGCCCAGAATAACCAAGGACGTCACTAGGAAGCTGGCACCAACTGAACTTGAAAAGGGAGAGACGTAGTAGTGGTATGCCACGTATTTTGGTGGGTGGGTGACTCGACCATCAGATTAAAACGTAATATGATTCGATAGGTTTGGCGAGCATTTCAAGCATCATCCAAATCATTTATACTTATTAAAAATAAGCACAAAACGGGCGAAGAAGACATTTGTCTTTAAAGGTAAATTGAGCACCGAATTCCTCTTGGTACACCCTGAGGAAATGCCAAAGAATCCAGCAATTCAGGGAAGTGAAAAGGTTTTTTTGCTGCCAAAGGCTCCAGAATTCAGGTGACTAGATCTTGGAAGGTATCAATCCTACTCTTGCACCAATCAATGCTAATCCGCCTTTTCTTGCTTGCCACCGTATTTACAAAGAATGGGTTATGTCAGTGTTTTATGCAGATTCTGTTTTTTCATCTTCAATAGTAAGGAAACAAAGTGAAAAAAAAATCATGCATTTGGAGCTCTCCGTTCATAGGAGTAATCGGAGAAGGTACTTATTCCAAAGCAACTCCTCTGGAGACTAGCTCTAACAACACTGCAAATTATTACAAGACGGTTTTTTTCTGTAAAGATCTCCCGTCTGCGAAGAACTCGGCTTCTTCCAACCCTTCCAGGGACATGGAAAAGGGGGATTGAAGGACTCTCAGTCGAGAAGCTCCTGGGCCAGTCACGAGTAGTATCGATTAATGTCACGATCAACTCTACTCTTTCAACTAAACTTCATTCGTTTTTAAAACTTCAACAATATCCTAAATTAATGAAGAAAACATCAGAACCTAACTATTTCTAAGCTAATCAAATACTCAATAATTGAGGATAATTATTATTCTACTATGAGAATTATTATACTATGAGGATAATTATTATCCTCATAGGAAGCGAACAGTTGGTCCCATAGAGCTCTGGGTAGTCAAAAAAATTCTTGAAAATTGTCGCTAATAGAAATTAAAATGTTTTGAAATGTTTCCCCACCACTTTTTGGCCCTTCAGAAGTGATTGACAATAATCAACACCTTCGGGGCACAACTGGGCCACAAAGGGAGCCGGTTTTCCAAATTTCAAGCAAAGTGACAGACGGAAAATTTGTCACTCGTTTTTGGATTCTTCTTATCTTGAAACGAAAAACATTTAACTTCGAATTCCGATGATCATCGAGTAAACATGTTCGCAAAAGGGAAGGATTGGGTAGTTCAACTTTTAGGAACCTACATGAGTGTACACACGAAATATTATGCTAGCGTCGATGGTACCTACAGTCTATTGATAATTTATGAAATATAGAAAGAGTTAAAAGGTTAAACCTCATTTAGTTCGTTGTCTGTAGACTGCACGTAGACGAGAAGTGAATATCGTGTCACACCGATCGTGACAGCGACTTTGATTGTAGAGGGAAAGTAATCATAGCTCCGTCGAAAGAAGACTGCGGATGTTTTTCGCTGATCACCCCACCAACCCCACAACAACATTGCGCAACAATTTACGTTCAACCAATTAACCTAAAGGGTAATAAAAACCTGTAATGGGTATAGAAATAGAGAAACTAATTTCTCTTCTTGACAACAGTGAAGTACTTTGAGTCAAACAACATCACACTGTATCGGTTGTAATATTATGTAATATGGAACTGGTAGATTTGAATCTGAATGATGCAATTATGAGAGTGTTTCTCGTTTTAAAGATCGAGTGAGCCATTTGTAGTCCATGGATGCCACAGCACGCCACGGGCCGATCGTTGAGGAACATTCAGATCGATATGCAACTACCGAGTTGACCCTGGAAGGTAAACGAACGGGCCGATTGACCGGCGAGACGGCGAACTGGAAAACAGTCGGTGGCGCGGCGGTGCTCAATTAGGGGATGAGACTCTCGAAATTAATGGGAGGCGATAATTGAAATCTCGTGAGAGCAGACGGCGATAATTGCTTAACGAAGTTACCAGTCGTTCGAGTGATATCAAATATTTCGGTCGAACAAAACCTAATCACAATGCAGGTATATGGAAAACAACGTGGGTTATTTCTATGGTGACTTTCCAAATATACATTCGGAAATTGTTGGTGGAAATTGTACTTATCGTAAAAGTACAATAATTATAAAACCTCAAATCTGTCAATAACTACACATTTGCACTCAGTAAGGAACGAAGTTGTAGTCGTAGCATAAATTCTACATTTCAGAATTTTTCACACTAGATGGTATCAATTTCATCGTGATCGGATCATCGATAGCCACTGCACATGCGCCAACATGAAATCTTTAATATGCACAACTTCTAGTGTTTCTAATAGATTTTTTTTTTTTTTTTTTTTTGATGCGATTTTCAACGGTTTTAGGATGAGACTCAGGATCCCTATACAATCCCATGGTCATCATCAAATTCGGGGAGTATAGGTATGCATGAGATTATCTAACACGCATTGGAAACACAGTAGTATTATGGATACTAGGAAGCTATGTGCCACACCCATTTGGCAGACTTTTTCTTCTCGTAAGAATCATTTTACTTTAAATCTCGCAATCGCCATCTCAACTCAATTGCCATCGACATGACCTAAATACACTGAGAATCAAAGATTTCAAAATAAAGCAATTTTCTACTAATTTGATTAATGTTGGATTTGAGGGTGAGGGATTGTAAGCCGATCCTCTTTTGCAGCTAGCATCGGGCTTACAATTCCTCACCCTAAAAACCCAACATTAATCATCAACCATCGCTACAAAACCACACTGACATCAATTTTATGGCATGTGGATCAGTAGTTGATGCAGTGTTTGGGAAAAAAAAGGAAAAAAGTTAAATACTATGTCCTAGGCAAAAATATCCACCGCTATCGTATGATGGCGGATATGAGTGTGACAATAAGTGTGAATCACACTACAAATAAGTGTTGGTATTACAACATACCATCTGTTGACTAGATATATATGTCAACAACCTACTACATCAAGTATGTATTCGCTGAGATTATTATTTTTCCCTTTTTGGTGTTTACAGACATCATTTTTGAGGTCGGTCCATTTTTTTTTGTTAAAAAGGTTTTTTATTTTATTATTTTTCCATTTTACATTATTTTTTATTTTTCACTTTTTAGTGGTCCTCAATATAAATCTGAAATTAATTTACCCGCAGTTTTTCGAACAGTTTTAGTTAATACTGTGAATCATTTCAGTAAGGTGAACCAGAAGCCGTAGGGTGGACCACATTCGTTGATCAATTTCCATATATATAGATGAGTTTCCATTTTAGGATCAGTTTCAGGAGGTATTTAGTTCACTTTCCTACTTACCAATCTACTCTCTTATCCCCTAGCTGTTCGACTTTGTTCATAATTGCTAGGTACTTGGTAGTACTCGCTAGGTACTAGTTCTGACAACACAACTCAACCATGACATGATAGACGAGGGAGCTATGTGCTACATCCACTTGGTAGAAAACCCTCTTATCACCTAACTGTACTATTATATACCTCATATTTGGTACGGCAAAAAATTTTGTTCTGACGATGTCCTATTACCTACCCAACTATATTATGAATGACGAGGGAGCTATGTGCTACACCCACATGGTAAAATACCCACTCGTCACTTAACTGGACTATATATCTCTGTATCTAACTGTACTATATATTTGGTAGGGCACTGTGCAGTTCTGACGATCTCCTATGCTATGACCTGCCCAATCATGTTATTAGTGATGAGGGAGCTATGTGCTACACCCACTTGGTAGAATACCTAACTAACAGTACTTTAACATCCTTCATATTTGGTAGGAAAACTCACATACTTGAGCATTGATAAACACGTTTGATATTGCTCATGCAGGTTCTGAGCTTATAACCCACTATAATTTTCCCCTTTCTCATTCCCGCAGCACCTTTTAGTTATCGGAACCCCCCTCATATAGCATATCATTTTAAAGCTTACAATCAGACCTTCAATTTGACTACACAAATGATCCTCCATCGACTCACTCGGAAGTCACATGGGAAGAAGCGTGAATGCGGACCAATATTCCCGAAAACGGGAACCAGGTTTTTCAACTTCTTTCACAAATTTTCGATACTTTTAACAAACCAAAATGAAATCTGTTTGAAATGGGACCACCACGGATAGTGGAAGAACACATTTCAAAAAGAATCAGACAGACTAGTACCAGAATAAACCTCCTCTCTCGGTCAAAAATTAGCTAGAAATTATACGTTGATAACTTTAAAAATCACACCATTCTTATCAGACATACCTAGTGGACTCATTCGATGTTTTACGTACCTAATTTAATTGGATTTTTTTAGACCGAACTTTAGGAAATACTTTATCCTAGTGAAGTTGTTAGCAATAAAAACCAAGTCAAAACACGGTTGAAAACTGAACATTTTTTATACCCCATCGAGGATATTCGTTGGTTTTAACCCCACGAGTTTAGAAAAGTTGATAGAGAGAACAAATTCTTTTTATGGCGACGCGTCACTTACTCTCAAAATTAGCTAGAAATTATACACTCCTGCTCAAAATTAGAGCACCACCATCCATCTCTTTCCTTCTTCCCTTATAAATGTTGTATCCTGGACTGGCCACCAAGGAGCCTAAACATGAATCCGATAGAGCATGTTTGGGACATGCTGAAAAGAAGAATTCGAGCCAGAGATCCAACATCAGACAATCTTCAGCAGCTGCAAACAGCAGCGAAAGAGGAGTGGGACAATATCCCCAGGAAGGCAACCAAAACTTGATTAGAGGCATCGGTCGATAGCACCAAGCCCTCATCCTGGCTAGAGGAGGTGATACCAAGTATTGAAAAGCTAAACTGGCATAATTCAAACCTTTTTTTCACATTTTTAATTTTTATAATTTTACCACAAGAAGTGAATTTTTCTATAATTTACTAAAAACATTTTTTTTCTCGAATTTGTGCCTTTTTTGGTTTCCTTTTTCCTTCTGTGTTTGCAAACAATGAGTGCAAATAGATAAAAACTTGATAAAGGAAAAAAGAAGGGCGCAAACGAATAAATAGATGGTGGTGCTCTAATTTTGAGCAGGATTATATGTTGAAAACTTAATAATCACATCATTCTTATCAGACATACCTAGTTTTACTCATTCGATGTTTTGCGTAAGTTAATTGGATTTTTTTTTTTAGACCGAACTTTTGGAAATATTTTATTCTAATGAACTTGTTGGCAATGAAAACCAAGTTCAAACAAAGTTGTAAACTGGAAATGTAGTATACTCCCTAGAGGATATTCGTTGATTTTTACCCCCTGAGTATAGAAAGGAAAATCCAAGTAAGTACTGTAAATTCTTAACAGGTACATAGGTAGGCAGGTACCTGATTAGATGTGCATTTTTACTACCACATTAGGTACCTGCAAATAATGTGTATATTTTTTTAATACTAGGTCCATAGTGGTAGATTGAAGAGGAAGGTAGGGTAAAACCACCAATAGTCGGCACTGTTAAGCCCGATCTTCAACTTCAAAACGCAGTTATAAATCAGTTTTGAGTGCTAATCCATTATTTTTTGCTTCCGAGTCTACCAAGGTAGCGGAAGCTTTGTTTTCACTTTTCAAGGACGAAAAAAAAAAGTTCTCCAAAATAAAAATTTTCACTCGCGTTTTGCGTTTTAGACCTTTCTGAACAATTTTGGTTCAGTGTATGTGTGTCTGTGTGTCTGTGTGTCTGTGTGTCTGTCTGTCTGTCTGTCTGTCTGTCTGTGTGTCTGTCATGATTTCCTTGTAACGCGCATAACTATACGAAGTTATTGTCCGATTTCAATGAAATTTTCAGGGATTGTGCGGGTTGGTGTGTAGACGGTCCCCTATGAAAATCATCATCCCCGGACTGATAGAAGCGACTGCGCATGCGCGAACGTGAATTCCTTGAAACGGCCTTAACTTCCACATTTTCCGTCCGATTTCAATGAAATTTTCAGGGATTGTGCGGGTTGGTGTGAAGACGGTCCCCTATGAAAATCATCATCCCCGGACTGATAAAAGCGACTGCGCATGCGCAAACGTGAATTCCTTGTAACGGCCATAACTTCTACATTTTCCGTCCGATTTCAATGAAATTTTCAGGGATTGTGCGGGTTGGTGTGTAGACGGTTCCCTAGGAAAATCATCATCCCCGGACTGATAGAAGCGACTGCGCATGCGCAAACGTGAATTCCTTGAAACGGCCATAACTTCCACATTTTCCACCCGATTTCGATGAAATTTTCAGGGATTACGCTGATTAGGTTGTAGATGGTCTCCAATGAAAATCAAGGCCTTAAAATTTATAGAAGCCTCTTAGCATGCGCATACGTAAAATCCTTGTAACAGCCATACCATTTACATTTTTCATCAGAATTTGATGAAATTTTTTAGGATTGTCCAGGTTAGCGTGTAGATGGTCCCCTATGAGGGTAGTGAAAGGTACTTAGGGATTGGTGTTTTGAGATTAACTACTATGCATCGGATCATCTATATAATCGGGTTATGGATACGAGGAAGCTATGTGCCACACCCACTTGGCAGACGTTTTTTTCTTTACGTAGATAAACATCTGTACTTCATTTTAAAAAATACTAGGAAACTTCATAACAACTTTTGAATCGAGTTGTTAGGCAATTCTACACAAACAACAGATTTCCTAGTAGCCGGCACCCATTTTGCCATCAATCGGCACGGCTTTTAACCAATAGTGGGCACCAGTCCACTATTGATGGGCACTGCTCACTACTAATAGTTGGCACCTGCCAACTACCAATTCAACGCTGCCATACTAATAGTTGGAACAGGTTTAGATTCTGGTGAGGGATAGAAAAAAACGTAAAATGGTAACGAAAGGTAAAATAACGTTTTTATTTTAATCAGTCTTTAAGGTTAACTGTGAGTTACTACCGAGGTACCGACCTACTGTGCAGTGAAATACCAGGTTTTCCTCGACAAAATTTGGTGTTGAACACTCTAATTATTTTGACATATCACATAAATTAAGTCCCAAACGATAGAGGTGAACGGATGAGACAAGAAATATCACAAAAGTTTGAATAGGTATAAAAGGAAATCAAACGTTGGTTCAAACTAGGTAGGTATAAAGTTAAAATTTAATATTTTATATTAAATACCAAGTGGGTGTGGCACATAGCTTCCTCGTATCCATAACCCGATTATATAGATGATCCGATGCATAGTAGTTAATCTCAAAACACCAATCTCTAAGTACCTTACACTACCATCATAGGGGACCATCTACACGCTAATCTGGACAATCCTAGAAAATTTCATAAAATTCGGATGAAAAATGTAAGTTTATGGCTGTTACAAGGAATTCACGTTCGCGCATGCGCATCGGCTACTATCAGTCCGGGGGTGATGATTTTCATAGGGGACCATCCACAACGTAATCCGCATAGTCACTGAAAATTTCATCGAAATCGGGTAGAAAATGTGGACGTTATGGCTGTTACAAGGAATTCACGTTTGCTCATGCGCAGAGGCTACTATCAGTCCGAAGGTGGTTATTTTCATAGGGGACCATCTAAATACCAATCTGTAACATTCCTGAAAATTTCATCGAAATCGGATGGAAAATGTAGATGTTATGGCCGTTACAAGGAATTCACGTTTGTGTATGCGCAGTCGCTTTTATCAGTCCGGGGCTTCTGTAAATTTTAAGGCCTTGATTTTCATAGGGGACCGTCTACACACCAACCCAATCCCTGAAAATTTCATAGAAATCGGACAATAACTTCGTATAGTTATGCCCGTTACAAGGAATTCATGACAGACAGACAAGGAACCCATATTGTTCAGAAAGGTCTAAAACGCAAAACGCGAGTGAAAATTTTGATTTTGGAGATCTTTTTTTTCATCCTTGAAAAGTGAAAACAAAACTTCCGCTACCTTGGTAGACTCGGAAGCAATTTAAGTCTCAAAATAGGTACCCTCCCCCCTTCACCCCATCAGGTAGTAGGTAGGTACCCCCCACCCTCCCCTACTCATCTCAGCAAAAAATACCTAGCGATCACCTCCAGTGTTAATACCGGGCACTGCCGACTATTGAGTACTGGGCATGCTGATTACTGGGTTCTACCAATAGTCGGCATGCCAGTTATTGAGTGATCGGCACTGCCCATTATTAGTTTTATGGTGTGCCGAAATAACAATTTAAACTTTAGAAATTATGTTTGGTTACGAAAATTGATCAATTCAGATCAAAAGACTTCATGATGACAAATGCAAACCGAAATCCAATAGCCACCCCACGCCAATTATTGAAATTGAGGTTAATTTTTATCCAGAACTGGGCACATCTACAATCCCCAATATAATTCGATAAAACGTATCAACAAATAATGCAAATGAAAGCTTGAAAGCTGGAGAATGCAACAGAATCGGAAAAAAGTACGAAAGAATCAATTACCAGCGAGCAGTACCCAAATCAGCACTGTCAGTCCTTAAGAAAAAAATAGCGGGAGGTCTGTCACGAGGACGCGCAATGGGTAGTCAAAAAATGTTTTTCCATCTGATTTTACTCCTGCTCACGGCCCAAAAACAAGCTGACGAGCTTGGTATTCAGTTGTAGCCCGTGAAAATATTTTTTTAAGCCTCCTAGGTCACTCCCAAGTCTTATTCTTGACCAGAATGTGTTAAGAGTGCCGACTATTAGGGGGGGTGCTGGTTATTGGTGGTTTTACCCTACCTGATATCAGTAGGAATGATACAACCAAATACTATTTACTATGAAGATGGTAGTAACCAAATGTTTCTACAAATTAATTTCCTTTTCCCAAGATTCCCGCTAATAACGTTTGGAAATGACTTACTTACCCTACAATTTTTCGAGTCAACTTAATTAGGTACATGAAAAGAAATGAATTTTAGTCTAGTTTTTACCAGGAACTAAAGGCACTAGAAATGCCAATATTCCAGAGTTTTTACTGTTTGCAGATGGAAAGAATGCGAATGGTTTGGTGAGGTGTCCTTGTGTATTACAGTCCCAAAAACATCCTCCTTCTTCTATCTGCCACTCAAGCCAGGGAAAATAAGACCTAGGGTTGTTGACTACCGACCAATGATGAAGTAGAAGGATTGATTTTCACAGACCATTCGCGTACTTTAAGGCAGTGGTTCCCAATTCTATACTGGGTGTCCACCAAACTTCAAGGATCGATCGTACATCTAATTTAAGTAAGAAAATGTATCGTAGCATCTTTGTTTTAACCCCTTGTTTTTCCAATTTTTTTTTTCAAGTTCATGAACATGTCACTAAAATTACCAGAACCACATTAATTTACCGTAAACATGTAAAAATAAGAGCACCGTTAGAAAGGGCACCAAATTTCCCATTTTCCTACAAAAAATTATTTCCAGTAAAGGATGGTGCTTCTTTCAAATTTTAAAGGCGAATGAAGAGTAAACCTGAAGGGCAAGTGAACTCACAATCGAGATGGAATTCTTTTCTAACAATTGGCAGAGTGGAGGGGCTCTCTAACTCATTATGACTCGAGCTGCTCAATGCTCAAATTACGAAGGTCTGAGATATGGAGGCTCGGCCATTTCCCCAGCCTGACTCACCAGGCTACCTAAGATTTTGGAACAGGTAGTCGTCTATGTTAGCAGGTATATCCTTTGAAAAATTGGCCAGCCGCATTCTTTCTATCTGCGAACTACCTCCAGTATCCCCATGCAGAGTAAAGACAACTCCCTTTAAGTGATCAAACTTAATAGTTGTTGAGTAAATTATTAGCGTACTAAGGTACCTATCAAGAAGGTGGTCATGTCGGGAGAATTTACTCAATCTGACAAAACTATAGAAATAGAAAGGGCGTGTAGGCAGTGTGACGTACATGTGCTATGTGACGTGCAAGTATTATTGTGCAAATTTTATAAAAATATAAATCCAAAAATTAGTTTTGTACCGTGGTTCAAGAACTTGAACAAACCTAAAAGGGAAATTAGAATGAGGAATTTTACCGAATTCTGTTTGCATTTTTCCTGAATAGTTAATGGTGTGGGATAGATGAAAATCGGGCTGATTTCGGAAAATAAGTCTCCTGTTATTTTTGGGAGACAATCAAAATTTTTGATTTCAAAACTAACCGGGAAAACGGACGTGAAGCGGGAACGCTCGCTGATTGGGCTGTTTGGATCGCCGTCTCCTCCCAGTGTTGCCCATTGGGACGATGAAATCGTGTTTTCTAAGAGAAAAGTTATCAAACAGGGGAAACCTAATTTTCCCCATCTTGTTTTTTCTATTTTTTTCTTCAGTTTTTCGATTTCGAACTTTACTGTTTCGTGAAATTTTGCATCTGGGGACTATAGATTTCTCGATCTCAGCGCTTCAAGCGACCATAAATGAACTATTCCAGGATAACGTCACTTTCCCGGTTTTTTTAAACATTCGTATTTTTTACACTGTTTTGTTTATTCCTAAATTAGGAAGTTCGGGCTGAAAGTTTGCCTTAGGAGGTTTTTCGAGGTGCTGAATCCGATTTTGGGGTCAAAAATAGGAAATTCCGACATGGTGAAATTCCTCATTATATGCAGACTCAGAGCCAACCACGGAATCTGTCCAATGTATCTTCATAGAATTAGACTTAGGGAGGACGAATCTTGTGACTGTGGTCACCCAACTGGTGATCTTGAACATTTAATAATGACTTGTACCCTATATAATAATTCAAGAGAAAACATGTTAAATAAAATCCATAAAAATATAAAAGAAAACCCATTTAACTATCAGACATTCACTATTCCATACTATCCCATACTTCACTGTTTTCTCTCTTAACTATCAGACTTTACTTAAGAGAGAAAACAGTGAAGTATGGGATGAAATTTGTATATTTTTAAATGAGACCGGTCTGCAGATTTGATTTACCTACCTATTTAATTTACATATTCCTTATTAGTAAAAGTTGATATAATATATTATTGTTTATTATATTAATAATAGAAAATTTGCTAGTTATATTATTTTATTAGGAAATTACCAAGTTTGTCATTATTTTGATATGATAATGCATTGATTATAATTTTGGAAATTTTTGTACTAAGCATGGCTTAATGTGAATAAACAATGCCAAAAAAAAAGTATTATTGTGGGTAAATTACTATCTATCTATAACAAACCGAAATAAGTAGGTAACCACCTTCCGATGGATTTCTATGAACCTAATAGAACGGATGCCAATTCAATTTTTCTTTGATATTTATGTTTTACCGTAACGGAGAGTAAATATTATGTACCTAGAACATACCTTAGGTATGTGCAATTCCTAACTGATCCACGAAAGTGGGTAGGTTACAGTTCCTAGAAATAAGGAGGCGACGACTATGATAGGTAAACCTTTGGGTAAATTTTTTTATTTTTCAATGGGAGTTTCCGTAATTTTACGTAGCGACGATTCAAGTCAACAAGCAGTACGGTAGTTACGTACAAGAATAAATATTCTTCCATCAACACAACATACAGCAGTGTAGGACGAAAGTGGACGGAGGTTTTGCGAAATAGTGATACCAAGTTGTGTAAAGGAAAAATCAATAAAAGAACCTTCTTACCACCAGCGTGGCAAAAAGGGACATTTGTTTTAGGATTTCCCGTTATTTAGTATGTATTTCAAGTCGCCGTATAAGTCCAAGAATATGAAAGGGGAACGCAGGTGTTGTGTTACCCAGCGAAATGGAACATAACCAGATGACGCAGCCAACCTCTAGTCGGATTCGACGGTACGATTCACCAAGGATGGGCCATCAAGGTCAATTTTCCCGAGCTTTCTTCAACAGCGAGTGTCCGATGAATTGTTACAGTAATTCAGATTCGTCCGATTCGGAAACGAAAAGGTAGTTTAGCCTTGGATACCGAAAGAAAGGTCGATCGCAGTAGGTGGCAAAAGCCCACTTGGAAATCCCACTTACAAAATTAGTTCATGACATAATGCGACTCCGCGAGGTCGTATTTCGTAGGGAAAAAACGTGACTTACCCCGATGGATATACAATTTTCTTCTCCGCCTGAAGGGAATTTGACGATGAACTTGCTTCCAGCTTTTTCCTCGGAATCGTTTAGTGGTCGGAAACGGCACACGACCCTAATGCTGTCCTCTGCAGCGATTTCCCGGTCACCAGACATTTCGTTGCCGTTTTTGTGCACTCACTACATTCACGCACAGACTAACCAAATCACACTTAATTCGAACATCTAAACGGTTTGTTTCGTGTCGGAAAAAAATGAAACGGAGGCCGATATAAATAACGATAATGGAAAATAACTGAAAGGACACGGTCCGGGGTAATGCACGGAGAGAACCAAAGGTAAGATGTCTGCCAGGAATGATTGTCTGGGGCTCACTAGCGCTCCTAGCGGACGCCCAACAGCTGACTCGGGTTGATCATCGTTCCTCGAGTCGACGTATTATTAGACTATGACGTGTCCGCGAACTACAGTCCTTTTTGATACGGAAAATCTCTTCCGAAATTTTTCTCGAGCCCCACCAATGCGTCACGTAGCAGGTATCACTCAACACTCGCTCAATTTGAGTTTGAATCTGCAAACATAACCTTGGGGGGAGGCAGCCGGCATTGCTCATGCGCACCTCCTTATTTCTATTGATCTAAGAACGTTATTGTTCTCGTCCCGGATATCTTTCTATGTTGATTTTTCTATTTATTAGGTTATTTCCTTTACTCTGAAACTTGAGTTCATTTATGTTTGATTAGTGAAGATAAAAACTATCGTGGAGGGAAGCCAGAATAGTCTTTGAAACTGCCACATGCGGTGGACCCACAGAGCCTTTGATTGATGCACCGAGCCAAGCACATGTCGGTCAACTTCCTTCCTCTATAATTACTTACTTACCTAATTAAGAATCATGTAGAAAATTCCACGAAAAATCCTACCCGTACAAACAATTCCAAATAAAATTTGGTGATCAACCAATGCGAAAATTTAGGTTAGTAAGCACTTTTTAAACATTGAATCATTTAATTTCATCTACCTAAGTAAGATTGGGGAATGCAACTGTAGTAATGTTTCGGCTACTCCATCAACTTATTTACTATATTAAGTTGGGAAACACCAAAAATTTTGTTTTGCAATGATAATTAAGAATTGTTGTCAAGACGGTGATGGTTAACCCTTAATTTCCCACTTGTTCAAAAAATTGTATTTTAGGATGTTTTTCAAGATTTTGGTGTATTTTGGCCAACCAATGCCATAGAATTGCTAGTTTTGACATTTTCATGTCTTTGCCCTGGCACATAGCACAAAAAACTGTCACGAAATTGCGTAACGAAATTGTGTTACAGTGCCTTTATAATGATTTCCGCTTACAACGACCCCGTTGTTAGGTTTGTTCCTTTTCTACACTTCTTAACCCACAAAAATCGTTCACCACTCGTTGGAAAGCTCTCGATTTAACGAACATTTTCATGTTCTCCATAACATATTGACTATACGAATAGCGGAGCTATGGGCATAACTGTTCTCATATTTTGTTTACAAACTAATGATCGTGAGTGTAGAAGATAATTAATCCGGAATCGGTTTCACATTCTGACAACAAAGGAGGGTGGGTTATAAAATCCTATAGTGAGGTGAAAAGCAATAGGTAAAGACATGAAAATGTCCCAATGCGTTGCAGACTCGTATGCAAGCGTTTTTGCTATGCGATGGCAAATCAATGGAAGGTTATTGGTTAGATATAATAGCGTTACCACAAAGCCAAAATCACCTAAGTGCATTTTCCAAGTTTTGAGAAAAACCCATTTGAAGTTTATCGGGATTTATGAGAAGTTTCTACTCTGTACTTGGCGAAACTATCCCATGGCGATTCTTTCAAATTTCCCCCTTAAAGTGAACTTAAGACCCTCCAAAAACATGGTACATTGAAAAAGCTTCTAAAATTCCCAAATTTGAACAAATTTCCAACAAGTATGGTATATTAAATACCTTTTTATCGTACACTGTCGAGTCACCGATGAATGAGAATTGTTATAAGATAAAATATAATTATTTCGTTATCTTTCTATCAGAATAAAATTAAAAGAAAAAAAATGGAAAAAAAGAATCGATAAAATAAGATAATGGAACAATTTATTGCTAGTAATTGAACATGCTCACTTGCTGCACGCATTAATTATATAAAGTAGCAAACGTAAATGTACACAAGTACAACTACAACAGTCTCGATCGAAGATGTCATCAGTTTATCTAAAATTTTGGCAGTTTTCCAATGGCGACTAAATTGTTCCCCTAAAGTGTACTGTTGGCCCTTTATAAACATGGTGAAACTGAAAAAGCTTCCACAATGAACAGAAAACACGTATGGTATATTAGACATTGCGAAGTATAGGGTTAATTTGATGAAAACTGAATAAACATCATAGAAACAGATCTACTCACGCTAGAAGGTCGCGGTTGGTGCCAAAATTCTCAGGATGTAGTTTACTTTCGATTAAAATTCTAAAAAAAATCAAGGCGCACCCCCCATTGTTAGCCCAATAAGACCTCCCCCTTCAGTAGTTTCTTCAGATCAGACCTACCTCTACCATGAAATGGGGGACAGTGAAGATCAGTTTCATGAATTAGTTCGGATATATAACAACTATTCTGACAGATTTAATTTTAAATCTTACAGAGAAACAACCCGAGATGTTGATGAAGTAGGAGTTGTGGCTGGAAGCATCCAAGAATAGCGGAAAATTTCGATTTTTCAATGGTGTCTTCTTGGATATCTTAAGAGTCAGAGGGTCGGATGGTGTATTGTATAAACAGTAGTTGGAGTATCAAAGTAGCAACAAGAATATCGGTTTTGTCTCAAAAATGGTTGAACAGTGTTGTAGAATGTTTAAAAAAATCGGAGTTCCGAAAATATACTTCAGGACATTAAGGGTTAAGAATTTATTGACAATAAAGGCGTAGATTCGACGGCCTCAATATTTTGTCTTGGTAGATATTTCATAACTGCTGTTTTCCAATAAAATTGATTATTTAGAAAATCCAAGTGTTTTGGTTGCTCAAATAAGGAAATAAAATCCCAAGATACAACCTAATATTTTTCAAGTAGGTATACCTAGGTACCTACTAAGGATCCTACAGACAGACCGTGGTTCCCTAAACAATCATCTAAGGCCGATGATGACAAAATTCATTGGGGATCACCTCAAGGCTACCTCCAGGTATAACTACTCGACATCACGATCCGATTTTGAAGACATTTTTTTAGGGGACCATTATGCAATGTTGGAAATCATCGACTTGATCGTAAAGTTTGAAGAATTTTTGTATTCGTTTAGTGCTTTGATGAATTCAAAGTTTCCGAACCAACAGATTCCATGTTATTCTTTGTGAGAAAGCCATACTGCCTTCCAGTAATGCCTAAGCCAGGCAATTGTTAACCAAGAAACAAGTTTTCAAAGCAATTCACGATCATGTTCTTATCACTTTCAGGTAAGAAGTCAGAAACACGATCGTGAATCGCCATCAACTTTGACTTACGGGTAAATAAACAGTTTTAGCGAATTTTCAAGGAAAATGAAGCTATTGCAATGGCCTCAAAATTTTTAGAATCGACTTTTTCGAAAATTTTTCACACTGAAATCCGTTTTGGAACATTCTGAACATTGGAACATTCCAGGCATCATATGTAAAAAAAACCAAGAATCGTGAAAAAATAAAACTTTCTGAAAGAAATTGCAACACCATTGGTCCTTTTCTTAACCATACCTTCAACTGAATGATTTCTTTGAAAATTCGCTCATTAATTCATGCTGCGTGAATGGACTTTTTTACAATCTTCTACTACTTAATCACACGCTGATGAACGAACAACAAACAACAATGACATTTTTTGCAAATGTTTGTTGGTAGTACCAACTTGGTACCCACCATGATTTTTCGTAAACATCAATTTCTCAAGGTCTAGCGATTTCATGTCCCCTAGTTTCGCTCAAATTTGGAGTTTGTGGTTTGGACTCGTTTGACTATTATTTCGATTAATCATCAACATAAACGGGAACAATTTCTATATCATGTTGACGATTGTCGGTCCAGAAAACTATCAATAACATAGCAAAATCATATATTATTAAGGAATTTATCTTGAAGTATAAATCCATCCATGTTGTTCTGTGAGAGGAAGCTTTTCACTGCCTACCCAACTTGAATGACGTTGGTTCCTCCGATTAAAAAAGGAAGTATACCAAGTGGGTGTGGCACATAGCTTCCTCTTATCCATAACTCGATTGTATAGATGATCCGATGCATAGCAGCAAAGCTCAAAACATCAATCTCCTTTATATATGCACTCCAACCCGCACCATCCCTGAAAATTTCAACGAATTCGGGTGGGAAATGTAGAAGTTACGGCTGTTACAAGGTTTTTAGGATTTTACGTTTGCGCATTCGCAAAAGCTACTATCAACCCGGGGGTGACGGTTTTCGTAGGGAACCATCTTTATCCCAACCTGAACAATTCCCATATAGATGATCAAATGCATTACAACTAATCAATACATCAATCTCTAAGTACCTTGCATAACCCTCATAGGGGACCATCTACGCGACAATCTAAACAATGCCTGAGAAATTCACCAAATTCGGATGAAAAATATAGAAATTATGGGGTTACAAGCAAATTTACGTTTGCGCATGCGGGGTGTCTACTATCCGGAGGTGATGATTTTCATAGGGGACCATCTACTCTTCAATTCGCACAATCTCGGAAAATTTCATCGAATTCGGATGAAAAATGTAAGTGTTGAAGCTATTACAAGGATTTTACGTTTCGGGGGCTATGATTTTCATAGGGAACCATCTACACACCAATCCGCACAATCCCTGAAAATTTCAACAAAATCGGACCACCACTTCGTATAGTTATGCCCGTTACATGGATTTCATGACAGACACGCAGACAGACAAACACGGAACCTAAATTGTTCAGAAAGGTCTGAAACGTAAAACGCGAGTAGAAATTTTGATTTTGGTGAACTTTTTTTTTCAATCTTGAAAAGTAAAAACAATGCTACCGCTACCTTGGTAGACTCGGAAGCAATAAACGTTATTGGTCTTTCAAAAATCAAACATTCTGATTCGCACTTTAAGCAAACTTTAAATTTTTGATTTGTTGTTGTAAGAATCCTACTTCATGTATAATTTTGTGTAATAAATGTGGTAATTGGCACAGGGTGGCACACCAAAACATTGGTTTTCCCCAGAGGGAAACAACCTCTCAACTTGACCTCTCTCGACCCCGTCAAGGGAAGGAGAATCAAGTGTAGGGACCCCTCTGAAATAGCCGACGGCTCAAGCCATCGTGGTCAGTAGGTGGAAGCTCTGAGCCAGACTATTCTCTCTCAAACTTCGTGGTCTAAACCAAACCTAAAAACCTTCCAAAATCTATATTGGTCAGTTTACGGTTCAACCCTTTTGAGTTATTATCAGATCGCCTGTGCAGGGATACGTCCCTGGTAGCACTTTCTGTGCCATCGGGGACGACAAGTTTGCAAGTGAGAGGGAAGATGCCAATAGTTATCGACACTTATCTCAGCTGTCGGTTGACCGATTCCAAAATTTCAAAGTGATCTGAGTTCATCTCAACCAAATCAAGGATGCTGTTTTTTGCCGATTTTGCAAAAAAAAATTTAATTGATTAAATTTTATTTTGTTTGCTAGGTATTAATCAAATATTTGTCAAAAACATGTCCAGCCCGTATGTATAATTATCAACCTAAGCGATTGCAATCATGAGCACATGAAAATCTAAATTAGCCGAAGCGGCTGTTGGTTGAAAAATCACTGAATTAGGGAAGTAGCAAGGGGTGACAGCCAAGAAAGGACTGGGAGGAAGGATGGGTCCTAAGTGAGTACCCAAGTAGATAGGTAGAATTACTTCCAAGACTTGCTTGCCAAAGAACTAGAGAGAATCCACACTTATTAATTAAATTAATTTCCCATTCACCTATTCAAGATAATTATATTTTGTCAGCCGTTGCCAATAATGGTTTGATTTTATTGGATTGGTTTGAACGCTCATGGTAATGATATAGAATTATGGACTGGACATGATTTACCTCATAACCCTTAATAATTAAGAGATACAAGAAATTAATCAAAATTGAAGTGGAATATCAAAAAACTACTATAACAGCTAGGTTCATCTATAAATTCTCATTCGAAGCATGATCTCGATTAATTTTGGCCCCGCCACCAACGCCATCTGATTTTGGAGAATCGCACTAAGTAGCCGTCCACCTCAGCCTTAATATCTCGCCAGCCAAATTTCTCCCCTGCTCAATTTGATTACAGACCGATCATTTGCTGTAAGCTGTGGTGACTCTACATCCGAAACCTGTAGTATACATGCGGGTGTCCCCCAGGGCAGTGTCTTCGGTCCTTTTGTGTATTTAGTTTATGCTGGTGATTTCCCTGCTTCCACTGCTGTTACCATTTCTCAATATGCTGATGATGTGGCGGTCCTCAGTTCTGCTAAAAACTGTATTGACGCTGAGGCTGCACTACAGCGGTACGTTCATGGTGTGCATTTGTGGTGTCGAAGATGGAGAGCCAGCATGAACCCACTGTAAGCTTTGGGCTTCACCGTTGAATTTAAGATTCTCGAGTAAGCCCGTTTTAAAACCGATCCAAATATAGGTTGAGAGGCTATATTGACATAAACAAAAGGTAATCTAAATTTAATGAATTTAATGATAATTACCTGGTAGACAGCTGTAGCGGCTCGGAGGTAGCTGAAGGCTCTCAATATCAAGGTAACACCTGAAGGGTTGATTACTGATTGTTTCGAAATATTATTGTTATGTCTGAAGGACGGAAGTTCGATTCCTGAAGGGAACTAAGCGTGCACGAAAATTGATACGAGTGCACGGCGAAATTGGCGCACGCACGAAAACAATGCGTCGCACTAAAACAATGTATTTTTGCACTAAAAGGGTGTGGTCGCACGAAAAGAGTGCGTTCACACGTAAACCTGTCTGTTACGGAATAAGGTGAATGAAATGAGAAATGCAAAATTGTACAATCTAATAGGAACGTTTTAATGAAAATAAATGTAATTTGACTCTACGTTAAGTTCTGTTGCAAGCAAGTACAAATTATACAAATAAAAGGTTTACATGAAATACGTGCGTTTGACTTCTCCTTTTCTCTCTCTCTTAATACAACTTTACGACTGACTTTACTCAATTTCAACAATATCTGACTCTTGTCTTGACTGACTGACTTTACTACTAAAATGTTCTTTACTTTACTATGACTGAATTTACATCTACACCATTCGAACACAACTATCATTGGCCAATGTATAGATATTTGGTTTATTACACTCACAGCGTCGGGGCCCGTAGGAAATCCGTCGGTAGTGCGTTGAGATGTTCTTGGGGGGATGGGTGTTCAAGCTGGATGTCACGAAGTCTTACCAGGTTGAACAGGGGGGTTGGCTCAAGTAATAAACTCGCGGGCGGCAGGGCTCTCACCGGAATATTACTGAGGGGATCCAGCGACTGACTTGCACAGGGGGTTCGATAAACGTGTATCTAGCGGGGCAAGAGAGCGTGGATGTTCGCATCAAAGACTGGGGAGGTTATGGCCGCTCCACGCGGTCACCAGTTGATTTCTTTGTGGAGGTCCCCACCCTCCAACGGCGAGTACTGCGCAGGGCTCCGCGGCGGCCCGCGATTGGCGGATGGTGACGTCAAGGTGACATGAGCGCTTCTGGTGGTGGGCGCCTGAAGATGGTGGTGGCGCCCTGGAGCGGGGGCGGTACAATGCCCGCTCCGGTCTGCTGACTTTCGGTGGTGGAGGAAGGGGAGCGTCGATGGTGGTTGCTCACCCCTTTACTTTTGGATTTAATCCGTGAGCTGGGGCTCACATCCTCCGCCCCTTCGTGAGCCAGAGTCATCAAAGATGACACTGGGTACTGGCAGAGGGACGGAAGGATGTGCCTTCCTGAGAGCTAGCTCGTACCTGTATCGCCGGCAGCCCCGACATCCGATGGGGTCACGCTTCCCCGAGTGGTCCTGGGAGCAAGAAGGTATGGGTCGGCCCTGGTGGTACGTCGCTCGGAGCCTGTGCCAGAACTCCTTACACGCTGGGCATCTGAAACTGTAGAGGCGTGGTGTTGGACGGGTACACACCGGACATGTCAGCTGGTTCTTCTTGGCTTTCCTCGTCAGTCGCACCGTCAGCTTGGGCCGTGAGTTGGTTGCCTCACTTCCTGGTGTTTGCTCTGGTTCGCGGGTTGGTGTTGGGACCCAGGTGACTTCTGACTCCGATGACGACGAATAGATTTGGCAAGACCGTCGCCGTGGAGTCTTGTCCGCGGGTAGCTTCGTTGGGGATTCCGTGGGCGAGTCCGCCTCCCCATCAGGCTCCTGAGCCGGAGCGGGCGAAAGAGCTGGTGCGTCGACTACCTCTGCTTCTACCTCTGCAGTCGTCGCCGCAGGTGGCTCTGCGGTCACAGGTGCGGACGCCTCAGAGTCTCCAGTCCTCGCCGCAGGTGGCTCTGCAGACAGCTGTGCAGCAGTTTCCGCCAACTCTTTCTTGGCCGCATCGCGCTCGCGGATCAAGAGTTTGCGCTCTATGGCCCATCGTTCCTGGCGATCGAGGAGCGCATCCCTTTCCTCGATGATGCGTTGATAGGAAGGGACCCACTTCGCCACCTCCACCACCGTCATCATTGCCGCGTGGCAGTTGGTCTTTCTGGCCAGGTGTGTTTCGGCACAGTCTGTAAACCGAATGTAATTCAGTAAGCTTTCCAACTGGAGAAATGGGGTAGGCGTCGGTTCCGGCGTCTCCAAGAACCCGGGTGGGTGATCGTATACCCGGTCTTGCTCTTCCCTAACTCGCTCCCTTAAGATCTGTATAATAGGGTCGGGGGTCGGAGGTCCTCCATCGGCGATCCACTCCTCTATCTGTTCTTGCGCCATGCTATCCCTACAACAAACGAAAATCCTAATGTGTCATCCAGCTTAGGAAAAGTGATCAAATTTAAATAGGGGGAAGTTACGGCCTTGTTTTTAATTGATGATTGTTGTGTTCAATGTGCAATGGAATTCGTTAAATTGTGTTGTAATAATTTGCAGGTAAGTAGTGTGATCTGAAGGATCCAATAAATTTTTTCGATCTGAAGGATCTACAAGCATAGCTTTACATTAGTTATAGTCAGTCTGTTTTACGTCCTATTAGTATGTAAGTATGTTAATAATTCTTTCCCAGGTGGAGGCGGCGGTAATCTACCAGGGTGGCTCGTCTACGCAGCACGTATCTGGGCTCGTTGTGGTCGACGTCATTCCGACTTCTTTTGGGCGGGGGATCCTCCAATGTCTCTTCATAGTCTTTGGAAGACGACGGTGCATTGTTGGAACCCTCCTCGTCAAGGGTCGGATTCAGATCGACATGGTTTTCGAGTCGATGCGTTACGCCATGCGTGCGCGTGCGTGCAATCTCCTCTGTTGGGACTTCATCGGGCGGCCTAGCATTGTGGCGGGTTGATGGTGAAGGTACTCCCGATTTCATCTTCCAGGATGGCTTCTGGTTTTCATCAGGTAAGTACTTCTTTCTTGTTCCAGGTCTATTTTCAGGTGGATGGACGGCGGGGTGAATGGTTTTCGTGCGAGGTTCGAACTCGAATGGGTTCGCGAACGCATCGTTCGGTACGCCCCTCACACACGCAGACTTCCGATTTGAGTGCTTGGGTCCAAGTGGTTGATCTCTTCGGGAGCACGTTCCGCAGCGTTTTATCTGTTCCCGCACGTCATTTGTCAGGTTAGGCCAAATCCCTAGCCTTTTCACCATGTTGAGGGTGGTCTCCTTTTCAACATGACCAGCTTCGACACTTCGATGGCACCGATTTATCAACCATTCTCTCATAGATTCAGGAATGAGGGGAACCCATGCTTTGGAGTCGGTCTGTTTGGCCTTTAGTTCCCACACGCCGTTATTCCGACGTAGATTGTTTCTCTCGTGGTGTGGAACGGTCATCTGGATCCATGCGTCTCGCTTTTGTGCGGCCATGATCATTTCTCGGGGAAAACTCAGCGTCGCGGTACCATCTTCGTGATACTCCTGCTCACCACTCCTTTCCGGAGGATTCAATGGGTTTTGAGGCTCATTTTTCGGTTGGTAGTATCTTCCGCGTTCATTTTCTCTTGGCATTTTTCCGCCAATAATTCCGATGGTTCCGGCTTCTTTAGCATTCGTCGCAGGATATTCTTCGTCTCTGTTCAGTGATAATTCCTCAAGACCGTTCGGTGGATTACGATCGTAACTCATGGGTGTGTCGATACGTTTTCCGTATCCGTGGTCAGAACTGGTCTCATCCTGTCCGTACGTCTCGGCGTGCGCAGGCGTATCGGTTTCCATGCGACTTCCTTTCGAAGTCTTAGGCGATCGCAACTCGGGGTGTCCATCTTCTTCTAGAAGGTCCTCCATGTTTTTGGCGGGCACAATTTCTTCTAGGGGCTCGGCGTACGAGACCCTCTTCCCGTTCGGTTCCAGATCTTGTGCGGGTGCACTATCCCGCACGTCCGTTCGACGACCCTTCTCGGAAAGGGCTGTTACAGCCGGAAAGGTACTGGGGAAGGGGGTGTCCGGTCCGCATTTTGGTTGGCGAATTGCAGACACCCTTGGTTCCCGCCCTTCCGGCCGCAACGCGCTCCCCGAAGGCCTTCGTCCTGGGTCAATTTCAACAGAGTACGGTGATGGTTCCTCGTCCGTGCACGCCTGAACGGTCATTTCGGATCCCAGGTTCAAAGTCAACGACACCTTTCGCAGAATATCCAATCCAATCAGGTCCAAGGTCGCGCTTTTTCTTGCGAACACCAGGTAAGTATGTTTGAACGTGGTGTCGCCGATTTTCGTCATCAGGGTTTGTTCTCCGGCGAACGGCAGTAGAAGCCCGTCCGCTCCCCAGGCCATCCTACGCGTTGGTCTCATTGGGACACCCTTTACGGGGGTCGCCAACACCGAAAACGCGGCACCTGTATCGATTATCATTTCCCTTGACTCGGGACCCAACTCCGCAATAACGGTCAGGTTTCTCGTCACCGGAGCCTCCACGGCCGGTATGTGTGTATCACCCGACTGGATCTGATACCGCGCTATTCTCATGGCGTGCGCTGGTTCTCGTTCGGGGTTCGATATTGGAAGGAGCTTTTTCTTTTTAAAGCAATTCTCTTCCAAATGCTCTCTGGCTCCACAGAAGTTACAGAAAATTGCCATTTGCGGGTTAAACGGACAGTCGATCGGATAGTGTGCAAAATCCGCGCAGAACATGCACGGGAAACGTGGCGGGGGTTTTGTTTCGACGTTTCTGTCCTCTGATCGTTCCCGTCGTCGATCCTCGTCATTTCTTCTCTGGTACCTGGGTAGCAGTTCGTTCTTCTTGGGACATTTCGCAGCGAAGTGTTCCAGGCTGCCGCAGCTGTAGCATCTACGGTCCCCACTAACGGCCGCTAATTCCCATTTTTCGTCAAGGTCGGGTGTTGTCTCGAGGGTTTCTTCGAGTTGTTCCGCTTTTTTCAGCGCTTCCTGGAGTGAACGTGGTCGGTTTGCGACAAGGAATGCGCTCACTTGTTTCTCTACTCCCCGGATGAATGCACTCAACGTCTTGGTTTCAACCCATTCATTTTTTTCAGGTCGGCGGAGCGTCTTCCCCTCTTCCATTACTGCGCAGCGTGCCAGGTTACGCACTCTGTCGGCGAACTGGCGGAGCGTTTCGCTAGAGTTTCGTTTCACCGTCCACAAGAGCGCGGCTGCGTGCTGGGGGTTCTCTTTCTGAAACCACGTGATCATATCTGCTTTTGCCGCTTCGTACACGTTATCCGTATCTAACGAATCATCCCGGTCAATTAAGAATTGTTTTGCAGTACCTCGGGTTTTTGTACGGAGAAGGCGGTATTTGAGTCGTGAATTTAAATCCGCGGCTACCATTTCGAAATTAGCGAAAAACGAGGTTACACTCATCGCGCCCGTTGCATCCGGATCCCATGGCTCAATTTCGGAAGACACCGAACGTGGAATCTTGTCTCGGTTGTTGTCGGTTGAACTCGTGTTTAACCGTTGGAGGAGTAAGTTCATTTCCCTCATGGTTTGGGTCATCACCTCAACGGCTTCGGTATTTGCCGTTGAAGGTGTGTCGTCATCATCCCTATCGCCGTTTGTCAAAAAGTTGAGCGACATATTGTACGATAGGTTTTGTTGGTGTGGTCACAATTGGTAAAATACTTCCACTGGAAGGAAAGAAAATCTGTTTTGTCTGTCTGTTTCTGTCTAAATCACAAGGCGATTCAGCAAACGAAAGGCAAATAGGGAGTGCTGGTGTCACTTTTCCTAAGAATAACAAAAATGGATGCACATCCTACCTATTTTCCACCTATTCCGTTTTCAGACAGTTCGACTTCCGATTTCGATTTGGTTCGAAATATTTATGTCGGATTGGTTTGCTTACTTTTCCTATTTTGTGAGTTCGTTGCAAGTGAAGCTTGCATTCCTAATCGCATTCGTTAATTACTGAAGGTAATTTTCGAATGTGATAATCCTAACGCGCTGCCACCATTTGTAAGCTTTGGGCTTCACCGTTGAATTTAAGATTCTCGAGTAAGTCCGTTTTAAAACCGATCCAAATATAGGTTGAGAGGCTATATTGACATAAACAATAGGTAATCTAAATTTAATGAATTTACTGATAATTACCTGGTAGACAGCTGTAGCGGCTCGGAGGTAGCTGAAGGCTTTCAATATCAAGGTAACACCTGAAGGGTTGATTACTGATTGTTTCGAAATATTATTGTTATGTCTGAAGGACGGAAGTTCGATTCCTGAAGGGAACTAAGCGTGCACGAAAATTGATACGAGTGCACGGCGAAATTGGCGCACGCACGAAAACAATGCGTCGCACTAAAACAATGTATTTTTGCACTAAAAGGGTGTGGTCGCACGAAAAGAGTGCGTTCACACGTAAACCTGTCTGTTACGGAAAAAGGTGAATGAAATGAGAAATGCAAATTGTACAATCTAATAGGAACGTTTTAATGAAAATAAAGGAAATTTGACTCTACGTTAAGTTCGGTTGCAAGCAAGTACAAATTATACAAATAAAAGGTTTACATGAAATACGTGCGTTTGACTTCTCCTTTTCTCTCTCTCTTAATACAACTTTACGACTGACTTTACTCAATTTCAACAATATCTGACTCTTGTCTTGACTGACTGACTTTACTACTAAAATGTTCTTTACTTTACTATGACTGAATTTACATCTACACCATTCGAACACAACTATCATTGGCCAATGTATAGATATTTGGTTTATTACACTCACAGCGTCGGGGCCCGTAGGAAATCCGTCGGTAGTGCGTTGAGATGTTCTTGGGGGGATGGGTGTTCAAGCTGGATGTCACGAAGTCTTACCAGGTTGAACAGGGGGGTTGGCTCAAGTAATAAACTCGCGGGCGGCAGGGCTCTCACCGGAATATTACTGAGGGGATCCAGCGACTGACTTGCACAGGGGGTTCGATAAACGTGTATCTAGCGGGGCAAGAGAGCGTGGATGTTCGCATCAAAGACTGGGGAGGTTATGGCCGCTCCACGCGGTCACCAGTTGATTTCTTTGTGGAGGTCCCCACCCTCCAACGGCGAGTACTGCGCAGGGCTCCGCGGCGGCCCGCGATTGGCGGATGGTGACGTCAAGGTGACATGAGCGCTTCTGGTGGTGGGCGCCTGAAGATGGTGGTGGCGCCCTGGAGCGGGGGCGGTACAATGCCCGCTCCGGTCTGCTGACTTTCGGTGGTGGAGGAAGGGGAGCGTCGATGGTGGTTGCTCACCCCTTTACTTTTGGATTTAATCCGTGAGCTGGGGCTCACACCACAGAAATCTGCCCTTGATACAGCTTGGTGGTAAACAGATAACACAGCAGGACACTGTTAGATACCTCGGATTGGCACTTGATAAAAAGCTTACATGGGAGCCCCATGTCAAAAACCTTGTCACCAAAGTCCGACAGCGCATAAGGAAACTAAGTTTTCTTTTGGACCACAGACGTTCACCACTGTCGTTGCTAACCAAACGCTTAATATACTTAACTTTGATTAGACCGATTTGGTATTATGGTTCGGGACTATGGGGATCGGTAGCGGACAGCCACATAAAGAGAATTCAAGTAACTCATAATAGAGTCCTGCGTCTTATTACCAATGCTCCATGGTTTGTAACAAACACCACACATCACAGTGATTTAGACATGCTGTACGTTCACGAAGTGCTTAGGGAGAACTATAGGAATCTTCATCGATCAATGGAGAGCCACAAAATATTCTGATGAATGAAATGCTGGAACGACTGCCTCAGCCGAGAAGTGTTCAAAGGCTTGAACGAAAGCGCCCTCCTGTCTTTATTGCTGAATAAATTTAAATTAGTCATGTCCAAGTAGATATACCTGTGAACTCATATGGTGCAACTATCTAGTCGTTTAGCATTTTAATCAATCAATATTCGACTTTGTTATCCTTATTTAAACTTGTTTCGTTCTATATATGTAAAGTCAATGTGTTGTGTACTGCACTGTTTGTTTATCTTTAGTTAGGTCAGCTGGTAAGCTGTTCCTGCAACATGTTACATGTCAATTAGGCATTGTTCCTACTATATTGCAATAGCGTTCAAAATTGTAATGTTTATGAAATAAACAATAAAGTTTAAAAAAAAACTCAATTTGCTTGTGCAGGGCTCGCCCTGGTAACACGTATTGAGTAGTACCTCATCCTAAATAGCTTGCTTGTGCTGGGAAATTCTCCCTGGTAACACCTGCTATTCCTTTCCTACTCCAGTACATTATAAATCACTCGCTTGTGTGTGGAAATTCCACGGTAGCACTTTGATTTATATGTACAAACCTCCTTCCAAATTTCCGAACCAAATTTAAATAAATTCTGAAGCTAGTACCTATTTTTTATTAGGAAACGCAATATAGTGAAGATCGGAGCAATAGTTCCTTTACAGTTGTTTTCGGTCGTCAATTCGTTGTCCTGAAGAAAACTGTACAGAACCATGGTAGGTAAGATCTTTATCAAAACGCTCAGGTTTCGTCTGGAATTTTTCACACTCAGTTAATTGCATTTCCATCCGAAAGTAAAAGTGTTGAAGTAGGTTTGGGTCCAAACGCAATTTATCGAATGTTGAAATTCACAGTTGGTGGGCGCATTGCCTACGTAGCCCCAGGCTACCACCGATATTATACCGTAGTGTGACATTTCAACGCTTCAGAAAGGTCACCATGTTCATGTAGAGGTTACACTTTCACCAAATGACAAAGCAAGAATTTTTCTATTACCTGTAGTTGTTTATCATTGATCTATAAATCACTGCATTCTTATATGATTTTTTGTCTCGACAAAGAGTCAGTCGGTATATTTATCATTGGATGTATTTTTTCCCTTTTTTGTGATTAGTTCTGTAGCCATTAAGCACACACGCCAAGCGGCGCCCTCTGAAGTAACAGGCTGAAAGCAGAAAGGAGCTGAGTCAAGGACGGCAGATGAAGAAGGGGTAATTAATTAATTTTGCGACTGCCGCCCCTCGAAAATGACGTTTTTCACTCCCAAATGTCCCGTAGCGAGAAAACTGTCGGCAAAAATTGGGTTGAGTGTTGAAATACTCAAAAGCCTCCGTTCGTTACCAGAAATGGCAATTAATAACTGTCTGAAACAACGCGAACTACTTACAGCGAGAGAACTTTTTTTATTTGTTCCCCGAGTTGAGAAGTCAAAATTGGAAAAGAATTGATCACTTGGAGTTCTTTTCAATGAAATTGTCTGCATTATTTCATTACCTAATCCCAAAGAATGATAATAAATAGATATTAAATAAGAATCAAATAATAATTTATTATATTAATTTTTTAAATCTTATTTAATATTCATTTTTATTATTTTCATGCATCCTAAAGTGCCTGTTGGTGGATATTAAATACTGTAAACAAAAATAATGGTTTTATAATTTCCAATTATAAAACTTTCCAATCGAGCAAGAAACAAAATCGAGCGGTAAAATATAAAAAAAGTTCTCCAAAATCACAATTTCCACTTGCGTTTTACGTTTCACACCTTCCTGAACAATTTTGGTTCCGTGTCTGTCTGTGTGTCAAATCGAGCAAAAAAGTAGCCCCCTCCTCCTCAAAATTGGATGGTTTACTTTTCAAGATTTACGTAGAATCCAAAAACGCTGCAAATTATTACACAATGGTATTTTATTGTCATCCGTCTGCGTAGACTGCTTTTCCTATTTCTACCCGCAAGGAATATCATCGCTATCGAAAAGTTGTGGGTACCTTCATGAAGAAATTTAATTATTGGTTGTGAAATTCGATTCTAAGGACGCATAACTGAGTACAATACGAAACCCAAAACAGAAACGAACACCAATCGCATTTGATCAGTATAAAAGTGAACGGATATATCATATATGAGGCCTATGACAGTGAACAGTCTTTTGTTATTCACCATCGCGTTTTTGCTTTGTCAAACTGGATGTCTACACTTTGGATGGGCTTATCTTCAGGGTTCGATTCTACAAAGTATTTCCAACAAAACATGTCTCTTAGCAATTTTCTTTTAACCCACTCCAAATTCCTTTTTTTTCACTTTGAAGTTTTTTCTCGCGTTTTCGACCTTACGGCACTGATATGGTCATAACTCCCTTATTTCTCAGGCATATTCAAATCTGAATACACCGTTGGAAAGAGCGTTAAATCACCAAGCTACCTAGTGCATTTCCATACCATGCTACCATTCGGAAGCATCGCCATTGGATTCAGCGAAAAAATTACATAGGAAATGATATCAAACTCGTCAAGTCATCTTGAGATCGAGGGTGACCATAAACCGCTTAACTTGATTTCCTTGTAAAACACACATTTTTTGGTAATCAAACTTGATTTACTCTCCCAATTTGTATTTTTAAAAAGAATAATAGACCGTTGAAAAGCTGACAATGTGACCGTGATTTTTCCGAAGAGCGCCCATTGAAATGGACAGGAATTCATAGCAAAAACTTTGGGCATAAAAAGTCGAGTTTCGAAAAAAATTTAAAGTTTGCTTTTTGACTTAATTTTTTAAAGTATTTTATTGTTTGAAGATTTTGGTATTGCGCTAGGTAGCTTGGAAATGCAACGCTCTTTCCAACGGTGTAGTCAGATTTGATTTTGCATTAGAAATAAGGGAGTTACGACCATGTCAGTGCCGTAAAGACGAAAACGCGAGAAAAAAAACTTCGAAGCGAAAAAAGGCATTTTGAGTGGGTTAAGGAAGAATTGCCATGAGACATTTTTTGTTGGAAATACCTTGTAAAATCGAACCCTGAAGTTAAGCCCATCTATAGTGTAGACACCCTGTATAAAATAAATACAACATAAAAGTTTGTGCCCAATTGTAGACAGAAATAATCAAACAAAGGTATAAAAAAAACGCGAGGGTGAATCGCAAAAGACTGTTCACTGTCGAAAATAGGCCTAATATCCGTTCAAATTTCAGCTGAAAAACGGGGTTCTCTTATCGCCTAATTAAATATTATAAATATAAATAAAAGGTAAGAGTGGATGAACACGGGTAGCTATTCACATTGAACCAGTGTTTCTTCATATATCGTTTACCCTCACCCCATACAAAGACAATGATCTCAAAATTTGCCGTTAAGGATGTTCAAATTTCGAATCGGCATATGGGGGAGCCAGTGTATGTGGGCTCAAAATGCAAAACACTCCGAAACTTCGAGAAATCAAAGAACTTGAAATTCCCTCAATATTGGTGTCGGCCGAGGACCGGAATGTGACAGGATGACGGGGTGTAGAAATCCATATTTATCAAGGCTCGACGTATGAATGCTCCCCACGTATTTCCATCCCCGTTCTGACCCTCCGGCTTCCGTCACGTTTGCTCTTTGATGAACTTATAGGCTGCTGGTCCTTTGAATCATGCAAATTTCCCCTTATGTCAAACTCAGCGGTTTCCCGAGGAAAGACGCCATCGGAGTCTCTTTGCACCACTGGCGGGAATCCTTCAGTATTAGGCCCAAGGATGACAACAAAACAACTAACAACACCAGAACATTTCATTTTTGGTTTATTATTTTCAATAATGAACCTTTGGAATCGACCAAGAAAATTTTTTTTTTAACACCCCCTCAAAATTTGATGGTTTACGTTTCAAGGTACGTAGAATCCAAAAATCGAATAAAAATTTGGCCGTCCGTCCGCCGTCCGCCGTACGCCGTCCGCCGTACGCGGCACTTTTGCCACTTAGCATTGACCGATTTTGATGAAATTTGGTATGTAGGCTCCATTTGGGGTCTAGTTTTGCCCCGAAGCTTTTGGTTGATGTAGGTCATTTCTAAGGGTTCAAATTTGAATTTTTAAATTTTGAAAACGCCCTAACTCAAAAAATTTTGATATAAAGGTATTGTTTTTCCTTCAATTTAAAATTCTATAGAATTTTTAGAATTTTTTGAGACCACGCGGAGCTCTGTAGGACGAACCGTTCGCTCGCTACGAGAATTTAAAATTTGGACGTACGAGAAATCAGAAACACGAGTGTGAATCGCAAAAGAGGCCTAATCTCCGTTCAAATTATAGCTGACCGAAATATGATCGATGTTTTTCTTTATGTTGGATGGTTGGTAGCTTTGCAGACGAGTGATCTATAGAAAAATAATAAACCATTGTGTAATAATTTGCAGCGTTTGGTTTATTATTTTCAATAATGAACCTTTGGAATCGACCAAGAAAAAAAAATTTTAACACCCCCTCAAAATTTGATGGTTTACGTTTCAAGGTACGTAGAATCCAAAAATCGAATAAAAATTTGGCCGTCCGTACGCCGTCCGCCGTCCGCCGTACGCCGTCCGCCGTACGCGGCACTTTTGCCACTTAGCATTGACCGATTTTGATGAAATTTGGTATGTAGGCTCCATTTGGGGTCTAGTTTTGCCCCGAAGCTTTTGGTTGATGTGGGTCACTTCCAAGGGTTCCAAAATCAATTTTGAAATTTTGAAAACGCCCTAACTCAAAAAATTTTGATATAAAGGTATTGTTTTTCCTTCGATTTAAGATTCTATAGAATTTTAAGAATTTTTTGAGACCACGCCGAGCTCTGTAGGACAAACCGTTCGCTCCCTACGAAAATTTAAGGAAAATGTAAAATATATAAATCAAAACACGAGTGTGAATCGCAAAAGAGGTCTAATCTCCGTTCAAATTAGAGCTGACCGAAATGCGATCAATGGTTGGTGATTTTGTAGACGAGTGACCATTATAGAAAAATAATAAACCATTGTGTAATAATTTGCAGCGTTTTTAACCCTGGAGTGCTACCCCAGATTTTTTGACGAGCACTGCGTCAATGCGACAAACACCTGTACTTTTCAAGGAAAAAATAAAAACGCTGCAAATGATTACACAAAGGTTTATTATTTTTCTATAAGTTCCAAGTCAGATTGAGAATTTTCCAAATCAAATTGAGAATTTTCCAAATCAAATTGAGAACTCAGAATTTTTTGACACAGGTATAATAATTTGTAGAAGAGACGAAAAAGATGAGTAATGCAAGATGGAAAGAATTCATTTTTTTCAAGTTCGTATTAAAATTATGAATTAACTGTAAATTCAAACTCATCCTTAAAAAAATTGAAGATGAAATTAAAGAACGGCACTTTTAGTGAAGTGGAATTCCTGCAGCTGCCTTTGGAAGTTGAACCATCATATCCATGACCCAATTTGAGCAGTCGGTGGTTCTAATAGTTCCGACACCGTCAGATATGACATCTGACAGGATAAAATATATGTGGGTACCAAGTTAAGGCCTAAACGGCTGGAAGGATTAAAAAAAAAATTGTTTTTAATTGTTCAGCAACTTATGGATTGTGCGATACTAACGGATAATCACTGTTCGTAGTTTTGTCGTTAGAAATGGAAAATTCTCAATTTGATTTGGAAAATTCTCCATTTGATTTGGAAAATTCTCCATTTGATTTGGAAAACCTATATATAGATCAGTCTTCTGCAAAGAACTCGGCTTTGCCATTGTCACCACCCACCAACCATGGATACTACCTACCTACCTCGGATTTTGGTCAGCTAAGATTTGAACTGAGATTAGACCTCTTTTGCGATTCACACTCGTGTTTCTCATTTATCGCTACCCCAACGGAGGGCTTGATTTGGCGCAAGCCCAACAGTAGGGAGTGAAAAGTTTGTCCAACAGAGCTCCGTGTGGTCTCTAAAAATTCTTAAAATTCAACTCAACTTCAATAGTTTTTAATTCAAGAACTACGAAATTCATAGGGGATCATGAAAACTAAAGATAATTTTTATCAATGGGTTTATAATGAGCAATCAAACATAATACAAACTCATTCCTTAACCTTCCGTTAGTGGCACCTCTATTCTTACGCGATTGGTGGCATGTATGTCTCACATACACTCCACTTTTTGGGCGTATAACAATAGAGAAAGTCCTTTTTTCACCGTAAGGGTTGTGTAAACAAGACACGTACCTAATTGTTTAGTTAATGTTTTTGTATTTTGAAAAAATGTAAATAAAAAATAAGTGGTCTCCAAAAACATTTCTTAACTAAATTTTTTAAAAACTTGTTAAGTTACATATTTTTGAAAAATCAGTCTTAGGTATAATAAATTTCAGTCTTATATTAAATTGCAGAGCTGACATAGAGATGAATGTTTAGATACTACAACAAAGCTACGAGTAATTATAAGATTCGAAACTTTTGACAGCTGACTGAGTAAAATAGGTAAATCACATTTTCAAGCAGGAACTCTCATCCATAAAGTAATTGCGAAAAAAGACAATCCAAACCCCAAATTCGGGATAGAAAAGTAGCCCACCTACGCTTGAAAAAACTGACTAGACAGATACCTTCATCGAATAAATCTTTAGGACTCCAATTTTTCAAAAAATCCAAATCCGCTGGTTTATTACTGACGCAGAAGGGCCCTCCTGGTTGCTGTCCGGCGTAAATTTCCACACTGTAAGTGTAGAACACTTGAGCATCAACGAGTGCAAATACTTTCACCCCATACTTGTTGGGTTTACTTGGAATGTATTGCTTGAAACTTGGCTATATTGGTGCATGACAAATAGGTACCAATTGAGTTTTTCCCAAGTGAAAAAATAACTTTTGAAAAAAATTACACAAAGGGTGGCATGTATGTGACAAATACAAAGTACCGTTATCTCGATTGGGGTTCAAAGGACAGCGGCTTCAGGGCAATTGAGGGACTCCTCACATTGCCAGAGAAGAATCGGAGAGGAGGCGCCCTCCATCCACCACTTGGGTGATGCTTGACAGGCGACTGAAGAGAGACATGTATGCCTCACATACACGCCACTAACGGAAGGTTAAGTCCATGTTGTTTTTAGAAAGTTACTTAAAAATCGGAATACAGGTAAGGGATCCAATTCGTAAATTATATGAATAGGGAAAAATTAAACTTTTTATAAAAATTTGAACATGAGAAAGAAAATTGTGTTAGGATCAGATTGAATAAGAGTAGGTTTTCTCGAAAAATTGAAGACTTTTTCCACGAAAAACTAGTTTGTAATTGTTTGTAAAACAATGCTGCCGTTCCAAGTATCTGAACGGCCTTTCAACTTCCAAGCGTTTTTCCATAACTTACCTATCAGTTGTGAGATCAGATTTATGTAGTTACGGGCTGAAAAGCCTGCTAAAAGCAGCCAAAAACAAATCGTAGATATGTGAGGAAAATTTTGATGTGACGGCCTGGAATCGAACCCGGGTCTCCGACGTTCGGGCGAAGTACACGTACGGCTGGGATTTTATGTATTAGATTATTTCACGTCGAATTCCACGACTCCACGTAAGTCAGAATCTTTTGTGTGCGGATGTTAAATGCACGGTCTAACATCTCTCACACCCATAGAAACATGAAGGGGATACCTCAGTGTTTGCAATCTATTTGTTCGGAATGCCTACCTCGACATTTTCAATTACTCCCTCCCACCAACGGATCACAGAACCCTTGGGAACAGCTCTAACCGACTGTCAGATCCTCCCCAGGGATCTGTGACAGCAGAGAGACTAAGCTCATTAGTTGGCCGACATTGTTTGACCTGCTACCCTTCTGCTCGTATACGAGTACATTCTCGCCCACTCAAATCCTATTGTCCCTTCGCAGAAATGATCCCGCATCAGTCAGTTTAGGGCTTCATTAAGAAGATAACCGGGGAAGCTGCTTTTGCGAAACCCCCTTAAAACTGTTCCATTATAAATAGCCATACAAGAACGGTCACTATAAATATTAACGTATGAAAGGGTAGGCAAGCATTCTTGAAAGCATGCAGAGTGTAAACCTTACATATCTGACACAGTCAAGAGCTTGATTCTACGACAAGCAGAGCAAAAAGTGTCTCCTAGCTTCCTTTACTAAGTTTTTTCAATGATTTTGCTTCCGAGTCTACCAAGGTAGCAGAAGCTTTGTTTTCACTGTTCCAGGTAAAAAAAATGTTCTCCAAAATTAAAATTTCCACTAGAGTTTTACGTTTCAGACCTTCCTGAACAATTTTTGTTCCGTATCTGTCTGTCATGAATTCCTTGCCACAGCCACAACTCTACATCTTTCATCCGATTTCGATGACATTTTCTGAGATTGTGCGGGTTGGCGTGTAGATGGTCCCCTATGAAAATCATCACCCCCAGACTGATAGTTTTTCTTGTATTTTGTGTTCAAATCACTAAAACTCCGTGTGCATACAGTGGAATTTTAAATTGGATTATACCGTAGGAAAGTGAGTTAAATTTCCCACCTTTCTATTGCAAAATCAATACTTTTCAAGTACGTTTTGAGGGGGAAAATTAGCCTAAAGAGTAACATTTATCAAATCTCGCTAATTGTAGGGTTTTTCAATCGTTTGAAAACATTAATAATTCCACTTGATTGTGGTTTATTATTCAATAATGAACCATTGGAATCGACCAAGAAATTTTTTTTTTAACACCCCCCTCAAAATTTGTAGGTTTACGTTTCAAGGTACGTAGAATCCAAAACGCTGCAAATTATTACACAATGGTTCATTATTTTTCTACATTGATCACTCGTCTGCAAGCCACCAACCATCCAACATGAAGAAAAACATCGATCGCATTTCGGTCAGCTAAAATTTGAACGGAGATTAGGCCTCTTTTGCGATTCACACTCGTGTTTCTGATTTATCGTACGTAAAACCTTTAAATTCTCGTAGGGAGCGAACGGTTTGTTCCTCCTATACTGCTCTCCTGTTCCTGTTACTGTTCCTCCTATAGAAAAACGCTGCAAATTATTACAAAAAGGTTCATAATTTTGGCTTATTATTAAAAATAATAAACCTTTGGAATTGACCAAGAAAAAACATTTTTTAACCCCCCCCCCCCCTCAAAATTTTTTGGTTTGCGTTTCAAGGTACGTAGAATCCAAAAATCAAATAAAACGCTGCACATTATTACACAAAGGTTTGTTATATTTCTTTGTGGATCACTTTTCTGCAAAGAATACGGCTTTGCCATTGTTACCACCAACCATCTTGGAGAAAAACATCGATCGCATTTCGGTCAGCTAACATTTGAACGGATATTCGGCCTCTTTTGCGATTCACATTCGTGTTTCTGATTTATGGTAAGTCCAACCCTTAAATTCTTGTAGGGAGCGAACGGTTTGTCCTACAGGGCTCCGCGTGGTCTCAAAAAATTCTAAAAACTATATGCTACCTATCTTAAATTGATGGAAAAACAATACCTTTATATCAAATGTTTTTGAGTTAGGGGCGTTTTCAAAATTTCAAACCTTATTTTTCAACCCTTAGAAGTGACCTACATCAACCAAAATCTGGTAAGTGGGGAAAGTGCAGCGTACGGCGGACGGACGGCCAAAGTTTTATTCGATTCTTGGATTCCACGTATCTTGAAACGTAAACCAACAAATTTTGAGTGGGGGGGTTTGAAAATTTTTTTTCTTGGTCGATTCCACAGGTTTATTATTGAAAATACTAAACCAAAAAAAACCTTTATATCGAGTTTTTGAGCTACGGTGATTTGAAAATGACATTCCATATTTTTCAGCCCTTACGGATTGACACTAACCAAGAGCTTCGTGGCACAACTAGACTTAAAAAAAATATTTATATTCGATTTTCGTTTTCTAAGTACGTAAATCATCAAATTTCGATGGGAGCCAAAATGTATTTTTTCTTGCTCGATTTCGAAGGTTAATTATTGTTAATAAAACCACCAGCACCAGTATTACAGAGAAAGATTGTTTTTGGAGTGTAGAAAAAATAGGAAGTCAGGATATGAACTGCTATATCTAGCTAGCAAAATATTGAATTTAAAGACCACACGTTTTCAGGAGTAACCAGAGCGCATTTACACTTGTGTTATCGATTTTTATTGAAATTGTCTATTAATAAAGAAATACTAGGATATAACTACATGGCAGTAATTTTTAAAAGACCGGGTAGCTAATGGGATCCAAAGTTCTGTACTACTTTTTGGACTGTCGCACAATCCAACTTGTGGATGAATTTCCCTGATATTATGATTGACGAGGCTTCAATGTTCCAAATTGTTTTTGCGTGGAACATATTCGTCATACTCATAGGTGTTATCAGAAGGTACCTTATTGTTTTAATTTCCATCATACTTTACTAACACGTTTTCAGGAGTAACTAGAGCGCATTTACACTTGTGTTATCGATTTTTATTGAAATTGTCTATTAATAGAGAAATGGTAGGAACAAAACTACATGGCAGTAATTTTTAAAAGACCGGGTAGCTAATGGGATCCAAAGTTCTGTACTACTTTTTGGACTGTCGCACAATCCAACTTGTGGATGAATTTCCCTGATATTATGGTTGACGAGGCTTCAATGTTCCAAATTGTTTTTGCGTGGAACATATTCGTCATACTCATAGGTGTTATCAGAAGGTACCTTATTGTTTTAATTTCCATCATACTTTACTAATAAATGTCAATTATAAGGAGCTACATATTTGAATGTATTTTCCGTTTGAAATCAATTTTACCTATCTTCAGGGACCCATGAAGTACCTAGGTGAAACCAAATCGTGTACCTTTTATTTAAATAAACTGGGGACTGAGAGAAAAAGAGGATTACAGAGAGCTTTTAGTTGTTACGGTCGAAGGAGCCCAAATAATTTTAATGGAAACAGAACATTTAATGATCAAGTAGCATTCTAGTTTCATTTCAGCCACGAGAAACAGCATTGAAATAAGGAAGAAACTTCGCTTTCCCTGAGGTCAAGTAGGAAGCTTCTAAGCCCCAAAGGAAGTTAATAATGGTGTTTCGCAGTTCGTTCGTAACAAGAAAAATATGTCCATTCAAGCGAGTGGAGTAACAAGTTATTAAAATGAGAGCAAGGAATTTTTCAAAGGAGAACCAGACTCTCAAAGGGGGGCAAATGTAACGAAGAATTTATTACGTGCGTTCTTGTTACCAGGACTCCTCAAGAGTTTCTCGAGCAACGGTTTTATTCGAGGTACAGGCACGATTTGGTATGTATCTCAAAGATCAAGCAAATGTCTGAACTTTTTTTTAGCATGGAACATGCTTTAGCCATTACCTAACTGGGCAAAAACGTAACAAAACCGTGGAACGAAAGTAGCGCGGGATTTTGACATTTTATGTCTTTACTATGGCACATAAATGAAAAATCGTCACGCGGGGATCGTTACGCGTTACGCGGGGAGCATTATGAGGGGAGCGTTACGCGGAAATTTCTGATGATTTTCGCTTACAACCGATTTGTTGCCACGGGACTCTAACTTCTCCGGTTATCATCGTATACAAATCGTTCACCACTCGTTGGAAAGCTCTCGATTTACCCAATCGTATTACGTAAAACACTCCGTTGTGCGTGGCCAACAAGCTGCGGTATGAGCGTGATTGTTTTAATGAATGTTTACGTACATTACATCGCAACCATCAACGAGCACAATCAAATTTCCACAAACAAAAGTACAATACGGGGTTTTATATGAAGGGGAAAGGGGGCGCAAAGACATAAAATGTCTCTCGTGGTTGCGTACTTGTACGAAAGCTGTATCCACCTTTGCATCAGATTAAGACGTTTACTTAACTTATGTTTGTACATGATTGTGTACATTCAAATGTAAGGTCCGATTCTAAGCTTCACAAGAAATGAGATGCTTTATGAGGGGGTTTCCGATAACCATCAAATTCCAGTAGACTACCAAGTGTTGTAATGATTTTTACTTACAACCGACACGTTTCTAGGGAAATGTATCGCCGTTAGTTTTCATCTCCCGAAAATCGTTTTCCACTCTTTGAAAAGCCATCAATTTTTGCGTAAATTATATACTACCAAAACAGCTGTAAATATGGTCTAAGCTGAGATATACCTCTGATTTAAAAGACCTTTAAATAACATTCGCGGTAAAAACTAACATCGATGTGGGTTGGCTTGGTTTTTACGAATGTAGTGGATCTAGTAACCTTTTAGTTGCGATGTGTTCCTCGACGTTTGAGATATTTTCGATTTCTTAATAATAAGAATACCTTTGGGACATCAAGAGGTGAATTAAATGACGAGCAATTTGAAAAGCAGGCCCACAACGGGTTAAATTAAAACAACATACAACAAACTCCTAGTAAAAGGAAACAGCAAACAAACAAAATATGGCTAAAGCATGTTCAATGTTTCTTGAATTTTAGTAAGCATAAGCAGCAGTAAGGGACTTGCCCCCTGGCGAGGACCGAAGGGCTGAGTTAAAAAAAAAAAATTTATACCAATTCTGCTCTTTTTTACACGTACTTAGTGATTTTAAAAATACATTTTTATGTCAGAAATGGGAGAGGATGAACAGGTCGTGGAAGTTTAGACCGGGAAGGAAAATTAATCTTGACCTCAGCAGTCGAGATTCAAAGCCATCTTCGGGCGTAAGTATTAACTTAATATCAGAGAAGACTGAGATGCAGTTGAGCTGAATCTTCCACTTTATTTCAAATCTTCGATTGAGACCGAGAATTGGGCGATTTCTTCCACTTTCCACCCTCGATTCCTTTTATTTTCTTCCAATTGCTACCCAGCCATTTTAGGAGGCAATTGCCTCGAATGGACCTTATCGCCTCCCCACTAAGAACCGACAAGGGAGGAATTTTTGGATTATTAGTGAGAGACGTTGCCTTGGATCATGATTCATGAATACGCCAACCAATTCATCAGATTTAACTGATTAGTAGAATTTTGAAGGCGAATAATATCAGTGGGAGTTTTTAAATTATTTTTATTGAAGTCTCACAAAGGTCAGTAGAAATACTCGTACGATGTGAATCCCAAGTCTTTCAGGTACGAATTTGGCTTTACTACGATCTAATTCCATAGAAGATATTTTTACTGACTATGGGCAGCAATTGGTGTCCTGTCGGATATAAGTTTTCAAAAGTCATCATCAGCATCGTTAACTGCTTAGGATCTTTCTTAATTTGCAACGAGAACGGAGGAAAAACGAAGACAGTATATCAGGTCTCTTGGCTATTAGACGGTGTTGGTTTTTAATATAATATTGAAGAAGGCACAGGTGGGAAGCTCGCGTAATTAATAGAGCGGTATTTCGACTCGCTCTAATTAAAATTAATAATTCAACGATAGCGGCTGAATAGGCTGAGGTCGGCTTTCCCGGAGCCTCGTAAAGCGTTCACCTTCAGGCTCATAGAAGTAAAACTAAGGCTAGAAATGGGAATATGCAGGCAAATGGTGGTAGATTTCTTCATGAAATGTTTTTCAAAGGTTGGTAAACCTAATAACAGAACTAGTTAGGTATATATCAAAGTGTGTGAGTAATGGAACGATCCTCCTCATCACGGAGCAACTTTTGCTTCCACATCATCAAACATAGGTAAGCTGTATATAAGTCTTTCAAGTTTAGAAAAAACGTTTATGCACCTACCAAGTATAAATTAAACTTTCTACACCCATTTTTTGCGTTTCAGAGTTTTCTGAACAATTTTGGACCCGTGTCTATTAAATCGTGAAACTCTTTTTTGTGTCAAAAATACAATAAATATTGTAAGATTTCCATGGATGTGAGGTTCAGTCCCTGCAAGTAAAATTGTTGCAGTATCCTGTATGTAAAATTATTGCGACTGATGGTAGAGTTTGCGCAATGTGAAATCCTTTAAACGACTTTCTCTCAATTATTATCTACGTACCGTATTGGAGAATCCGTCGTAACCAGCAAGTCGAGTACAGGTACTGGTATCTTTAATACCAGACTTTCTCTCAGCTCCTAATTGTCCAAAACAACCAAAAAAAAAGTTTTTGAGTTCAAGATCTCCAAGACTACACTTATACATGTAATTGCATTTGGATCGGTAGAAGCAGATTCAGTATTTTGCTAGTTTTATCGTAAGGCTCATCCATGGATCTAAGACCAGAGGGCTCATCCATGGATCTAAGACCAGAGGGCCGTGCTTATAATTTTTCTGTGACGAAAAGATGACGATTTGTCAGAGGGATGGGAGAGGAAGGAGCCCAAACGGCTAAACCTGATTTGTAAGGCCACTCATTCTTCTTTCGATCCAATTTTATAAGGTTGGTAATAATTCTTTTAATGGTTCGGGTGTCGTAAAATCCTCGTAAACTTCTGAGCTAATTGTTTTAGAAGAAACTATGAGAACGGTTCACCCATTAGCAGTTTATTGCGAGAAAAACATAGAAAACTAATGATACTTAGGTAATGATGAAAGTTAGATAACTAGGAATAGTTTTGGTTAAAGATGTTGACTCCCTCAGTACTCACCGTAAGCACTTAATTCGCTCACCCATGCAGGGATAAACCCTACGTAATTGAGACAGATACGGGTTAGATTTTACAAATCAAGACGCTTCGTTTCCAAGTTATCAACTTGCAAATCGTTTTTGTGTTTTCGACCCTATGTCGGCAAAATTATCATAACTCCTTCAATTTGTAACGGAAAATAAAATTTCACGATACCAATAAAAAGAGCGTTATCTATATAAATCTCCTATTGCTTCGACATCAATGCGAGTTTTTTTAGTGGATTTAATAGGGGAAGAAGCAACTTGAGAACTAAAAACTTGATCGAATCTAGGAAATCGCTGGTTTTTGTAAAGCACCTTAGAGCTAGATAAATAAATTCAGCATGTTTTTTTCTCCCTTATATTCGATTGTTTTATTTAGGAACAGTGATTGACTCTAAGTGGGGTAGGGGGGGGGAGTGTAAGGTACCTTCACTCTAGTAGAGTTATTGTTTATAGGTTGATGCTTTGCCATGGAGCCAATTGTAGTTCAAACCAAATAAAATTCAGTATTGCTTCTTCTTACAAAATCTCATCTTGCATATTTTATATTTAAATGTAGGAAGATTCCTACGTTTGCTGCATTTGAGATCTCAAGGTCCAAAAACACGAGTGTGAATCGTAAAAGAGGCCTGATAATCTCCATTTAAATTTTAGCTGATCAAAATGCAATCGCTGTTTGTTTCTTTGAATTGTTCTCAGTTTAGCGTACTTAAAATCAAATTTTACGTAAATCTTACGCGTACGAAATCAAATTTTGTACTGACGGTACACAAATCTCTCAGAGAGCGAAGTTGAAGCTAGTTGGTAGTTTCGATGAAAAAGCCGCGTTCTAAGCAGACGGATGTACTGAAAAAAATAAACCATTGTGTAATAATTTTCAGCGTTATCACCATAAAAGTAGTCATAGGAACCTTGTATGATCATCCATAGTCAGAATTCTATTATGGGTTTAAATAGTATCCTAATAAGCCAGATGTAGGTGGCCATATATTTTTGTGGTTGAAGTAACTTCTAACAACTTGAACCCCCATAGGAAGGGCTTGAACACTGTACAAGTTGAATTACTTTTTCATCGTTCCTACCAAATATTTTTGGTTTCAATTACGGAATGCTTGTCTATTTTTAGTATAGAAATTTATTTCAAAATAATTGCTCTACACTTTCGTAGCTAGAATGGTAAAAGTCTTACTTTTGAGCTTTCCTATAAACCTATTTATTGCATACTGGTGATTATTGTTAGGAATTTATACTTGTGTTTTGTTACTTAGTCATGATTTAGATACATTGAATAATAAAGTCAGTTTTGGTTTAGTCATCGACTAGTGCAGTTTGTTCCTAGAATGTAAAACCTTAACAGTGGTGGCAGCGGTGCTTAACGAATTCATCAGAAGGAGATGATGGAATGGGGAAGAGAGATACGAGGAAGGGGTAAAGTACCACGAAATAGGCGGTCTAAGGGAAGAAGGCAGACGCCCACCCAAGATTGGGTATGTGAGGAAAAGAATTGCTGTGTTGAGTGCGGCGTGTACTTCCATTCGGTGTTCTGCTCGCACAATGTGGAAGCAGCAAAAGAACTAGTTCAAAACGAGAGGAGAGAAGGAAGCTGGAAAGATGTTGGGAAAGGGGACGAGAAAAGTGGCGTACCTGGTATCTTAAGAAATCCTACGGAGGAAACTTGTCTGGATCTGCAGTTGGTCGAGAAGCAAGAACAGATGGTGGCAAGCGAGGCAGGAAAGAAAAAATTGGTGAAAAGTCGATAAAATTCTTAAATTTTGAAAGAGGATTATTTGCTGCTATGGGAGGTTAAAATTTAACCTTTAATTCATCATTTAATGATCATTGAAGAAAAACTCAAAAAAGGAAAGGAGGAAGTAATGTTAGGAATTCATACATGTGTTTTGTTACTTAGTTATGATTTAGATACATTGAATAAAAAAGTCAGTTTTGGTTTTGTCATCGACTAGTGCAGTTTGTTCCTAGAATGTAAAACTTCAACATTATTATTCACAGGCTAGGTACTCACCCCCGTAATAGTTTCTAGAGAGGGAGGAAAATTACGTTAAATTTCGTAAATTTGCATGGTAGTACGGAGAATTCTCCAACGACAGACACCTGTCTACTTAATGGTAATCGATGATGAATAAAAAGACCTTTCCAAGAGACACTTTGGGGACTTCAACGACACGATAAGGGATTTCTTCTCCGATGTTGGTAGGAAGAGGACGAGAAAATAAGCTCTGTATCAGAAAAGGCGAGGCGCCTCGAGATATCAAGTTCCAAGAGGTGAAGTGACGATCTGACAGTCTGAGGCATAACCTGATTCGCCCAGGAACCTTTTATCTTCAGTGGTGTCTGCATATATTATAGGGTCCTTTTCAACTTTTACCGCACTTTTCGATTTGGCGTCAACGATGGTGAGGAACCAACAAGTGGGATTGATTTCTAACTTTGAAGTGAGATAAATCGTTGACCTTAATTTGTCTCGCTTCGAAGTAGACGCTTCACTTTAAAATGATGTGGTCGGTCTGGGAGATAATCCCTCCAAACAGAGATTGGAAAATAAACCCGCATCTAGGAATGAAATCTTCCATTTACCTTCTAAATTGGAGCAATTTCGAGCTATTATGAATTGTGAATCCTTGGTTCCAAGAAAAGTACATGTGCGCAGAAACTCCGTTAACTTCATCAGTTTTGGTTTATTATTTTCAATAATGAACCTTTGGAATCGACCAAGAAAAAAAAATTTAACACCCCCTCAAAATTTGATGGTTTACGTTTCAAGGTACGCAAAATCCAAAAATCCAATAAAAATTTGGCCGTCCGCGGCACTTTTGCCACTTAGCATTGACCGATTTTGATGAAATTTGGTATGTAGGCTCCATTTGGGGTCTAGTTGTGCCCCGAAGATTTTGGTTGATGTAGGTCAGTTCTAAGGGTTCCAAAATGAATTTTGAAATTTTGAAAACGCCCTAACTCAAAAAATGTTGATGTAAAGGTATTGTTTTTCCTTCAATTTAAGATTCTATAGAATTTTTAGAATTTTTTGAGACCACGCGGAGCTCTGTACGACAAACCGTTCCCTCCCTACGAGAATTAAAAGGTTTTACGTACGATAAATCAGAAACACGAATGTGAATCGCAAAAGAAGCCTAATCCCCGTTTAAATTTTAGCTGACCGAAATGCGATCGATGTTTTTCTTCATGTTGGATGGTTGGTGACTCTGCAGATGAGTGATCTATATAAAAATAATAAACCATTGTGTAATAATTTGCAGCGTTTTTAGTTAAGTTTGCTCAGGTTTGATGATTATTGTGGCGCCACTGTTCTTGAAACGCCTGTTTGTTTCGGAACATTCTGCCTTATTATGAAACGTTCACTATTAATTGTTCGTATTGAATAACCTTTTGGTTTATTATTTTCAATAACGAACCACTGTGTCAAAGCAGTTGAACTTAGGTAGAGCTGTTTACCAAAACTTCACGTGTTTCGAAGCTGCAAGGATTACTGAGCTTTTTGAGATCAGTGAAATTGTCATCGAGTGATTCTCCTTGCTTTTGATTTCTCGTGAAGAAAATTAGCGGTCAATTGTGACGGTTTTCATCGGAGAACAAAACGTTTCGAAGAGTTTCATAATCTCTAAGGGCTCTTTTGCTGTATCGCCAGTTTTGTTGAAGGTTTCATAGCGTTCTTGCGCCTCTTGTCCCAATATGTGGAGTAAAACAGCACACTGCACATCCTTGGGTTTGCTGGTAAGTCCGGACGCGACCGAATAGATCTCATATTGTATCTTCCATTTCTGGAAATCCGCGTCTACATTACCTTCAAACGATAATGGGTTTGGAGGCTGTAGATTCTGCATATTCGCGAATCGCGAGGATTAATTATTCACGAATAGTATAATCTCGGAAGATAGCGTATAATAATCCGTAATAACAATCGGGATAGTGTTTAACGTTTTCCGCAGCGCCATGTTATATTGGGTTTAGGTAAATGTGACACAAACAACAGATCGAGGTAGACTGATTTTATTATCGGTAGGTGGGCAAACGTAAACACTCTATATTCAACTAATATGACACATTGGAATAGACCACAATTTTTTTTCAACTCCCCTCTAAATTTGATGGTTTACATTTCAAGGTACGTAGAATCTGAAAATCGAATGAAAATGTTTCCGTCCGTCCGCCGTTACCAAGGACCAAGTTTGATGAAATTTGGTTTATGGGCTCCATTTGTGGTCTAAATGTGCCCCGAAGCGTTTGGATGATGTCAATCACTTTCAAGGGGTGAAAACTAAGGGTAGAAATTTTCTAGAATCCCCCAGCACGAAAACTCTCGAAATGAAGGTATTGTTTTTTCACCAGTTTGGTGTCCGTACCTATCAGTACTTTTGGTTCACTTCAAGAAGAAACGTACAAGTGGTACAATAGCGAACATTTGATGCACTATGCAACAATAAACTTGCAGTGTAGTGGATAATGTTGTGGTACCCACTACACGATTCCCCTCCTCTTCTTTTTAGGAACCTGCTCCGCCACCATGTATGAAGGCTGGCTTCAAACGGTCGATGCTGACTTTCTTGTCCCCTGAGGTGTTTGGAGCAGAAACACTTTTTCCCCAGCTTGCAGGACCTGGTATGGACCCTCATAGGGCGGTATCAGCGCAGCTCCTAACCCTGGAACTCTAACGAAGACATGTTCTGCCGTCTTCAAGCCTTTGGGCACATAGATGTGGGGCTGCTGGCACCTTGTGTCTGGCATGCGGAGTTTCCCCATTTGCACCTTTAGCAATCGGGCGTACTCAGATGCACCTAAAGGATCTGCAGGTGGGCCTTCATAAAAATCTCCAGGCAGCTTTAAGGGTTACTCCATACACCAGCTCGGCGGAGGAAACACCAAAATCCTCATGGACAGTACTCTGAAACCCTAGCATAATGGGTGCTAGACTCTCAACCCAGTCCCGTCTGTTTAGGCACTTTAGCCTCTCCTTAAGTGTTCGGTGCCACCTCTCGAGCAATCCATCCGCATGTGGATGGTATGGCGTCGTTCTAGTTCTTTTCGATCCGAGCCTTTCCAGTAGACTATCAGAAAACTTTAAAATTAGTTCCTTTTTAAGAGCTTCATATTTACCATACTCTGGAGGATTCATGACCAAAAAATGTGCCTGTTCTGTAACGTCCATCTCTAGCATCCCTATGACGCAACTATACTTATCCTCATCATCAATCATTCTTGCCGATCTAAACATTGCCTCACATCGTGCAAACCACAATTTAACATTTTTCTTGGCAAACTGCGGAAGGTTTGGTGGTCTAGGTCTTTCAATATTTCTGTTTGGCGTAACGTAGGAGTTACCTCAAGTCCCTGGAGCTGCCAGATGAGACAGATGATTGAACTTGCACTGGTGGTTGAGAACTCCTCTTCTTTGTTGTCTTGATTTTCAAAATTTCCCTCCGCCTAGCAGTAGCCATTTTGTTCAAAATCGGGGTCACCACTTTGGTGTCCGTACCTATCTGTACTTTTGGTTCACTTCAAGAAAATAAATACAAGTCGCACGATAGCGAACACCGGAATGAATTTTTATTAATCTTCCAAAACTAAGTTAAGCAAAAAACATTTGATGCACTATGCAACAATAAACATGCAGTGTTGTGGTTCCCACAACAACCAGTTTGAAATAGTAATGAACTTTTAGAGACCAACCGGAGCTTTGTTGGACAAACCGTTAGCTCCCACGGGAACTTAAGGGTATGACTTACGATAAATCAGAAACACGAGTGTGAATCGCAAAAGAAGCTTAATCTCCGTCCAAATTTTAGCTGACCAAAATGCGATCGCTGTTCGTATCTACGAGTTGTTCTCAGTTTTGCGTCCTTGGCAACCAGTAATCAAATTTCGTAATAATTAGGGCAACCTCAACTTGCCGTTTCTTCTAACTGAGTGTGAAACATTTATTCCTTCCAAATAAACTTGATTGTGAAGTAAGCATGTGTTAGTTAGGTATCATACATGGTTGGTAGATGGTGACAATGACAAAGTCGTGTTCTTTGCAGACGAGTGATCTATATAGAAAAACTTAACCTTTGTGTAATAATTTTCAGCATTTTCTGTATTTCTGTTCATGAGTGGTTTTGACCATGTGCTCCTGGACACTTCATAGCTCCAGTACTGGAGTCATTTCCAAAGATCCAACCGTGAAGACATCCAACGGCCGAAGGGGTATTCAAAGGAGCTGCACGCTCCAGAAAGTCTAGATTCTTGAGGCAATCGATGGCATCAACTCTACATCATCTACTGGAGGGTACCCCATGTATGCTACTTGTTCTGTTCTGGCAATTGGTTTATTCTATCAATATACCTATGTATTGTGTTAATTGGTGGAACATCAAGAGGAATTTAACATTTCAGTAACGTGATTATTTTTCACCCCGCCGGTCAGAGACCTGTATCCATGAGATGATAGTGATGGAGCCAAACGCATGTTCTGAAATATTTTCAGAAAATTGCATCAAAATCGTTGCTGTATGGTTTTTCTCGATCAACATTGTTCAGGAAGCTCTGGGTATAGGTAACAGGTATGTCACGATCGTACTTGTTATATTTTTATACAAAACACAACTTATTTCTTGAGAGAAGAAGCAAAAGTAATTTTTATTAACAAGTGTAAAAATACAATCCTATGTTTTTGAGGATAGTAATAATTTGGAGTTTCAAACACGCATACCTAGGTACCTAAGCACCTACTAAAATTTATAAGTTGCTCAATTTTGACATTCTCCCAACACAAAAGAAGTCCGAAATATACCATTTAGTTACCTTTGTATTACCTATGTGTTTAATTTGACGCATTCATGTCCTTGTAGACGACGAATAAAGATCTATCAATCAATCAATCAATCAATCAAACGTATAAATTTTGAGTCCAAAAACTAGGGAAACGGGAAAGAAATTCGAACTTGTAAACATTAATTTGTTTGCGATCAGAATGGACCCCTTCCAGAATGTGAAGGCGTTGCAGTGCCCGCATCAGTCTTCCTCTTAGAGTTCTGACTACTGCGAGTCTAATATTTCCATCATTTCCTGGAATCAATTCTTCCACTCGAGCCAAAGGCCAGTCTGTTCTTCTGACATCTTCTTGTCCAATTTTCGGCACTCTTGTATCCTCTTCCAATCTCCCGAAGTTGACGAGATTACCCAGGTATTCGGATCGGAATCTATTTTGAAGAACTTTCCGCAACTTCTGGCGATGACGAATACTGGACTCAAAACCTTGCTGCTCAATAGTTTCCATTTCGGGTATTTCATTCTTCTTCATGTCTATCAAGAACATACCTGGTGACAGTGGTACTAGATCTTGAGGATCTTCAGAAAGATATGTCAGTGGCCTCGAGTTCATCGACGACTCTGCATCACAAACCAGAGTAACAAGTTCGTCATGTGATAATCGGGACCTTCCTAGAACCTTCCTCAAAATTTTCTTCACCATGCCAACCACCCTCTCCCACCAGCCACCCCACCACGCAGCAGTAGGAGGGTTGAATCGCCACTGTATCCGTCGAACAGTCCCATACTCTTCAATTTTCTCCCAGTCAACCGACTTTAATGCTTTGTTGGCCCCGTGAAAAGTAGTAGCGTTGTCGCTGTACATCACTGATGGCTTTCCTCTTCTAGCAATGAATTTCCTGAGAGCCATTGGGGAGCAATCTGTTGTGAGCGAAGTGACTATTTCAAGATGTACGGCTCTGTAAACGGTAGGTTGGTGGTGTAACTTGTTTAAAGTAAAAACATTCATTCTGTAAAAAACCACAAACCAGCGTAGAAAAGTATTTAAAATTTAGTAAGTTATGGGCCCAGCACGTTTACACGGCGACCTTAAACCTCAGTACAGGATTACAAAATGAAGAAGGTGATATCTTAAGTAAATTATAACATAGAACCGCTAGGCAAAGACGACTACGATATCTTCAACGAAGAAAAAACAAAGATCATAAAGTTCAACCAATAGTCCAGGCATATTAAGGATAAAAAGGGCCGTGCTTCCCAAAAATCCTAACAAGCTGGAAATGGTCTTAATCGACGTTGGGGCACTCCAATATGTGAAATTAGAAGAGTGCGACGATTTTCCTTCGGTGCTTAACTTTTGGGGGCCGAAAAACCTCGAAATTTTAGCACTTTTTTTGGTGTTTTGCAATTTTAACCTAGAAGGAAGCGTCTTACAAAAAATATTATAATTACCTTTTTTGTAGAAGATAAGGTTCTGCGTCGAATGAGACCAAGAACTAATTCTTGCATAAACTAATAAACTAATTCATGCACCTGCAAGAAGGGCTGTGGCAGCGCATGTTCCTGCAGAAAAGCATCAATAAAATGTTCTACAATATGCACTTTCTGCAAGGGGCATTCATGCTCCAACTCCATCGACGAGGACCACGATACGTCCTTTGACGAGGAAATAGACATCCTCAACGAACAAGCCGACATGGCATCAGACGTCTCCTAGTTTCTCCGACTCTGCAGCACTCGCCCCCGGTCCCTCAGACTGCAGCGCCCGTCCCCAGTCCCTCCGGCTCTGCAGCGCCCGCCCTTAAACGAGCTAGATTTAATTAAAAACTATACATAAATATACTTGTAAATAATTTTATAATTCAATAAATTTACTCTCATTTTATACAAACCATGTTATACTTGTAAATACTTTTATAATTCAGTACATTTACTTTCATTTTATACAAACCTTGTTACGTCTATTTATTCTGAAAACCCCAGTTCTCATATAACACGTAAGGAACACAGGTAATTTGGTTTCACCTGTATTTTCATGTGTCTTATAGTGGTTAATTTTCAAATATTCAATTATCAAACTTGGGTGAGTACATCAATTTAGGCATAAAAAAGAATGACAAAGTGACTTGGCAAAATGAGTAATTTTAGTTATTTCAAGTGAGGCACCTGGACAGCGGCCCCACTTTTAAAATTGTCTAATTATAAAGAAAAACTCGATATATGGGGTACGTGGGTGAATAAAGGTGATTTCGGCGTCAAAACATGATAATATCTCACTTTTACACCAAGTTGGAAAAAATCGTCAAACTTTGACGCTCGGTTGTGGCTAAACCACTCAACCGATTTGGACGTTCTTGGTCTCATTCGACGCAGAATCTTATCTTCTACAAAAAAGGTAATTATAATATTTTTTGTAAGACACAAAAAAAGGCCAGGGGGGTCTTCTAGGTTAAAATTGCAAAAAACCAAAAAACGTGCTAAAATTTCGAGGTTTTTCGGCCCCCAAAAGTTAAGCACCGAAGGAAAATCGTCGCACTCTTCTATTTTCACATATTGGAGTGCCTCAACGTCGATTAAGACCATTTCCAGCTTGTTAGGATTTTTTGGGAACCAAAAACCTAATATGCTTGGGCTACAAGGGCCATCGAGGAACACGGACGATGAATCGGCGGTGCCTCTCCTTGGCATAATGATGGCTAGCTCCCTGGGATGGCAAGACCATATATCCTCGTTGATTTCCAAGTTGGGGAGCTCTCTGTTTGTACTTCGGAAGCTTTCGAATTTTCTCTCCATCGACGTACTTAAGACGGTTTATTATGCTTCAATCGAGTCGCATATAAGATACGGCCTATTACTGTGGGGGAATTCATCCCATACAGTAAGGGTCCTCCGAAAGCAAAAAGCTGCACTCCGTATAATGAAATCAGTCAGTGACTCGATCTCGTGCAGACCCATTTTTTGACCGACTTCAACGCGCCGAAGGCGCGCGAAAGAGGAGGTACTCAATTCGGGTTGTCGTGGGACGACGATTTTTTTTTTTTTTTTTTTTTTTTTTGTATGTCCGAGTCGCTTGCATTTTTTTATTCTGGTACCAATCTGTCTGGTTCTTTTTGAAATTTGTTCTACAAGTATCCGTGGTGGTCCCGTTTCAAACAGATTTCATTTTGCTTTGTTAGAAGTATCGAAAATTTGTAAATGAAGTTGAAAAACGTGGGTCCCGTTTTCGGGAATATCGGTCCGCATTCACTCTTCTTGCCCTATGACTTCCGACTGAGTCGATGGAGGACCATTTGTGTATAGTCAAATTAAAGGTCTGATTGTAAGCTTTAAAATGATATACTATATGAGGGGGGTTCCGATAACTAAAAGGTGCTGCGGTGATGAGAAAGGGGGAAATTATACTGGGTTATTCGCTCAGAACCTGCATGAGCCATATCAAACGTGTTTATCAATGCTCGAGTATGTGAGTTTTCCTACCAAATATGAAGGATAATCATAGTACTGTTAGTTAGGTATTCTACCATGTGGGTGTAGCACATAGCTCTCTCAACACAAATAACACGATTGGGTAGGTAACAGTGTAGGGGATCGTCAGATCTGCATAGTGCCGTACCAAAATTTGGTATAATATTTAATATTAGGGATATAATTGTACAGTGGGTGATGAGAGGGTATTCTACCAAGTGGGTGTAGCACATAGCTTCCTCCTCATCCATAATATAGTTGGGTAGGTAATGGTATAGGAGATCGTCAGAACTGCATAGTGCTGTACCAAATATTAGGGATATAATAGTACAGTTAGGTGATAAGAGGGTATTCTACCAAGTGGGTGTAGCACATAGCTTCCTCGTCATCCATAATATAGTTGGGTAGGTAATGGTATAGGAGATCTTCAGAAGTACATTGTGCTGTACCAAATATGAGTTATATAGTACAGTTAGGTGATGGGAGGGTATTCTACCAAGTGGGTGTAGCACATAGCTTCCTCGTCATCCATAATACAGTTGGGTAGGCAATAGTATAGGAGATTTCCATACCTGCGTAGTGCCATTCCAAATATGAGGTATATAGTACAACTCGGTGATGAGGGGGGTATTCTACCAAGTGGGTGTAGCACATAGCTTCCTCGTCATCCATAATATAGTTGGGTAGGTAATGGTATAGGAGATCTTCAGAAGTACATTGTGCAGTACCAAATATGAGTTATATAGTACAGTTAGGTGATGGGAGGGTATTCTACCAAGTGGGTATAGCACATAGCTTTTCTCGTCATCCATAATACAGTTGGGTAGGCAATAGTATAGGAGATTTCCATAACTGCGTAGTGCCATTCCAAATATGAGGTATATAGTACAACTCGGTGATGAGAGGGTATTCTACCAAGTGGGTGTAGCACATAGCTTCCTCGTCATCCATAATATAGTTGGGTAGGTAATGGTATAGGAGATCTTCAGAAGTACATTGTGCTGTACCAAATATGAGGTATATAGTGCAGTTAGGTGATGAGAGGGTGTTCTTCCAGGTGGGTGTAGCACATAGCTTTTCTCGTCATCCATAATGTAGTTGGGTAGGCAATAGTATAGGAGATTTTCAGAACTGCATAGTGCCGTACCAAATATGAGGTATATAGTACAACTCGGTGATGAGAGGGTATTCTACCAAGTGGGTGTAGCACATAGCTTCCTCGTCATCCATAATATAGTTGGGTAGGTAATGGTATAGGAGATCTTCAGAAGTACATTGTGCTGTACCAAATATGAGTTATATAGTACAGTAAGGTGATAAGAGGGTATTCTACCAAGTGGGGGTAGCACATAGCTTCCTCGTCATCCATAATATAGTTGGGTAGGTAATGGTATAGGAGATCTTCAGAAGTACATTGTGCTGTACCAAATATGAGTTATATAGTACAGTTAGGTGATAAGAGGGTATTCTACCAAGTGGGGGTAGCACATAGCTTCCTCGTCATCCATAATACAGTTGGGTAGGCAATAGTATAGGAGATTTCCATAACTGCGTAGTGCCATTCCAAATATGAGGTATATAGTACAACTCGGTGATGAGAGGGTATTCTACCAAGTGGGTGTAGCACATAGCTTCCTCGTCATCCATAATATAGTTGGGTAGGTAATGGTATAGGAGATCTTCAGAAGTACATTGTGCTGTACCAAATATGAGGTATATAGTGCAGTTAGGTGATGAGAGGGTGTTCTTCCAGGTGGGTGTAGCACATAGCTTTTCTCGTCATCCATAATATAGTTGGGTAGGCAATAGAATAGGAGATTGTCATAACTGCATAGTGCCGTACCAAATATGAGGTATATAGTAGAACTCGGTGATGAGAGGGTATTCTACCAAGTGGGGGTAGCACATAGCTTCCTCATCATCCATACTATAGTTGGGTAGGTAATGGTATAGGAGATCTTCAGAAGTACATTGTGCTGTACCAAATATGAGGTATATAGTACAGTTAGGTGATGAGAGGGTATTCTACCAAGTGGGTGTAGCACATCGCTTCTTCGTCATTCATAAATAGTAGGGTAGGTAATGGTATAGGAGATCGTCAGAACTGAATAGTGCCGTACCAAATATGAGGCATATAGTGCAGTTAGGTGATAAAGGGTTTTCTATCAAGTGGATGTAGCACTTAGCTCCCTCGTCAATCATGTCATGGTTGAGTTGTTGAATTGTGTTGTCAGAACTACCAAGTACCTACGATATATGAGGGAAGTCGAACAGTTAAGGGATATGAGAGTAGATGGCTAAGAAGGAAAGTGACCCCAATACCTCCTGAAACTGATCCATAAACGGAAACTCATCTACACGTATGGAAATTGATCCGGATTACAAAATGCCTATGGCTTCTAGTTCACCTTACTGAAATGATGCACAGTATTGAAGTAGATCTACATTGCGAAAACTGATCGAAAAACTGCGGGTAAATTAATTTCTGATTCAAATTGAGGACCACTAAAAAGTGAAAAATAAAAAATAATATAAAATGGGAAAATAATAAAATAAAAACCTTTTTAACAAAAAAATGGACCGACCTCAAAAATGATGTCCGTGAACACCAAAAAGGAAAAAATAATAAACTTAGCGAAAACACACTGATGTATTAGGTTGTTGGATATAAATATCTTGTCAACAGATGGTATGTTGGAATACCAAATATTATTTGTAATGTGATTCACACTCATTGTCACACTCATATCCTCCATCATACGATAGCAGTGACGTACTACCCAATAGTTTTGGAACACTTATCTCTACTCGTATTCATGTTTTGTAATACTCACCAGATCATGTGAGTATTACTTGATAACCACAGTGTATCCAGATAGGTAGGTAGGTACGCATTGAAGTCGCTGCCGTGCCCACCTGTAGACACAAACGTCTCCTAGATGTTCTACCTACCAACATTTTATTCGTTTTCGGAAATATAGGTACATACCTTCCATACCACAGACATGCTCCCACACCGAGTATGAACGTATATATCTTTTTGTCTAAAATTGTGGACGGTTTTGAACGTTAATTAGGTAAAAACGATTCCGAAGGTATGTTGCTACAATATAATATATTCACCAATAAAATAAACAGTCTCATGTAATAATAGAGTCTCAAATTACTCGTCACAACCATCCCTAGGGAGGTTCACACTTACTATAGTACTCATATGGCAGCAGAGACGTACTAGGTACCTGATAGTTTGGGGAGCACATTCTAACTCAATGGTAGGTACTTACTCTTGTAATGCTAACCAGATCATCGAGTAAGGAAGGTGATTAGTTTGTGTCTACAGGTGGGCACGGCGGCGACTTCAATGCGTACCTACCTACCTATCTGGATACACTGTGGTTATTAAGTAATACTCACATGATCTGGTGAGTATTACAAAACATGAATACGAGTAGAGATAAGTGTTCCAAAACTATTGGGTAGTACGTCACTGCTATCGTATGATGGAGGATATGAGTGTGACAATGAGTGTGAATCACATTACAAATAATATTTGGTATTCCAACATACCATCTGTTGACAAGATATTTATATCCAACAACCTAATACATCAGTGTGTTTTCGCTAAGTTTATTATTTTTTCCTTTTTGGTGTTCACGGACATCATTTTTGAGGTCGGTCCATTTTTTACAGATTTCTCGATCTAAACAGTATATGGGTTATATATCATTGAACTTCTGACCTACGTTTACTCAAACGAAGACTTATTTCCAAGGCCAGTACACGATCATGCAACGAGAGATCGGGACAAATTGAAGACGGAAAGACTCCGACTAACTACGTCACAGAAGGGTAATTTAACGTACATGGGTGCTAAAGTGTTCAACGCTCTTCCACTACGATTGCGACAGGAACCCCTGAAGACTGTCAAACAAGAACTCAAAAAGAAATTAATAAACGTACCTCTTTACTCTGTAAACGAGTTTTTCGATATTTTTGCTGATAACGAGTGATGATGTATAACACTTTGTTTAGACAGTCCTTGATTAATATTCATGTACGCAGAATTGTTGATACCATTATGACGATGTATTACCCAATCATGGGTGGCATACAAATAAATTTATTCTATTCTATTCTATTCTGGCCCCATTAGCCTACTATTGCAAAACCGTGGTGTTCAAACGTTAATATAATATTGAATCTCATAGACGCGAATACAAAGCTAGCCAACCTTCGGTAGTGAGGAAGCAATTTAAACATATGAACGTGCGTAGGGTTACGTTTTCCATTGTTATATAACGTGGATTTTTGCGGTCACATTTCCAAGGTGCCAGACAAGTGAATAGGTGAATGTGATGTGCTTCAGGTGAGGTAGGTCGGCTCCATTCACAAGACGAAATTCAATCGCACCTACTGGACTGCATGCTCCGCGGTCCGCTGCACACGAATGTGGTCCCATGAACACATGACACGACCTGTTTTTCTTCGCCTTGAATTGTGTATTAAGACTAATATTGATTTGCAATTTCATCATCGGAGCGAATGCCGATAATGATGTGCCGATGAATTTCGGGATGAGTTGGTTCTTATTCGTACGTTTAGAATCCAAGTTTAAATGTCCTTCTATTTCGTAACGTTTCATTTTGAGCAGATAACTTCTCTAACATTTGGCGCAGAAATAAACTTCGGCTGACTCGAGAAGAAAGCAAGGAAAGTAAGAGTGTAGATAATACGGCTACTACGGTTGGCTGGTTCGGGTTGCAGGTGAAAATGAGGTTTCTGCAAGGGTTTCACTCCCCGAGACTTTTCTTATTCCGGGTACCCGTTTCGTTTCAAAACACATCAAAAGAGCTGCTCATTCAAGAAAAAAAAAAATTTGGATTACAATGGCTACCTAGACTTTGGAAGATTAACAACTTATTCAATTGAGCAGCTCTGTAGAGAAAAATTAAATTTTAGATTAACCCATTTCAAGCCAATGGTAGAAATAACTGAATTATGAGGAGAGGAGGAAGAACTGTTTTACAGAATACCAGCCGAAGTAAAGTACCATTTACTCCCCAATCGAGAGCAACAATACTCGATATTTTATGAATTTTACTTTTTAATGAGATTTGAGAGGCCTCAGTTTTCCAAATCGATATGATTTATCCAGTTCATTGTTTTGGTGGAATGTACAAGTCTATTTATCGACCGGAATCTGTTTCAACTCATGGCCCAGAAAGCTCACTCGTCCAGAATCGAATTTGAGTCACCAAATTCATGCCTTCAAATTCGGCTTCCTTTTCAAAAAATTTTCAAAATTGCACTGAGCTCCCGAATATTTATGAAAACTTTTTCTGAAAAGTTTAGAAACAGCATGAAAGAGAGAAAATTCTCCTGCAAAGATTTACCACTATTTTCAATATTAAAAAAACTCATAAATATGACAATGCGAAAACGCATCAGTGGCCGGAAATTGGTTAAAAATATTGTTGGGAAATTCGTATTGTAAACGCACTATCAATAATCAAACAGATAGGGTGATGACACCTATTATCGACACATTAAGACATTGTTTTGGATAATTTTGCTTTAACTTCCTTATAATATAAGGACATATTATATCCTTATGGATGACATATTATGTCATCCGATTCTTTTCTTCTTTCGTTTTTTAAATTCGTCTGCAATTCGAGAAAATATTTAACCTGCAAGTTAATCAAAAACTGTGTCTTTAGGTGTGTCTAATAAACTTGCTAGATTATAAAAAAAATGTGTGTTTAGGTGTGTCTAAGTCCTACCTAGATGTATCTATTGAAGATAATTACGGTACCTATGAAATTCAAATTACAGTATCACTTTGATGTTTAAGGAAATCAGGAGGTTCCTATGGAGATAATTACAGTACCTATGAGATTCGATTTACAGTATCCTGTTACATATTACATAGGTAATTATTAAATATAATAATTGAATTATTAAATAAATAATGATAAATGTACTAATTAAGAAATAGAATAAACTAAAATTACTTACATGATCAAGTCAGATCTAGGTGGTCATGAATTGTATGACCATTTTAGTTTGTGGAGAGGAATCACTCTCTAATGTGCCGTCCTCAAAAATACAACCATAAATTAACAATTTCGTTCATGAAATGACCCATCTTTACAACATGGTGTCAGATGTGTTAAATATGAGAGCGTTCTTCATTACGTACTATAGCATCAATATGATTCTGCTCGCCATCTTACATGACTGAACCTCGCGATTCGGGTATCGGTGATTCTTGCGCGCTAGAAGATTTCCTTGGCGACTCGTTTCTCATCTCTGTCTTCGCAATGACTGAAGAAAATTTGACGTCATCGATCATGAATCTACAACCGAGCCTCGGTACACTCGAACTTGACGGAGTGTCGACTACGAATCTGTCTAAACAATAGTCTGACTGATAAATCACCTAGTGGCATCGGGATTTGATTCGTATCCAAACAAAAGGAAAGTCGCCATATTGCTCTCGCTCATTGGTCCTCAAGCCATCACCGTTTTCAACTCGTTTCAACTCTATGAAGACACGGTTAGTTATAATGAGCTCGTCAAAACATTCCAGGATCATTTTACACCAAAAAAGAACATTGCGGTAGAACGCCCCAATCTTCTGACTCGTCACCAAAAATCAGGTGAATCGATAGATGAGTACGCTACTGCTCTAAACATTCTCAGCCATTCCTGAGAACTCGGCGATTTAAAAGACTCACTAGGACGTGCTTATTCTTAAATGATGTGCATATACTCGTAGATCAGGAGATATCTAGCAGGTATTTACTTATTTAGGTAGGTATTCACAGTAGGTACCTGTGAGATTCGAAAGAGTACCTCGATATGCAAACAGATCACGAAATAACTATAAAGATAATCACAGTACCTAAAAGATTCAAATAGATAAAGGAAAAAGTTAAAGTACCCTTCGAATTCGAATTACAGTAGGTACCTATCATATGCAAACAGATCACGAGATATCAAATGAGACAGTTACGGTATATATGAGAAGGTTTAAGGTGATAGGGAGGAAATGACAGAACCTATGAAATTCAAATTACAGCAGGTACCTCTGAGAAAGTTGCTGGCATCATGTCCCAAAACACAATCCCTGAAAATTGCTTCGAAATCGGACATTACCTTCGTATAGTTTCGCGGGTCATGACAGACAGACATACAGATACACAGAACCAAAATTGTTCAGGAACATCCAAAACGTAAAACAAGAGTGAAAATTTTGATTATGAAAACATTTTTATTTAACCTTGAAAAGTGAAAAAAAATGTTTCCGCTCTCTTTTATACTCGGAAGAAAAATATATTTCGTGGTACGATTTTTTTAGTACAAATTTTTGAGTTCGTCAACCACGAAACGGCCCCTCATGAATTCCATTTTCATTGGACTAGTACCTATACTAATATGAACGTGGAATTTGTGAATAATTCTAATTTTTCTTTCCTTGTGTTTTCCTTGTTTTTTTTTTTTTTTTGTTTTTTTTTTAAACCGTGTGTGTATACCTATGACATTCAAATTACAGGAGTTACCTTTGAGAAAGTTGCTGGCATCATGTCCCAAAACACAATCCCTGAAAATTGCCTCGAAATCGCACAATAACTTCGTATAGTTTCGCGGGTCATAACAGTCAGACACACAAACAGTCATAAAGATACACAGAACCAAAATTGTCCAGGAAGGTCCAAAACGTAAAACGAGAGTAAAATTTTGATTTTGGTGAACAATTTTTTTTTTTTTTTTTTTACCTTGAAAAGTGAAAACGATGTTTCCGCTCTCTTTTAGACTCAGGAGGAAAATATATTTCGTGGTACGATTTGTATGCAAATTTTTGAGTTCGTCAACCACGAAACAGCCCCTGGTGAATTCCATTTTCATCGGACTAGTACCGGAGTCTATACTAGTATGAACGTGGAATTTCTGAATAATTCTATTTTTTCTTTCCTTGATTGACTTTCTAAATAAAGTGGATCAAGCCAAAATCGGCTTTCCTTGTTCGGATCGGATAAAGAAAATTTTCGACATCGTGGAAAATCAACATCTAACTCAAACCAGCAGGCTCAGTGGGGGTTCGTCAGAGTAAACGTGCCGCGGCCGTATTGACATTTATAATACAAAAGAGTCACGGAGAGGAATTCAGAAAAGCGATTTGCTTGTGAAGCGTGTTTCCTAAACTCTTTCATTCCCGCTTCATCCCCTCTGCCTGTTCATCTCACTTTTCGAAATTATTGATCGGAAGTCTCAACAACTTTATCAATAGCTGTCCGGGAGAGCACTCAGTTTTTCAAGCCTACTCTGGTGAGCCTGTCAGTCATTCAAGAGGAGAAAGAGAAAAGGGAAGTTCGACATCGACGAGTCCTTTTGTAACAGAATCTCATACTAGTTCATCAAAAGTTCCTACTTGAAATTTTTATTGTTGACCCGAGAACGAAGTTGTTTTTCAGGTACCTAGGCAGTTCGCTTTCTTTCTCTTAGTGGAAAACTTTGAAACATTCTTTCTTCGGATCAGAACATCACTGAACTTGTGAATATACATATATATAAGTTAGTACCAGATATTTTGAAAGAGAGTAAATTTGGAGAGTGGTCTTAAGGATGAAAGGAAATGAGAATATGTGCGTAAGATTAAATCAAGGACTCCCAAAGTCAATAAATGTGAATTTCTACTGAGGTGATCAAAAATCATGCGAATTATTTTGAAACCATTTACTCACTCAATCACTGTTTTTCTTTTTTTTACACCAAATATTAATTCCATAAATTTTGCACAAATTCGTACCCACTAAAATGAACAGTTCCCTCTTGTTTAGTCACTCTTGAGGGAGACGAGAGACTTTCTAACGCTGAAAAAGGGCTCAAGCTTCAAGGATTTATTTTATAAAGAAAGAGATAAGAGTCTCTCGCTTGCCAAGCTTATCCGATTTGGGAGTCGACAGATTGGAACAGGAAGGGTTGCTAAACTCCTTCCACATCGTGAAGTCGGGAAATCTAAAAGTGGCTATTCCGATTCTCCGGAACTGATGGGAACCTAGTTTCTAGTTTCTCGAATTCTCAACCTTTTTCTTGAAGCTTTGGGAGCTCATTGTTCAATCAAACTAGAGTTGAAATTGAATGAATTGTGAGAATGAAGACTGGTCAACTATATTGCCAGTAGGTATTAATCAAAAATCACTCAATTGCTGATCACACTTAGGTAAGGAAGATACAAGATGAATTTAAATTTTTGGAAGTGATCTAAAGATTTATAGTCAACTTACTCTGTCCACCGTAGGATCAACAACTACGAAACTACAGGAACTAAAAAAAAGAAAATTTACCAAGTAGTGGGGGTATAGGTTTCTTACATAAAATAACATGGACATATGCAGAATTCTAGGCCCAATCCAAGCCAAAAAAATGTCATCAAGAAAAGACGTCTGTCTTTTCCTACAAAAGATACTACTGAGAAGAATTCTAAAGTAGATTCAACACAGGCTTTATGCATTATTGTAATAGAACCTACAATCAAATAGATCGAGCGATATCTAAAACAAAACTCTGCAAATTATTACACAATGGTTTATTATTTTTCTATATAGATCACTAGAAGAAATCACTAGAAGAAAAACATCGATCGCATTTTGGTCAGCTTATAATTTTAAAGAAGATTAGGCCTCTTTTCCGATTCACATTTGTGTTTCTGATTTATCGTACGTCCAACCCTTAAATTCTCGTAGGGAGCGAACTGTTTGTCCGACAGGGCTCCGCGTGGTCTCAAAAATGTTTAAAAATTCTATACTATCTTAAATTGATGGAAAAACAATACCTTTATATCAAAATGTTTTGTGTTAAGCCGTTTTCAAAATTTCAAAATTCATTTTTTGACCCTTAGAAGTGACCTACATCAACCAAAATCTTCGGGGTTCAACTAGACCCCAAATGGAGCCTACATCATTATTGAAAATAATAAACCAATATTGAATAAAATTGAACCTTCTTTCAATGCAATAAGCAAGTTTGAAACAGTAGATTCAGGAAATTCACATTTGGGCTTGTGAACACATTACCTCGGTTCCAATGAAACTTATACGGGACTTCCTACAGTATGTACCTCAGAATTCCTACGGGCACCAAACAGATGAGTTGTTGTCAATTGTTTCATATGCCAATGATAGGTGTACATGAACAGTAGCTACGTCACATCAGTGTCCTTAAATCTATCACGACCTTACCAATTCTTCCTTTAATTATTTTATACAAAGTTGTGTATAAATTATATTCAGAAGCTCATTACTCATTTTTATTTGTTTTTCATCAGAGACATTCGGTGAAACGTTAGTGACGGCATGTGATCTCAAGACCTCCTTGTCGTTTTACCAATTTCCAGTGTTTGTTATTTTTACTTGACATTTCGTGTGTTCGTCATTATTTATAAGGAAAGCTTTCTACCTCGAGTTGTGTATATCTCAACTCTCTGAACTGATTGTAGTGACACAAGCTCGCTCAAGCAATTTGATTCTTAATTTCTTATAAGTAAAACTCCTCAAGTGACACTAGCACTAAAATTTAGATCATTCCAGCCATTTTGGACTTAGCTGTTTCTAGTTATTAAGTGTTGTATCCTAATGGCACTTGTTGATCAAGGAATCATTGGATTCTCCTACTCTCAGTCGTCAAATGTCCTTGAGTGAATGAATTTTTTTTTCTATGTGAGTTTCCAGTGTGCATATTTTAAATGAAATATAACAATTCAGCTTTAAGTCAGCTTATTCTTTTGTGACTAAACCCAACATAAAGCATAGTAGTGACAGTGGTGGGTTTGATTCCAGAACACAACCAGCAGCTTGGCTTTTCAGAGCTATCCAAAGACTTCTTCTTTCACAGTGCACTGTGGTACTGAGTGGCAGTGATCAGTGAGAATAGAAGAACTTCTATAGTGATAGGTATGTTGCTAGGATTCGTGCCGCTGAGAGGCCCCTGATGTAAGCACACAGCCTGACATCACAAACAGTCACATAATTGGGGTCATTGCTCTAACATGTGTTGCAATCTGGAGTACCTGGAGCCTACTTGAAGTACGACACTTCTTGAAACCAAAACACAAGCCAGACTGAAGTAAATTGCAGACCGGTTTCCATTAAGTTGTGCTTACATGGCCGCCAATGAATTTCATCACGGTCAGATAAATGGTTGGTAGCTTGCAGAAAAGTATTTTCCACCAAGTTTTGTTTTCTCATTCCAGGATATCCGATTCCTCGCAAACTTAAAGTATGGGTCGACGATATTCATATTCCTTTCTAATCTGTTCGTGATCGAATCATTAGTCGCCGCTGCGTAGGTGCAAACGGGAAATCCTTATTAGAAGCGGAACTTCCTAAGTTGTCCAACGATTTCGATGTACCTACGTGTACGATGTAGAGATCTTGCCGGTTTGCCCCCGAATGTTTCTTTAGCAATTCCATTGCAGTCAAATCAATTGTATTATAGCTTCCCTGATTTTCAGGAATTGTACGGATTGGGCTCTGGATGGTCCACTATGAATTTTTAGGACATTTTGCCTCATATAATTTTCTCACTTTTCTTTTTCTTTGCCTGATTTCGGGCTACCTTGGTAGGTTTAGCGTTCGTGATTTCGATGACCTCTATCCAAAAGGAAATGTAGCCACTGTACTTGCTTTCCTCCCTCGGGCCTTCAATTGACCCAATTCCTATGAAATTATAAGAGATTGTGCTGTTTTGTCATCAATTTTACTGCAGTCATATCAATTATTGTATCAGTAGGTACCTCTGGTCATCATTTTCTCTTCAAATGTCCGATTTCGTTTTGAACTTGGAGGGTGGCTAGGAACTGATGTTTTGCTCATATTTGATCATGTTAAGGATACAAGGGGACCATGTGCCACACACTCTTTGTAGACTTTAATATCTAATGTACTGTCGCATTTTCATCTCTGATTTTGCACTAACTTTGCACCCAGTAAACAGAAAATGTGTTGCATGATTTTTTCTAATCGCTAACCCAAATTCCAGTTCAAATGGAGGAGGCAAGAGAAAGATGTGGAGAAGTAATTCGCCTGGCGGAGCTGAGGTCTTTGAACCTGGCGCAGCTATTGTTCCGCTCTCGGTTTCCCTCAACCGTCGTTCCGTAAACGCAGAGTTCCTGAGTGACTCGTTGACCGCACCGCTTGGAGATTGTTTTTTGAAGAATTACGCACTTCTTAAGAACTGGGTCCTCAAGGGTTCTTCCAGAGCAATTAGGTACGGTCTTAATAATGTTACTCAGCTTAGTCAGCTACAAAATTAGTTGTTGGACAGCTAGCGATGGGCACCAAATCCTGTACAAAGTTCCCTACGGTGACAGAAGTGACACCGTACTACTCAGATAATTTATACCTTGCCAATTAATTTGATTATTATTTATTTATATTAATGGAGATTATTTTAATTTATCTGTCTAATGTTGTTTTACGACAATTAATCTAATCGTAATGTGATTGGCGAGTGTTACTGTTCTTTTCGGAAAACTAGGTAGTTCCCTTCCTTAGAACAGGGATAAAGCACAATTAACACTGCAACAGATTGACATGCGTTTGACAACAAGAAAACTGTTAACTCAATATTAAAGACACTGATAGAAACCTCGTTCACGATGAATGAGGGCATTCAGATCTAGATCATTTAAACCGCCGTCCGATCGCCTAACTTTAGTGATTTCTCGTGCCCAGTTTTATCAACCAACAAACAGTTGGTATAGAGACTCTAATAGAACAAAAAAAATTTCACGTAACAATGATAAAATGGGTACAAAGTTATTTGGACAATAGAGTACAGCAAGTGAGAAATGGAGAAAAGCTTAGTGATTCGACGAATTTGGTATGCGGTGTGCCACAAGGAACGATAATCAGTGCGTTGCTATACCTGATATATGTAAACGATATCCTAAATACGAAAATACACGGTGAATTGGTATCTTACGCTGATGATACGGCTTTAATATCATCAGGAAAAACTTGGGAAGAAGCCAAAAGAAACGCAGAACAAGATCTCCATAACTTAAATGTAAAATACTCCAGTAAAAATCTTAAACTAAACCATGAAAAAACTAAATTTATTGCCTTCTCTCTTAAAACAATAGACATACCCAATATCTCAGAAATAAAATGTCATATAAGCGAAAAATGTAATTCAAATCTGTGTGCATGTGCAATAATCAAACAAACAAGCAACATAAAATATTTGGGTGTCCTTATGGACCAAACTATTTCCTGGGAACCACAAACAGAAGCTGTAAACAAGAAGCTTAGAAAGATAATACCCATATTTATAGAAATTAGAAATGTGCTGGACAAAAAAAATAAAATTATGATATACAATGCATTAGTACAATCCCAGTTAAACTACGGAATTGTGGCCTGGGGCAATGCATATATGAATAAAATTGAAAAAATAATAACTTCTCAAAAACTTTTGATAAAAATCATATTTAGATATCCATATAGATTTCCTACTGACCAACTCTTTCATGATACAAAAATATTAACTTTTAAAGAACTTCTGGATAAAACAACCCTTTCAATTGTTTTCAAATATTTGCAGAGAGGAAAATTCAGCAGAATGATAAATAATACTAGATCTAAAGATTCAATACAAATAAAACTACCAAGAAGACAAACCGCGATAGGATTAAAATGCTATGACTACTCTGGTATTAAAACATTCAACAACCTTATTTTTGATAATAAGGTGGCCCAGCTCAGTTTAGAACAATTTAAAAGTAAGATTAAAAAAATGTTTGTGAAATAAAAAGGAATATTAAAGTAAAAAATAGAATAAAGTAATATTGTAATAAATGTAATAATAATGTAATACAAAAAAAAAATCAGAAGTTAAAAAATAGAGACGATTAATTTTCTTTGTATTGTAATCTGTAATTTTGTATTTTAATGTATTGTATTGTAATTTGTATTGAAATTTGATAATACCGGGAGATTGTTCTTGCCAAGGGGTGATGTAGCTCTGGACGCTCCTCCCTCGACACAAGACTTCTGTCTTTCAGAGGGTGTAGCATTTAGCAATTTTAACAGTTTACAGATAAATTTAACATGCAACATTTACAATAACATTTAATTTATTTATGTGTTAAAGGATCAAATTGTATGTTTATTAAAAAATAAATGCATTCTATATAAAAAAAAAAAAAAAAAAAAAGTTTTTGGCTAGAATATTGGGACTAGTTTCCCCTCAATTTGGTACAACTTTCCGAAGATTCTTAGCTAGAGAATTTCCTTAACCCTTTAACGGACAGACCTCGAATTTTGAATATGGATTTTTTCTTCCGTTTTTTCTTTATATAAGTAGAGGTCTAAATAAACGGGAAATCACGCGAAAAAAATTATTTTAAATTAGCTTAGATTTTAGGAATGTGTAACCAGGAGAACACGTTGCCTTGATACCGGAAATCAAGGCCAGTGCCCTGGAGGTCACGTTGCCCGTTTGGGGGAAGAAAACAAAACGCTGGGAAATACTGAATTCATCAAAAAATTATTTATCATTGAATAATATTGAATGAACACAATCAAAAAAGTCTGACAAGTGGGTGTGGCACATAGCTTCCTCGTGTCCTTAACCCAATTGTATAGATGATCCGATGCATCGTAGTTAATCTCAAAACATCAATCTCTGAGTTCCTTCCACTACCCTCATAGTCCATCTACACGCTAATTCGAGAAATTTCCTGAAAAATCTCCTCGAATCCTGAGAAATTTCGTCAAAATCGGATGGAAAATGTAGAAGTTAAGGCTGTTACAAGGAATTCACGTTTGTGCATGCGCAGCAACTACTATTACTCTGGAGGAAATTAATAATTATTTTAATTAACCCTTAGAGTGGCAAGAATTGAACCAAGTAGTTCCTCAAAATTTTGTTCATGGATATTCAATTCTAGGCCTCAAATGACTCCAAAAATACACCTAATTCAATAATCTGATTAAATTTACTAAATTTACAGCTTATATCTTCTTCTTCTTGCACTTTTTCACAGCTTATATCTGATACAAATATTGCCCGCTGAATGTGCTAAATGAGGTAGTGGTGTGGAGGAATAACTGTGGTGTCACTGGTGACACCATGCCATTCTGGGTTAATCTGGAGGAAAATAATTTAATTTATATTATTTTAATTTAATCAACTACAGCGGCTACCTAATTATATTAATAGGGGACCATCTGCACACCAATCGGAACAATCCTAGAAAATGTCATCAAATTCTGATGAACAATGTAAGTGTTACGGCTGTTACAAGGATTTTACGTTTGCGCATGCGCAGAGGCTACCGTCAATTTTAAGGCCTTGATTTTCATTGGGGACCATCTACAACCTAATCCGCATAATCCCGGAAAATTTAATCGAAATCGGATAAAAAGAGTGGAAGTTCAAGCTGTTACATGGAATTCTCGTTTGCGCATGCGCAGCGGCTACCGTCAATCCGGAGGTGATGATTTTCATAGGGAACCGTCTACACGCCAACGGATGAGAATTGTAAAAGTTATGGCTGTGGCAAGGATTTCATGACTGACACAAATACACGGAACCAAAATTGTTCAGAAAGGTCCGAAACGTAAAACGAGAGTGGAAATTTCGATTTTGGAGAACTTTGAAAAGTGAAAAAAAAAGCTTCCGCAACCTTGGTAGGCTCGGAAGCAAAATCAGACGCTGTAAAATGCTGATGTGAATGACAGAAATTATCCGATAAACTTACCAATCTCACGACGTTTAGGAGACTGCTTCGAAATGCAGAAACCTTCCTCACATAGCTTTACTCATTTTAACCATTAAAGTAAGGTGAAATTGAAATGACTCAGGAGGTGTAGAGTTGTGGACCAAAGCAAAGCTCCAGAAGACCAATTAAGTCAGTACGACTATTGTCCTTTTTCTAGGATTTTTTTTCTCGAAAATCGTGTGACCTAGTAGTACCGTTGTCCGTTAAAGGGTTAACTAATTAGATAACTTTCTTACGAAAATCAGAATTTGGATCAAACATGTTCCCATTGAACTCGTTGTAAAACAACAAATTTTTGTTTGGCAGTATCGTTGAATAAAATTCTGAATTCACGTCAAGAGTTTTTTAAGAGATTTCTAGGATCCTTCCTCGTTTCTGTCTCTGCAATTACATAATATCATGCACCTCTTACAACAATATTGGATATTAATCCACAAGTTTACTGACCAAAATAACTAGGTACATTACCCACCGCCACTCAACCAACTATGTATTGTAGAAATCTGTTGTCGTCATCACCAACTTATACATTCATCCAAGTATATATCAAGCGGAGCTTCTTAGCAGAGTTTAGTGAAGTTAACGAAGGGAGTGCAAATGTATGCAAACGAGTCCCAGCTGCTGACACAAGTCCACCGTCCTGCTGGTTAAACTACCATTGTAGCTTACAAGTTTGAACATTACGAAAGTCGTCAATCAAACGCGACGAAGAGAATTTAGCTAGTCACTACTTGACTTAAGAAGGTCAAGAAGGTTTGTCTCAGAGTTGGCTTATTCACCAAACAGCTATAAAATTGAAAATTGGGAATAAGTTCTTACTTTAAAACGGCGGACGGGCGGAAAATTTTTTATTCGATTTTTGGATTCTACGAACCTTGAAACGTAAACCAACAAATTTTGAAGGGGGTTAAAATTATTTTTTTTCTTGGTCGATTCCAAAGGTTCATTATTGAAAAGTTTGCTGTAAGTCTTATTAAGTGCTGTCAACAAACTCAAAGATAAATCAGATATAAATAGATCCCATCGTTGTAAATGTCTTGAATACAATTCGACAAACATCTACATAATACCTCTCTTTCTCAGCAGTAAGTTGGGTTTACAGCAGTACCGTATCTCCGTCACAAACATTTCTCAACTTCTACACTGACGAAATTCTAAATTCAACCACGTGAGAAGCTGGTTTTTAACGATCATGTGCATATCCGCGAGTTAGTCCGCTGATTGAAGATAATCTAGTCCTTAAATGACAGACATAAGACGATCGCACAAATTTTGAAAAAGAAGAAAGAGAATCAACAACTACATGAATGCAAATGTCATGCAAATATCATACCTTTTTGTTGAACATAATTCGTTGAACAAAGATCGTTTTAATTACATGGTATTTTGGTGAAAATAGAGAAAAATTAAATAACGATAAAAACCAACCGGCATCTTGAAAATTTGAGGGAAATCAATCAATTCGCCTATTGACTACCTGACTGAACTATGTATGATGTTCATAAATTATTTGCACACACTTATATCACCGAAATGACTACTCTATCCCGATAGATATGACTCATCAGATATTCCTAATCTGCTTAAAACCGTTTGGATTCCATCACTCATTTCTTGGATGCATGTGAACAAAAACAGGTCTGTCTTGGAGTCTTTTTTGGTTCAGCAAATGCTTTTGGCAAGGTAAGGAACAACGGTCTACTAAGTAAACATAAAGATTGCCTACTAATAACGTACTATCACTACTGCAGTCCTAGTTTCAAAAAGGACATTCTCTGTGACCTGTAGCTACGTAACATGTACACAATCAATCAAGTCGGAAGTTTCTCAAGGCTGTGTCCTGGGTCCCTTCTTCCAACTACCCTTTCTCTATCTACTCTTCGTCCAAGAACTACAATCATAAAAGTTTCTGTTATCTTTTAAGGCTAAGCTCAAAGGCAATCTGCCACGATCCGGTAATTGGAGGCTTTTTTTCACCTAAAGATTGAGGTAGAATCAACTACACTTCTGTTAAATTAATGTTAAGCGTTATAAGTAAAATTTTAATGCCATAGGAATGAACCATTAAAATTTCTCCTTCGGTATGACAATCGGCAGTCTGGCCATACTTGTGCGTCGGTTGGTCTCTGTTGGGTATCCTTATTTGACGGAGTCTGGAAGATTCATGAACCAGGGACAACCCAGAATCTGTTTCACAGTGGCTCGCCGTGTCACATCCGGCTCCAAAATATGCCTAGAACAAGAAATCCTTAGTTCACACAGAAGGAATCACTACAAAGAAGGGTCGTTATTCTGCTTGATGCAACTCGAATATGGTGATTAGTCATTGAATAAATAAATAAAACTGAGTCAATGGAAACATTGTCAATTTCCATGAAAATAGCAAAACAAAGTAAAGGATTATTAATAACAAACGAAACTGATGGTATAGAAAGGACACCAGAGAAAGCACAGCAGTCACAGGAGAAAGGGAATCTCATTGGAGGAGTCCGTGAAGAGGAGCATATAAAGTGCATAATCAGGTGCATACCGGGTGTCCCAGAAGTTATGGTCCACCCTCCGACATTTCCGTATTTAATTACGTAATCAAATGGGCCCAACGCCATTTTTCATATTTTTTTGTAAAGAATTCAGGAAAAATACTTTTGCGCAAAAAAATTGCGCGCAATTGTGCGCAATTGACACTAACTTTGTTTTTTCAAATGAGAACCCACATTTTTTATTGCAGATTCAGATTCTACGTCAAATTTCATGAGAAATTCATACCCGAATCGATTTTTTTCATCGCGTGCAACTGGCACTTTTCGCGCGCAAAGTGACCAGGTTGCGCAAAAGTGAGTTTTTTTTAACCCCAAGTGTGGCACATTTTTTTCATTATTTTTGACGCTGAATCATGTGGTGAGGTCCTTTCTTCGATTTTATCGTTATTTTTCCAAATTTAGAAGGAAAAATAATGTTTTTGGACTTTTTATTTTTTAATGTTTTTTTTATTTTCCCTCACCCGTTCGCAATACGGGATGGGTGGGGACCTGGCTAGATTAAAAATGAATTCCTCACCTATAAATTTTAAAAAATATTGGAAATAATGGAAAGTTAAAAAAAAATAAACCAAAAAGCTTCTCATCTCAAAATTTTCAACAAAAAAAATTAAAAGTTACCAAATCTCCGAAAACAAGTCGTAATAAAAAACTAAGATAATAATAATGAGAATTAAAAATCACAGCAACTGCTCGAAATTACCTCCTTTTGCCTGCAGACAAGTAACAAGTTACTTTTAATTTTTTTAAAGGTTTTTAGATGAGAAGCTTTTTGATTTTTTTTTTTTTTACAGTTAAGTAGTAAAGTAGTACCTACCTTTCCAACATTTTTTAAATATAATTTTTTATTTAATTTTTTAAAGCCCGTATTGCGAAAGGGTGAGGGAAAATAAAGTCCAAAAACATTATTTTTCCTTCTAAATTTGGAAAAATAACGATGAAATCGAAGAAAGGACCTCACCACGTGATTCTGCGTCAAAAATAATGAAAAAAAAATGTGCCACACTTGGGGTTAAAAAAAACTCACTTTTGCGCACCCTGGTCACTTTGCGCGCGAAAAGTACCAGTTGCACGCGATGAAAAAAATCGATTCGGGTATGAATTTCTCATGAAATTTGACGTAGAATCTGAATCTGCAATAAAAAATGTGGGTTCTCATTTGAAAAAACAAAGTTAGTGTCAATTGCGCACGATTGCGCGCAATTTTTTTGCGCAAAAATATTTTTCCTTAATTCTTCACAAAAAAACATGAAAAATGGCGTTGAGCCCATTTTATTACGTAATGAAATACGGAAATGCCGGAGGGTGGACCATAACTTCTGGGACACCCGGTATACTCATAAAGTGCATCGAACTCCTACAGTGATGTGAGTGAATGGAGAGATCCTATTGGTTTTCTGAAGAATGAAGACTGGGAATCGGCTCAACATTTTAACTCATTATTTTCGTGGCAATGATGGTTCTAGGGTTAATTTTTGGAACGTTGAGTCTTTTATTCTTTCAAGAAGAAAGAATAGAAGATGGAATAAAATCTGAGGGGAAAGGGATTGACCTCAAGTCACTGAGATCGTAGTTGATCCACCTGGTCGATCCTTCGTCTAAAGCCAGAGCACAGAATAGTAGAAGTTTGGATTGAGAACAAAAATCATTGAAACTTTTCAACTGTGAGGTGAAATTGTGAGTTCAGAATTGTCAGTCTTCACTCGGTCGTCTCGTATGACGTGGAATCCATGATCGACTTACCAACACAGAGTAGCAATAGTTTGAATTTAAATCCAGACATTACACATTCAGGTTCTAGTTCGTCCAAATTTGAGGTGTTGTCAATTCAGAAAACTCCAATTTATTCTGATGTTGAACAATGAATCACTTCAGGCCAAGTGGCTATTAAACTTAACCAAGATGTTTCTTTAGAAGTGAGTAGAAGAATGCATGTCTGAAACATACTGTGGTGGATTCTTTCGGTAATTACCAGTATCCCGCAAAGTACCTCCATCTTTTTCGATATTTAATATCTAACCACAGTAACCACTCAGTTGGCTTTCCAAGTCCAAGGCCCAAAGCCAGGGAAAACCGTCCTGACTGGAGTTTGGGCATCCCAGTCCCTAAGTTTATCGCTGATGGCGATCCTCGGCTGTGCATTTCATTCCAGTCCCCATGGGTATAAACCACAAGTAATCGATTCTTTCCTAGACAGGTCCTATTTTCACTCAGTAAGGAGAACAAGAATATCGGCAAAGTTGGTTTAGCGCTAGTAGTGTGGACATGTTGGGAGCGCATCCTAAATCCTCCTGTGGCAGAAATTAAGAGTGATCAAAGCCAGCTCAGATTAGGCATATTTTAATCCTCACCCTTCCTTTCACCATTTTTTGTAATTTTTTTTCACAGCCTTCTCTAAATCAATTTTAGGTCAATTTGTAAGAGATTTGCTGCATTCTTTCTATTTTTTAAATTCAAAAATTCCAATTTTTATTTCCAATTTGAAATTTTGAAATTTTGAAATTTGAATGCCAATGGTTCTGCTGAGATGAAAGCGAAAACTGAACCATTGACTACGTTGCCCCATTGGTACTGTCGGTTAATATAATTTCATTTTTTTTTTTTTTGATTAATTTCAATGGACTTTATCTTGTCACCAATTCAATAGAAGAACGTTCGCTAGAAAATTGAAATCCTCGTGAATCCAGTATTCAGTAAAAACCATGCTCGCCAACTGGCACCTAGTTCTAGTCAGCCTTAACAAGGCTGAATGGACACGTTGAAAAGAACGGATGAAGAAGAGAGACATTGCAATATCCTGTCTGTTAATGAAATCTCATGTTCCATCAGTGGACTTCTGGGGATTGTGGAAACCCCAGTATATGGAACGTCCGTTTCTAAATTCTAAAGGTATTGCCATTGAATCAAATCTGAACTAATCCTAGAGCAAACTCGAATCGTGAAGTAAATTTGTCGTATCGTGATACTGACACGTATAGATGACTTTCATTAAAGACACCAAACAAACACGCTAAGTATAAGTTTGATGTGGATTCAAAAAAGGCCAATAAATGCTACACGAAATAGGAGTACGAAATACGAAACCTCTTTTATCATTGGGATTTTATAGAACGAAGTGATAAAAAATTCAGTGGGGAGAACGATTCTATTGCAGAACCGCACAATCCAACCTTGAAAAGTAGATGCCTGTAAAATAGCTTGTCATACTGCCTCAATTCCACCCTCTGTCGTAGATGAACAGGATATTGCGACCCAGATTCCCTTATTTTGTGTGGTCCTTGTGGCGTCGGCGTACATAATATTGAGCTGCACGGAGAAATCCTTCAGTGAAATTCCCTTCTTTCCTCACCCTCATCGACCTAGTTCAAGCTGAAAGGAGCCGTCTACCCACTTGGAATATTTTGCTCGAAATTTGCAGAGCATTGCACGGTTATGTTGAGAGAGATTCAAGCGACGATTATCATAGTTTCAGATATCGTGCAAGCATTTCTGAACATTCTCACTGCCCAACATTATTAAGGTCCGATTTCTTGTTTGCATCTCGTAAACCTAATATACCTACCTATCTGAAAATGTGAAATGCGAGTAAAAACGCTGTAAATTATTACACAAAGGTTACATTTACTGGTAGAGATCACCCGTCTGCAAAAGATCGCATTTGATAGGCTGGAATTTGCCTCATGTCTATCACAGCGCGTTCATAAGCGATTCACAGTCGTGTTTTTAGAGGCAGACTCCCATAAAATGGCCCAAACAGACTCTTTAAAGGACCATGGGTAGGTGGGGAAAGGGAACATGTGCCCTTTAGGGTTAATTTCCTGATAAGTTTCAGAATAATTGCTGATTTAACAGTAGTTGTTTGCTGGGTAATTTCATTCGTTTTTAAATTGGACACTATCCTAAATTGATGAAAAAAGTCATGCAACATTCGCTGATCAGATAATTAATTATCCTCATTAAGCGATCGGTTGGTCCTACAGAACTCTGGATAATGTCAAAATATTCTATAAAATTCTGGAAATGTTTAATTGATCAAAAAGCAATTCCTGTAAATCGATAGTGATCGAACTAGGGCGTTTTGAAAACGTTTTTCCCCACTTTTTACTCTTTAGAAGTGATTGACAATAACAGACACCTTCGGAACCTCAAATGGAGCCGATATGCCAAATTCCATCAAAATCGATCCAATAGAACTGCGCAAAGTGCCACATTTGCGGACGGACGGAAACATTTTCATTCAATTTTTGAATTTCTACAAACCTACCTTGAAACGTAAATCATCAAATTTTGAGTGGGCTATAATTTTTATTTTTTTTTTTTGATCCCAAAGCTTTATTATTGACAACAATAACCAAAAATGTGATTCATCCCTACCCCCCCCCCCCTCAAAAAAATAATAAATAAATAAACTTGAAATTAGGTCAAAATAAACTTTCTTATTAACGTAGCACGATAGTATGGTTCTTAGGTATTAGGAATGACCTTTTTCTTTGCAGTTGGGTGATCTTTACAGAAAAATAATAAATCGTGGTATTATAGTTTACAGCGTTTTAAGTTGAAATGCATTGTTTTGGATAGGGTTATCGTAATGAGTAATCAAGTATGAACTTACATCGTAACCAAATGAGAAAGACCAAATTTTGTTGGAGAATTAGTTAATTCATGAAATATTATAACTTTTCTACCTACATTAAGTGTATTACTAATCAAAAGTCATGAATGTTGTATGAATATAAATACAAGTGTTGCTCAAACGGCTCCCGTGACACACCTTAATAATTTGTTTTGATAATTGGAATTCATCTCTTACATAATAAGCCTTTTAACTCTGGTGGTGAGGCTGCACTTGGGTGGGAAGGTGAGTTTTCTCAGCGTCTGAATCTTGAGCATTTGCTTGATATTCGCGTCGTCGAAGGGCATGGTGGCGCAGAGCATGATGTAGAGAATACATCCCAGAGACCAGACATCGTACATCTTGGGGTTGTACTTGGTACCCTGCAGCAACCAACAAAAAAGAATCTGTCAAGTTGGATGAGCAGTAAAAGAAAGTAAAGTAAACAACAGTTTCAGGAAGAATTTTCGTCCGATTGTCATTCCGAGATTCGCAGACGTCATCTGCTCTCTTCCAGAGACAAGATTTGGTTCTGACGATTTCGCTCATGGCTATATATCGCCCCGCCTCCTTAAGAGGAAGGTGGTTAACCAACGGCCCAACTCGAACAATTATCAGGACCTGTGATCCCGCCCACGAGCGGTCACCAATCCAGGAATCTCCCTCTAACGACCGGCCTCCCATGAACTAAAACAATTCTTCCGGTATCATTGTAGAGATTCTCAGGATGTTGTTTCTACTTCGCAACTACGTGATTATCGCCCAGTTTCCCTAGTGATAATTATTTAAAATAAAATTATTTGGAAAAATTGGAAAATTTTCATAATTAGCTCATTTTTCCTGCGATGAATGTGCTTAAAAATGACCATATTCCGATAGAAAGAGTTGGGTTTTCACAAAGCGTGTTCTCGGTAATAATTTTACATTGTATTAGGAGTTATAGTCACTTATTGGAAATCTCTATAAATACCAGGGGTAAAAGACGTGTGTTTTGTTGGAAATTAGAGTAGTAGAATCGATTCCTGTAAGTTTTCAAGACTTGAATGCCAAGTAAAATTACTATTATGTATACTATACATAATATAGTGGTTCCCAAACTGGGGGGCGCGCCCCCCTGGGGGGGGGGGGCGTGGAGAAAGTCCAGGGGGGGCGTGACACCCAAATGAAATAAATTTAAAAAAATTACAAAAATAATTTCCTCAGATTTTCTAAGTTTTCAAAATTGTTTTTGTTCACCGACCCGTTCAACATGGACATACAGTTGCTGCCAGAAGAGTTGCAAGAGGAGGGAATAGAGATTAAAAAAAATGACTGCTGCAAGATACGATTTTGACTAAATGGACAAGCCCTCATTTTGGCTAAAGTACTTAAAAGTTTACCCCAGTGTTTCAGAGAAAGCTGTTCGGATGTACTTGCCTTTTTCAACAACATACATGTGCGAAAAAGCGTTTTCAACTCTTGTGGCGATCAAAACCAAGTACCGCAACAAACTTGATGTCGAAAGTGACCTACGCTGTGCTTTGTCTGAAACTCAACCCAGGATCTGTCAACTTATCCAGAACTTGCAAGCGCACTCATCTCACTAAATTACATTTTATGTTTTGTTTTTGTAAGTAGGTAGGCCTATTGTTTCACCTTCCTTAAATTGAAAATGTATCTGTGTTACAATGTTAAATTTTGTATCAGTAATTATATTCGTTTTTCATGTAATACCTACTTGTTTTAATTTTCACCTTACGCACAATTATTGAATCTTTCCATTCTGCGTTACCGCATTCAACAGTGATCGAAAAATCTACCTACTCACCGTATCAAGTAGGCACATACTTGTACAAGTAGGAGTTGGTATGTACGGCACCGTGGAAATAGGGTATTGCAAAATGGAAAGCTGATATGTGTAGGGGGGTGTGGGGGGTCTCCGAATAACCAGAGCGGGGCGTGGTACAAAAAAGTTTGGGAACCCCTGATGTATAGGATAAGCAAAATTACCACTTTTTAAATCCCAATCAGTATATAAGTTATAAACTCTTCCTTATGTTTCACTCTGAAGTTGAAAAGTGTCAAAAGTACCTCCTGACAAGCCAACTATTGCTAGATGAATTTATTGGGAATTCCCTATGAATTTTACTGTTGTTCCTTCCGTGGAATCCTCACCAAGCTCTATCAAATTAATAAAGTTTGTTGAAAACTCATTCATTCAAAAACTTCTCCATGGCCCGAAAGTCATTATTCCCCACTTCAAATAGAGCTCTTCAAAGTTTCGATTAAATTTCGTCACGGGCAATCTCGTTAGGTTTATTTTAATACGTCTTCCTTGATTTGCAAAGTCAGAAGAAAGTCTTCCCTTTCAAGATGCCCTTCAGAAGCCACATTTCCCTGCAATGAGCTCATCAGTGAGAAAAATAAAGATAACTATTCAGGATGGGGTTTTGTCCTTCACCCACTCCCTGCAATTTCAGGTTATGTTCACTGGAATTGCCTGGAATTGTTCTAATAGGAAGGGAAAGTCGTGGACCATCAATTTCAGCGTCGAATGAGATTTCAACACTCAAAATACAATAACTATGATTTCTGGTAAGTTTCCAAGTTGACGAAGTTAACCTATTCTGCTTGAAGTAGGTTTTACCTGAGGAAAGTAGCAAAATGACTTTTCCTCTAGGGCCTCCGCGTCAGCATCTCTGATCTTCACGTAGCATAATATAATATGTCAAAAGGGCGTGCGTGGACCCAACCACTAACGAAATCAATATGGAGACCACGTGGGGATAAACCGATGAAATAATTCAACGATTCGGACATTGGGGGAAATAGCTCTTGAATAGGGGATGTGAAGGGAGGTTTTGTAACTCTGAACGTCCAACCTGCAGAATTGCAAAAATGCATGCTGATCCGCAATAATATTTAACTTTTTTGTAACGAGAGGACGAATCCTCCAACTTCATCCATCTCCTTGCCCATCCTCGTCCTTACAAAAAGTCCTTTTGGTTTATTATTTTCAATAATGAACCTTTGGAATCGACCAAGAAAAAAAAATTTTAACACCCCCTCAAAATTTGATGGTTTACGTTTCAAGGTAGGTACGTAGAATCCAAAAATCGAATAAAAACGCTACAAATTATTACACAATGGTTTATTATTTTTTATTTTTCTATATAGATCACTCGTCTGCAAAGCTACCAACCATCCAACATGAAGAAAAACATCGATCGCATTTTGGTCAGCTTTAATTTGAACGGAGATTAGGCCTCTTTTGCGATTCACACTCGTGTTTCTGATTTATCGTACGTCCAAACTTTAAATTCTCGTAGTGAGCGAACGGTTTGTCCTACAGAGCTCCGGGTGGTCTCAAAAAATTCTAAAAATTCTATAGAATCTCAAATTGAAGGAAAAACAATACCTCTATATCAAAATTTTTTGAGTTAGGGCGATTTCAAAATTTCAAAATTGATTTTGGAACCCTTAGAAGTGACCTACATCAACCAAAATCTTCGGGGCACAACTAGACCCCAAATGGAGCCTACATACCAAATTTCATTAAAATCGGTCAATGCTAAGTGGCAAAAGTGCCGCGTACGGCGGACGGACGGCCAAATTTTTATTCGATTTTTGGATTCTACGTACCTTGAAACGTAAACCATCAAATTTTGAGGGGGTGTTAGAATTTTTTTTTCTTGGTCGATTCCAAAGGTTCATTATTGAAAATAATAAACCAAAATTTGGCCGTCCGTCCGCCGACGAGTGATCAATACAGAAAAATAAGAAACCATTGTGTAATAATTTGCAGCGTTTTCCCTTCGTACAAACTAATTCGACTTTTTTTTTACGGGATTTTTTGACCAGCCACTGCTACAATTTTTTCTTAACTGATTTTCATGAAACTCTCTGGGAATCAGCTGCATTAGATTTAAAGATCTCAGAAATGTCAGGTAAGTTGTGTGATCTGGGTTTTCCTTTGAGTTTTAGTCATCATTCCTTTTCTAGAGCTCTAAAATTCTAAAATTAAGGAACTCAGGAATGTCACACCATCTGAGAGAGCCTCCTGTTCTGTTAAGTCTCTGGATAAATAGTATCATTAGGAAATTATGTGGATATCAAGCAGACACCGTCTTGGGATGAGACGCACTTCTTTACTAACCGTTATCTTGAATCGAACAACATTACAATCGATGGTTGGTATCGATATAGAATAAAATGAGATATATAACTATAAGATCGATATATAACATGTTCATAGCAGAACTTTGATACACAGCTTTTTGGGAACCACTGGAAGTAGTTCGAGATCAGATGAATGACCTGGGTGCTCAAAATATTTTTTAAAAACGTCTGCCAAATGGGAGTGGCTCATAGCTTCCTCGTTACAATGTCATGATTGTAAAGATGATTGTGATCCGATTGGAGAACATAGAAATTCGTTGGAGACCACGTACACTTGACCGGCACAATCCCTAATAATTTTATATCGATTACGGTCGTTACGAGGGTTTGTGATAGGATATACGGGGATCCACCAGTTGAGTTGAATCAAGCGGCAAGAGATATTAGAAATTGACTATGATTTAATAATTCGATTATAAAAAATGATAACTCTCGATCCATTCAGTATTTCCTCGATAATTTAGATTAAAATGGAACCACACACCCTCCATAAATTAACACCCATCTGAATTCAAACTGAACAGTTGAAGAACCTCCTTAAAATCGTAATATTTTAGGATGAATGTCACAAGTCCCTCAGCAAGAGAAATCCCTGGTAATTACTCAGAAAGGCAGATGGAAGGTACGTCGACTAAACCGTAATGAGCTGTCAACATCATAATCCAGAGAAATTTCACGAGACGGTTTCATCTTTAATGAAGGGCTCCCTTTTGTTTAGGCCCTTCCTTCCCTGCAGTCTGCTCCTACGAGTAGATAAGAGAAGCTTTTGTCCACGGACTTGGAGATAATTTCAAGCCAGATTATGAAGCTACTTCAACGCCCAACTAGTTTCTACGAGGGAAAGTCTAATTTTATTCCCTGCAGGAAAAAGGATAAGTTGAAGGAATCTCTTCATTATACAATTTGGTTTATTATGCTCAACGAAATAATTGCCCTTGTCGTGATATTGATAATGAATAGTCTCAAGTGGTTGTGACACATAGCTTCTTGGTATTCTTAGAAATTATTGTAAAAACGATAAGATCACGATGCACAGATCAGACTCATCCTGACTTCCTCGCAATCCAACAGGGTGTATACCTAGTTTCCGCGACGAACAAGAAAAAATATTGATTTGCAGTTCATATTTGATTTTACTTATTTCTAATCACATTCATCATCTCCCCCTAACCCAAGTTGAAAGATTAGGAATGCCACGATTCTGAGCTGCAATAAGAGATCCAAAAGCTGTATACTCGTACTTACATTGATGAACCGGAAGTGTACTTTACGTTACTTTACCGTTACTTTAAAAAGTGTAATTTACCGTTCACACAGCTGATCTGACTTCCCTGAATTTTTTCCCATCACTTCCATCATCCATGGTTCCTAAGGCTTGTGATTTCCAACGACAATGTCGAAACATTCGAAATGACACGAATGTTGTGGGCATTATCATATTCTAAACGAAGAGGAAAATGTGCCATATAATCTCCGCCGCTGTGATATTGGAATTTGCTCGTTATTGAGCGTCTCCCTTCGGAAGCGGGGTCTGATTTCTCTGGGGACTCGATGATCGGAGGGTGGCAATATAAGCGGGTACCTAATACCCTCGGAATATCCAGACCGCCGTTCGCGACCCCGCAGCTCTCTGATTGAAGTTTAATCTTCTCCTGACCTAATGATCCGACAAATCGAGTGTATTCATGGGACAAAATCCACTCGTCCAATGGATTTTCGACACCATTACTATACGTTCAGATAGGCTGAAGGTACCAATGCATTTAAATGCATTAGGATTTTAAAACTTTCCTCATAGAACCCCTTTTAACCCTAGAGTAGTAGACTTCCCTGACACACATTTATTAGTCGACTACGTAAAAATGACGTGTGAAACTGAAAAAAATATTTTCAACACAAAATGGTCATATATTATTAATTCATTAAACAAAAAACGAAAAAAAAACTCATTCTTCTTAGTATTTATAGATATATGTTGAGTATATAAAATAATGTTTTCTAAAGAGAAGCTATGAATACCAGAATTATATCACATAAATGTTCTTATATCACATCCAAAACTCGATTTTTACTCTGGAAAATATATTATACTCGATAAAATAAATGTTTTGAAATGAATATATTTTGCTTAAAATATTCTGAAAGAGAAGGTGATTGAAAATTTGAGCAAAATGAGAAAACTCTGGCTATTTTGAGATGTGGAGAAAAGGTGTGTTTCATTCTCGAATTTTTCATAATATAAATGTTATATAAAAATGCTGCAAATTATTTCACAAAGTTTTATTATTTTCCTGTATAGATCCCTCCCTGCTAACCATAGGTACCTTCTACCTACTAGGGCAGTTTTGAAAATTTCAACCCCTACCACCAACCAAAAGGAAATGAAGGGTAAAAATTTCAAAAATGCCCTAGTAGGTAGTAGGTACCTGTGGTTGGCAGGGAGGGATCTATACAGGAAAATAGTAAACCTTTGTGAAATAATTTGCAGCGTTTTTTACCTAGGTACCAATTTTTTTTACCTACTAACCATTGGTAGGTACTACCTACCACACCATACTGCCTTCACACCTTCACAATCAAGTTTATTAGAAAGATGCGCTTCACAATCGTTTCGAAGAAATAGCGAGTTTCATATGGAAATTTGATAACTGCTTGCTAAGGAGATACAGCATAATCTGGCCTGAATATTACTCATTCACTGAATAGGTAACGCCAAACGATACTGTATCTACATTGGACGCGCTCGCCCCCATTACAACAACATTCAGGTATGACATACTCGCTTCTGACTATAGAAAGTCGCTAAGCAACGATCATGAGGATTAGACAATAAGCCATAAACAGTAGACTCACGCAAAAATCGCTTGTTGAGTTTAGTTGCTAAATAGTAGACATACGTCAATCAGACGTGATGTCAATCCCCCCTTATCAGTAGACACATGTAAAAATTACTACAAATAATTTTCAGCAAATAGTAGACTACGTATCTTTGACGGGTAGGCGTTATGGAAAATCACGATCCTGACCGGAAGAAGTGGAGATGACGTATTGACACCACAAAGGTCATTTCACTGCTAGCTACCGATAGCACTGGAGGAGGCCCAGTTAAGAAGGCCGAGAGGGGGGATTCTAGGGGTCTCATTTCCCCACTCATTACGTAATTTTTACGTAGTCTATCACTCTAGGGTTAAGCAAAGATGCCACCATGTAAGTGAAAGTTAGGGTGAGACAGATGTTACTTGGAAAAGTCCTGGTACATAGGCAGTGGCTACCCAGGAACAATTAAACTCATTGAGGGCCTAGAGCAAACCTTCAAACTATTCTCAGACAGTACAATATTAGGTTAGTTTAGTTTTGCCTGTAACAGGGATGTCATGGAGTTACTCGATTGAATTATAAAATAAATTTATTCTCGACAAATGTTCCTAAATTTCTCTTGAGTTCATAAGTTTCAATAAAAGTTTATTGCGTATTGAAACTACAAAACGGGTAGTATCGTTTTCCTAATATTATATACTAGCTGAAAAGCCTGCTAAAAGCAGGCAAAAACCAATCGTAGATAAACACGTAATTTATTAAAAGAAAAAAATTTTATATGACGGCCTGGAATCGAACCCGGGTCCCCCACGTTCGGGCGTCATACGTACAATCATACAGTCGGCGTTTTATGTACCTATGTAATACATAGGTATCTCAATAATTTATTCTTTAGTATTTTAAAATGTCTCTATTGTACCAAGATAATGTCTTATAGAGTCCCCAAAAATGAGTGAAATGTTCCCAAAAGGATTGGTAGGCACAAAGAGAACCCAAATTATGGAGAATAAATACTATAATAATTACTGTGGGACGTCCTAAAAAGCGAGTAGATATTACGATTTTACATAAATTTTTTCACCTTCCAGAAATTTAATTAATGTTTCCGATACCTTGAAAAACTCGGGAACAAAAGAATAACATTGCGATTTTGCAAATGTCTATCACATATAAGTCCTACGGCTGGAGGTCATTTCGAAAATTTGTCAGATTGCGTCGAAACGGACAGTCAACGTCCCAATTTCCAAACCTGGCCTACCAAACTCAACGACGTTCAAACCACGCCCAAACGACTGAACCATCGCCGAAATATGTCCAAACCACTACCGATCCACATTCACACCACCGAATATTACTAAACCACTTTCAAACATCGCCAAAACGGTCGAACTATAATCGAACCATTGCCAAATGGAGTCAACTTCATAACTTCCGAACCTCGCCTACCAGGCTGAACCACGTTAAAACCACGCCCAAACAACTGAAAGGCCTCCGAATCATGTCCAAAACTTCCTCGATCCACGTTCAAACCACCCAACCTAGCTTAAACCACTTTCAAACCACTCCAAAAAGGCCGAACCATATTCAAACCATTACCAAATGGAGTCCATGTTCTGACTGCTGAACCTGGCGTACCTAAACCTAAACTACTAAAGACTAAACCACGTTCATACTACGACCGAACGGCTGAATCAGATCCACTCACTGAACGAACAAATGAACCCTTCAGGAAATATAACTAATCAGGAAATCCAATCTCTGTGCAGTATTATACATCTTTACTCCTATTCAAATATCATGATTGCTGAGTTACAAACATCAACGTACGATCTAGAAGTTTCTCTCCTCGTACTGACCCTATGACGGGATCTGTGGGCTAGAACTGCACTCTGTATTTCTAGGTAGAAATGCCTCTGAATCATAAAAAACTTTTTAACAAAAAAACGGACCGACCTCAAAACTGATGATGGCATCCCACTAAAAAGGAAAAAATAATAACGACAACTTATTCAGATAGGTTGGTAGGTAGGTACGCATTGAAGTCGCCGCCGTGCCCATCTGCAGAAACAAACATACACAAGTAGATTCCACTTCCATCTGGTTAGTATTACAACATGGGTCGATAGTGCAATACAAAACATGAATGAGAGTGGGTAGGTACCTATCATTGAGGTAATGCATGTGTTCCAAAACTATTAGGTAGTACGTCACTGCTGTCGTATGAAGGAGGATGAGAGAGTGACAATAAGTGTGAATCCCCGTACGAAATGTTGGGATTCGAACAAACCATCTCTTGATTAGATAGTATCGAATTGTTATTTATCTAATTATACGTGATCAATCATTGATTACATAATATCTAATTAATCTTATATTCCATGTATCACATATTGAATGTAGAATTGTCTAGATCATGATGTGGGTTTGTGATATGAGTTCATACTCAAATGAACCAGTTAGTGTTACAACATGCGTCGATAGTGCAATACAAAACAGGAGTAAGGGTAGGTAAGTAAGTAAACAACCTTCTCATGTTGAATTTTTATCCTACTGCCATTTTTGGTGACGCAGACGTCTTCAGCTGTTATCAAAGGAAATATTCTTACTGAGATTCATACTTATTGTCACTCTCTCATCCTCCTTCATACGACAGCAGTGACGTACTACCTTATAGTTTTGGAACACATGCATTACCTCAATGATAGGTACCCACTCTCATTCATGTTTTGTATTGCACCATCGACCCATGTTGTAATACTAACCAGATGGAAGTGGAATCAACTTGTGTATGTTTGTTTCTGCAGATGGGCACGGCGGCGACTTCAATGCGTACCTACCTACCAACCTATCTGAATAAGTTGTCGTTATTATTTTTTCCTTTTTAGTGGGATGCCATCATTAGTTTTGAGGTCGGTCCGTTTTTTTGTTAAAAAGTTTTTTATTTTACAATTTTTGTATTTTCATTGTTTTTTATTTTTTACTTTTTAGTGGTTTTTTAAATTTATTTTTAAAATTTAATTTTTTAAATCATTTGTTTTAATCTTTAACTTATTAATTTTTCGACTTTAATTATTTTAATTTTACATAACTTACCTACTACCAAGTACTTTTGTTTAAATTATTAAATCATTCGTTTTAATTTTTAACTTATTAATTTTTTTCGACTTTTATTATTTAAATTTTTTTAAATTTTACATAATTTACCTTCTACCAAGTACTTTTGTTTAAAGTCGGTATTCTTTGAGTTACCGACCGTTAACCTTTTTTCGACATTTTTCGCTATTTTTCTTTTTTAAATTTTTTACTTGTATTTTTTAATTACTAATGGTTTTTTAATGTGGAATTAATTATTACTTTCTGAGGTTTTTTTATGAAGGTAGTAGGTAACTTTATTGTTTAATTTTTACATTTTATTTTAGTACCTATACCTACAGTATTATTGTTTCAAGTAGTTATTAGTGAGTCCAAAAAATTGTTAAACATATTGTTTAGTTGGAGAAGCATTAAGTCAATTAGAACCTGTTGGTGAGCGAAAAAACACGCATTGTTATTTCCCTTCCTCCTGCACCAAACTGTTTCACTCAACGTAAATGACACGGGGGCGATGATGTCCGTAGAGGAGTTTCCACTCAAATCCGCGCAATCCCAGAAAATACCATCGAAATCAGATGGAAAATGTAGAAAGTATAGCTCTTACAGGGAATTCACGTTTGCGCATGCGCAGTGGCTATTATCAGTTCCTTGGCAATGCTTTTCATCGGGGACCATCTATATGCCAATTTGCATGATCTCTGAGAATTTTCTACAAATCGGATGGAAAATGTGGAAATGATGGCTGCTACAAGGAAATTATCGTTTGCACATGCGCAGCGGCTATCAGTCCGGGGCGATGATTTTCATAGGGGACCATCTACACGCCAACTCGTACAATCTCTGAAAATTGCATCGGAATCGGACTAGAACTTCATATTTTAGCCCGCTGCAACATATTTTGAATGATGAGAAGGCTATGTGCTAGACCCACTTGGTAGTCTACCGAAGTTTGATGGTTATCGGAAACCCCCTCATAAAGCATCTTGTTTTTTGTGAAGCTTAGAATCGGACCTAAAATTGAATGTACACAAACATGTACAAAAAATGTACAATCAGTCGGGAAACTCGTCTTCCAATGAAATGTTAAAGTTATTTTCAAAATTGAGTTCAATATCATTTTTTGAAATTAAATTTGCTTCAAATCAAGTTTATCTTGAAGAAATGAGCGTTTCACTCTTAATGGGGAGGATGGTCCCCAATGAATGAGAGGGTGGTCCCCCTTGAATTTGTTGAGGGGCGGCAGGCGTCCGAGAATATACCGGAGGTGACGGGCGGGTGGTGTAGGGCGGGGGGGGGGGGGGGTGAGTAGGACGAGTGGGCGGGGGGAGAGGATGCGGAACAATCTTCCCGAAAACCACGTTTTTTGAACTATATTCACAAAATTTGGATACTTTTAACAAAGTAAAATGAAATCTGATTGAAACGGGACCACTATGGATACTTGTAGAACACTTTTCAAAAAGAATCAGGCAGATTGGTGGCCGAATAAGAAACTGCTAGTGGTACAAACATACAGAAAAAAAAAAAAAGAAAAAAAAATCGTCGTCCCATGACACACCGAACTGTATACCTCCTTCCTTCGGCGCGGCTTCGCCGCGCATGAAGTCGGTCAAAAACTAATGCGTGATTCCTAAAAAACGTTTTGGTTGTTGGGGCTCGAGCCCCCGGTTCTGATCATCATATTCGTTAGGTACCTTCCCGTACGTCCTTTCCACACCCTATGCGTGTGAGCAATTTCTCCACCCGTTTTCCTCCGCTATTTGAGTAACGACGTAAATCAATTTATTTTGCCGTTGGTCGTAATTACATCAGTGGCGAGGGGGGGGGGGGTCCCTCGGTTGGAGTTGATTGGAGAGCGAGATTGAGACGCGAACCGTTTGATTTCTGCCCAACTCCCACGCAAGTTCAACAACTTCGCCCTGATTGTACGAGTATTTCTATACCGTCAAATCAATCAGGGTCACACCCCAGCTTCACCTTCATACATAAAATAGTTCGTGTATCGAGTCAACGTGGCTATTCCTCTGCTTCATGTATCGAAACTGAGTTTCCTTCTCGTTTCAATATTCATCACTCGTCTAGAACCCGCAGGTTAATTATAAAATTGGGGTCGAGGTCATATAACTAGGTTAATATTCTTATTAATATTCTCCATTACTCTGAGCGAACTAGAGTGTAAATAACCGCAAGAAGTTTGGTGATTATAGCACCTACTTTATAGAAAGTGTGCAGTCAAAAGTCTTTTCGCAAAATGAGGAGCTTGATTCCAATAGGTAGGTGCTAAGCTAAATCCATTTTGGTCAAACTTGAGAAAACCGCAAAAACCCATAGTGACCTAAGAACGTCTGCCAAGTGGGTGTGGCACATAGCTTCCTCGTATCCATAACCCGATTATATAGATGATCCGATGCATCGTAGTTAATCTCAAAACACCAATCTCTATGTAGGTACTACTCAATTTACTAACAAAGTAGTAAATCATTTGAATAAGAGAGCTAACTATTACAGAAAATTTAATTAAATTATAACACTCATAAGGAGCTGGTAGGGAGAAGCAAGAAAATATGGTTACACATTGAAAAGTAAATTCAAGTTAACTGGAAAAGAATACACACTTCTACAGGGTTACACATTTACGCGTTTGCATGTACATAGGCTACTATCTACCCGAGGGCGATGAATTTCAAAGGGAACCATCTAAACGCCAATCCACACAATCCCTGAAAATGTCATCGAATTTGGGTAACAATTGTAGAAGATGTGGCTATGGCAAGGAATTCACGTTTGCGCATGCGCGGTGGCTACTATCACTCCGGCGGTATTTATTGTCATAGGGGACCATCTAAATACTTATCTGTAACATCCCTGAAAATTTCATTGAAATCGGATGAAAAATGTAGAAGTTATGGCCGTTACAAGGCATTCACGTTTGCGCATGCGCAGTCGCTTCTATCAGTCCGAGGATGATGATTTTCATAGGGGACCGTCTACACAATCCCTGAAAATTTCCTAGAATATAAAAAATAGTTTTGGGAAAAAAGGCAAATTAGTTCAAAGTTTAAAATAATTTTGAACGAGATTTGAAAAATCAGATTTATGGATACAGTACTTTTTGAAACAAAACGTGGCGTTCAGTACTTTTTGGAATCAAACCATGTGGATGTAGTACTTTTTGAAATCAAACGAAGTGGATATAGTACTTTTTGAAATCAAACTAAGGGGATTTAGTACTTTTTGAAAACATACGAAGTGGATAAAGAACTTTTTGAAACAAAACGGATAAGAGCTCGGCATTGTGGTGGATATCGTACCTTTTGAAATGAAACGGAATATTCACTCTCGTTTTTCAAGGGAATAGATTATCTTTTGCTGCTAAACGATCGAATTTTTGTGAAGAATTACCCTGTGAAAGTGTTAAATCAATTTCGATTAAAATGGCCTTTAGTACCTTTTGGAATAAAACTCCTCAAATGTAGATACAATATAGGCACATATTTAAAAAAATAAGCTGAAATTACTAGGAGTAGCTTTATAACAGCATTTATGATAGTCCTGGAAAAGTATTCCAAAATCCACTATCAACGCGGTACCCAACATGTCAATTCAGGTGTCAATCTGGCACCACGACACCAGTCCATTTACTAGGTCAGTGAATGATCTCCACTACGGTTTTTTCGAGTTTACTTAGTGAAGTAGGCGTACCTACGAAGTACTAGCTATCTAATTTACATAATTATTGATTTAATTTAAATAATACAATTAAGAGTGAATATTGTTTTACTAAATATTAATTAAGTATCTAGAAGTTGAATTAAAAAGAAGAACCAGAACCTTCTATCAGAACCTTATCAGAACCTTCTATCTAGAAGGTTTGGATAAGTTGGTTGTTTTTCAAGGTGTCGCCCGTAAGCATGACTAAAGTGTCATTTTGTATCGGTTGTCATCGTTGTATCAGTTGTTTATGCAACCTTATGCCCATACAAACCCCATTATTATCGACGAACTGGGAGGTGGTTTCTGGCATCACAGTCCCAATACCTGGCCTTGTCGTGCTTCTTTTCCGAACCAACAAGACAAAACAAAGTATTGGAAGAGCTCACCACCAATGCATTGCCTATTAGGAGTAGTCTTCAAAAGAGAAACATTCGTTACAAATAGCAACAGCTTGAGCTCCACTCATAACTATAAATTGTTTGTATTATTTGTTAACTCCAAGGTCGCGTTCTTGGGAAACATCTACGCCTTTAATTTCGCACGTTCACAATACCCAATACGCTTTATACACAGTTACGAAGCTCTCTTATAAACTGAACATGAATTATGTAGAACTTCAGTTGACAGAATACCTATTAATATTATTAATAGGTAACCACGATTTATAAACAAATCTTCTAACCAGCTCCCCAAATTTATTTGAATCTTGAACGTGGCGAAACTCTTTACAAGTAAAAATAGAATGTTCTCGTCTTTTTTCAGAACATAGAAATGGTATCGTGCCCTACTGTACAAATAATCACTTTTTACATTGTCTGACTTAGTTTCCCGAAACAGATTCAATAAATTCAAACTACCTACATTCTCTAAACTTTTTATACTTAAAAAGTCAAACCACGGTTTATTTTTGTCAACGATTCATTTTTTCTTGATAAATTCTTTTTTGGCGAGCTATTTCCAGTAATCATTTTTAAATCATCCATTCCAAATTTCATTTCTATTCAGTTCTATCAAACCCCTATCCATTCTTGTTTTATATTCTTCCACATCCAGACTTATCCAATACAGTCTCTCTGCCATTAGGTCCGCCACATCATCCCCTTCCTGCTGTTCACTAACTGGATCAACATCAATGGCGTATGATCGGAAACATTTTCCACCCCAATCTCAAAGGACGATCCCAAATCACAGAGAAAGTGAGATCGCACAAAAATCAATCATCTAACTACCATGGATTATTGAGCTCTTTCTATTTGACAGACGAGGAACCATTCGAATATTTAAATGGAATAAAACTGGGTGGCACTTGGTAGGTACATTTTGAGGGCAGTAAAATTTTTTTTAAATAAACATAAAGCAAATTTTGGGGGCTGTGGAAAGCTTAAACAACAATTAAAAGGACATAAACAATAATTAAAAGGACATAAATCAAAGGTAAATTTTAATTATCAGAATTGTCTATAATATTGTCTTAAACATCAGAAGTTTGTCTATAATATTGTCTTATAATATTGTCTATAATGTTGTCTATAATATTGTCTTAAACAACAATTAAAAGGACATAAATAAAAAGTAAATTTTAATGATCATCAGAATTGTCTATAATGTTGAAAATGTATTTGTCTTGTTAACTTTAATTTTTGTTGTCGATTGAAGAGAATAAAGATATTATAGAAATTGTAAATCTGAAGAATCGCAAGTTCAAGTTTTCCAATTCAGAATCGTAAGAAAAGTTGTATTAAAAAGTTCGAATGTCATAATTTTGAACAGCTGATCTAAATGTGGTGAATTATTTTGGAGGAAGATTTATGAGTGGAGTTTGTGAATCAAACGAGAACAATAATTATTTTTGTTGTTACGCCTATAATTAGTTAACTATGTTGTTTTTTTTTTAAATTAAAAACGGGAAAATCCGAACCGGGCTTATGGCTTGGTACTTTGTTACGTACAAAGCTTGGTAAGTACAAAGCTTTGTTTTTCCATGATTATTTTATTTGTACTTATTAAAATTAAAAAAAGCATATTCAAATTCAGATTTCCAACACGGAATTTGATAGTATGGGAGTTTATTAGGAGTGCCAAATTAAAGATTTCGGTCAACTGTATAAATCCCCCCCATGGGTGAATTCCAAAATTTTAAAAGTAGTCCACATCATTTCTTTATACCTACTTAGTTGGGCACAAAGTTGTTCTATCCATAAATTTGGTACCTGTAAAATTTCCGGGGCTGCGTACGCCGCCGAACCACAAAAAGTGTCACTTAAGACCCTTTTCCGGGTCTGGAGATCACAGCACCACCTTGAAAATCCGAAGTCCGCAATTTTCACGTTGTCTCGATTTGACAGTAAAATGTTTTCGCACTTCAAATCCCGGTGAGCGATTTCCCGAGCATGGAGGTACCCGACTGCGTCTACCAGTTGCCTGTAGAAATATGGAATTTACTATTAATTATAGTTCATTACTTGCAAGACTAAAAGTATTTTTGAGATTAACAGAGACAGGAACACCATTTTTCTGTTGGAATCACAGTTTCGTGGTAATCCTCCATTTGTTTTACTTCCTCAATACAAAATTGGAGCAGGTTGTGGTTCAAAATCTAAATGCACAGAACCTATTATACTTTTCAGGGTATTTTTAACAATAAATTGCGATCCTATATCGATCTATTCCGAGTCCAATTCATTGCTTAGAGTCACATGAATTGATAATCCAGTTTCGATGACAATTCCAAGGTTTTGTAGGTAGCTTTTATATAGACGGCTCTCCATGCATTTCATCGCTAATGAACAGAAGATCGATTTATCACGACCTGTTGGTTCGAATTTGCTAAAATTTGGACAACGACTGAGGTATAATGTAGTTGAGGAGATCTCTGGCAGAATGGGGCCCTTCAAAAAGTAAAATGGTCAATAAAAATGGATGTATCCCTCAGAGTTCGGATAATGCAGTACTTACTTAGGTTTCACGCTAACGGCGAACCACGGCTGGGGGCTTCATCTATTTCCTAGCAGACATACCCATGAAAACCGTGACAACTCAGGACCACTAATCAACAACATCATCGTAATCAACAACTAATCATACAAAGTCTCACTCTAATCTCCGTTTGCAGATTGCTAAGAAGCACCCTCCAAGACAAATTTCTCTTGATTAAAAATGATTTCTTTTTGTCTCATTCTCATCCTTGACGGTTCTGGGACTGCACTGTATAGTTAAACTTAGGTACTACGATATCTAAACTCCTGCCAGAACGGCCTCCCCTGGGAGCTCTCAGAACGTTCTGGCTATGACAACTGTGAGAGACATTTTATTATTTTATTTTCCTTCTCCTCCCATAGTATTTAGACAGTTGTGCCAAATTATGTCTATGGTACAGAATAACATACTATTCTAATCAATATTACAATCAAACATTTTTACATCAACTAATTCTCCATTCGAGGAATCAACACTGCTCTGCTCACCCAACATGGCAGACATTTTTCGCAATTGTTCACAAAAATTTGGGACTGAAACAGCCTGGTGGTTTTTTGTTCGATCCTATGTCTCAAATCTTCCACCTTCTTTAGAGGGTTGAAAGCGCAATTTTCCAAGATGACGACAAGAAAATAACATCTCCATCTTTCGACCGTAGTTCATACTCCTTGGAAGTGAAGAAAAACACCGCGAAAGGACTAAACAGGTAGAAAAGACGCTCGTTCTTTCCAGTGTTTCATCCTTTCTCGAGATTTATACCTACTTCGCGGAAAAAGGAATTTATGACCCCCACGGAGGTCGTACTCATTCAAGGGAACAAAGAAAATGCTTTCTATAAAATATTGAAAGAGGTTCGCGGGGGAGGCTCGAGGGAGAATAATGGTCCGACCGTCTTGTTTATTGTGTATAACTTCCAAGTGGTTTCTACAATTCCTGCGGATGTTCATTGATTCGGAAAGGCGGGCTATTATGCCTTTTATGAACCTTTAATGAGATTATACTGGCGTAAAAAGTCACTTCGGCGAGCTTAATTTTCCATTCATAAGCTTTCTTATCGCCCGGACTTGTAGAGTGTTGAATTCTGTTCGATTGAGCAAATAAGAATCATAATTCGAAGTAAAAATAATAGGATATTTCACTCAAATGCTGTAAAATGAATGAATTCTAGTCAAAATTACTCAATTTGTAAAAAAAAAAATCAATTTTGAAATTTTGACATTGAGAGTGATCTTTACACGCTTTCGTATTATCAAACGAAATTGTAGTCTCTAAAGAGCAAATTTTCATAATTCAGAGCACCATTATGAACTAAGGTATCGATAGTGTAAGTGAGACAAGTCAAGTGATTTTCTCCAAAATCAAAATTTCCACTCGCGTTTTACGTTTTGGACTTTATTGAACAATTTTGGTTTCGTATCTCTCTGTCTGTGTGTGTGTGTCTGTGATTAAATCCTTCTAACGGGCAGAACTATACGAAATTATTGTATATTACTGGCGCGGGTTGAGGTGTAGACCATCTACATAGGGGACTCCCTATGGAAATCATTGCCCCGGATAAATAGGGGCTTTTTCTCTGCTCATACGAAAAAGTAAACATCTTGTAACATACAAGCCTTCTACATTTTCCACCCGAATTCGATGAAATTTTCAGGGATTGTGCGGGTTGGAGTACTTAAAATGAGCTCCCTACTATGCATTGGATCGTCTATACAAGTGGGTTATGGATACGAGGAAGCTATGCGCCACACCCACTTGGCAGACTTTTCTCAACCGATTTGCATGAAAGTAAGTGCTAAGTCAGGTTATACGAGCTTCCTTTCAAGGGATCAGCTGAGTGAGCGACCAAGAGCACTGGATCTTGAAGACCCCTGCATTTAATGGAGTAAGTCAGAGAAATCAGATTAGGTGTGTGAGCAGTGAAATTATGACTTGCAAAAGTTTCCTCTGTAATGAGAAAATGCTCAAGCATCAGAATTGAACGGCTGAACAGGTACATTAAATTTGATACGTTCAACAACGCATCTCTGAGATTGTCAGACTGACGTGTGAAGAAAAACTTGGAACTATGTCATCGTGCCAAGGAGCTATAATCTGAACAATTTCTCTGGAAATAACTTGTAAACAGCAACTATGTAGATCGACCCAACAAATTACACTACGTCAAACGGATTGGGAATGGGGTCCACTGATGAAAAACCCTTCTTCGCCGAGCTTTCGGTTAATTTACTACCTTCTTCAGGGCTCGAAGGATGGCTTACTCAGTGAGCATACCAAGAGTCATTTTGAAGGGGGTTGGTGGAGGTGCCACCATAATTAATAACGATTAAATTGTATGGTATCTTTTAAATGTTACAATGAATCAAACATCAGCATTCAAAACAACACTTCGAGCTCTGAAGAAGGTAATATAAAGCTCGGCGAAGAAGGATTTTATCATTCAGTGGACCCCATTCCCAATTCGTTAGACGTAGTATAACTAGTAAAGCCTAACTCTTATTCTAGTCCATCTCATAGAAAAAAATAAAGATAAAATAAAAATTAACCTAACTCTTATTCTAGTCCATCTCATAGTAGATCATCTGATAAACTAAAAATAAAAAATAAAAAAATAAAGATAAAATAAAAAAATTAGCTGTCTACCTGGATCATTACTCAAGGCTCAGAAGGTCAAATTGAACATCTTAAGGCCACGACAACCTCTATAACATCATAACATATCAAAAGAGGCTGCCAATGCGGGTACCTGGGTTCCTAGATGTTTTTGGGAGTTAACCCAGGCATTTTCTGAATCATCAAGGATGTTTTTGAAATTAATCATTATTTAGGCGCAATTTAGGTAAATTCTATCTCAAAGAGATGAGAAGTGACAAACCTATGTTTCGCGTTTTAAGGGTTACGAAATTGAAACGTATCAAAAGCGATTAAGTATTTCTTGACCAAACAACATTAATTTTTTACTGATCATTCGAGTTTTATTCGAAAAAACTACATTGCAGTTGTGATAAAACTACATCAAATATACGATGTACACTAATATCCATAAATACACCGGTTTTCGTGTGATAAGTATTCACGTTATATGTACGTACATATAATAAATCTTCCTTAAAAGCGCCGGAGTTGTGAGGAGAAATTTATGGACAGGCCTCGGCCGGGATAAAGTAAAGCCCATTTCGGCCTCCCCGAAAGTCTCAGAGCGGAAAAGGGAGGTGGTCGCCAGTATTTTCACATTGTAGAGGTCGAAGGTAAGAGAATACATAATACTACATCTGTAAGTTATCTAGCTCGAAGACAGGTGTTTTCGGTGTGGAAAATCCGAGCTTTTAGGGGAACGTTACCATTAAACAAAGGTATCCTTCGGGTTGAGTACGCGGTTTTCAAGCCAGGAAAAAAGTTGACGGATGGTTGGTGGGGGGGATGTGGAGATTTGTGGTGGCAAAAGGGGCAGTTGGTTCAGTGGATGAAGAATAAGGAAGGATGAGTAGACCCTTCTCTCTCAAACTCTCGACAGCTCTTGCTTTCTTTGCCAACGTCCCTCCTTTTGTTTTCCTAGAGTAGGTACCTACCTCCACTATCTCTATGAGGACTTTTTTTATTTCCTTTCTCACTGCTTTTGACACGAACAGAAGATAACAAAGAACGCAGACACAACTGAAGTGGTAAGTATCAAGAGCTCAAAGGGGAGACATTGCAGGATTTATGTAGTAGTGGCTCTTGCGGATTGTGCTTGACTCTATATCTTGTACCTTCAAAAGTTTTTTCAAAAGAGAACACTTCAGTCACCTAAGCCTTCCAACCAAGGAAGATGTTACTAAGTACTTATTACGTAATGTTCCAACCAAACATATCCAATTCATTTTATTTGAATATTTGTGTATACTGCCGTGCTAAGCCACAAAGTCGTAACGTGAAAATTTGACCAAATTGAGTTAATGGTACCCGGGGGTTTTGGGGGTCGATTTCTATCGATTTTTGGAGTTTTAGAGTCGTATCTCTATTAGAAATGCCTCAAACAAGCCTCCCGACTTTCGCGTGTTACTTTAAGGCGTGTTAACTTGATTTTGCTAAGAAACTAGTCGTATCAGAGCGATTCAGAAGAAGAAAACTCGTATCTTGACACTGATACGGGAATCTGCCTATTTCGACGAGACGACTTCTTGCATTAAATAGGCATGATACGACTTTTTGCCTCTGAAAACTCAACATTTAGTGGTGACTTTACGTTTATACTCTAAGTGAATAAACGTTTATCTCTATTGAGTCAGCAGTTTTTCTTACACTGTGAACAGAAATATGAAATACGATTGACTTTGATCAAGTAGGATGGCACTATAATCAATGTGAAATGGTTTCTTGAATTAAAATGTTAATTCAAATGAATTAATGTTTCAAGAATTAAAATGAACAGAATAGTCGTAACTTCGGGTTTACGAGAGCGTGATCTCGTATCATCGTTTTTTGACAATTTACACTCAAAAATGTTTAATTTTGACTCCAGAAATCGATTTGGCGACTAATTTCTTTTAAGAAAACCTGTACTTGTGGTAAAAGGAGGAAAAATAATCCCGCGAAAGAATTATTTCGCCACAAAACCTATTAGGTCGTTTTCCCGAAAGTTGGGTGAAGTCAAGATACGACTTTCTGGCTTAGCACGGCAGTATATTTCAACAACAATTTTAATGGAATAGTTCATGTATTTGATTCGGGTTCACTCTAAGCTACGAATCAAAATTCATTTGTCTGGACAGGATCGAGCATTTTTGGGTTGGAAAGAATTTAGCCATTTAGTCATTGAAATTAGCCGCTCATACGTTGAAAGTAATTTTTTACAATAGAGGGTAGTCGTACCTCACAATACAAAACAGTCAGTTCTGACTCACTCAACGGAAATGATTCAGTTGAAGATAACTTGGGAAGTGTTGTGAACTATTATTATCATCGTTGATATCAAAAGGAAACACAAGACTACAGTACTCGTATCATACCACTTTCTTATGCAGGATGCTATTTTCTGCAAGTTTCCACATTGTCAAATTTTAATCCAAACAATAGTCGCTTGAAGCGTTGTTATAGGTACTTTCATACCTATTTGCGGATGATACTGCGATTTTGTGTGAAGGCGACACATGGGATGATGTGTGCAAAACAGCAAATCAAGATTTGAACATTGCACATAAATGGATGTGTAACAACTCGCTGAGTCTAAACATAAATAAAACCAAATACTTGGTTCTCTCCAAATCACCCTCAAGACAACTGCAAGAGTACAATGTTAAAATTCATTCATGTGGTGACAAGCCTCTCACAAGTTCCACTATCTGCACATGCCCTCCAATAGATCGAGTAAAAAGTACAAGATACTTGAGAGTTGTGATAGACGATTAATGAGGGAAAAACCAAATATTTAACCACCGCAAGTAGTCGCGACTCTCACATATACATGGAGGGCTACAAGTTTGAGATCGTGGATGACTTCGTATACCTCGGTTCGGTAATATCTGCAAATGGAGACCCAATCCCAGAAATTAAGACCAGACTAGCTGCGGCAAACCGCTGCTATTGGGGTCTGACAAAGTACCTCCAATCCAGGCTCCTATCTCACCATGTAAAATGTGAACTGTATAGGAATCTAATCCGCACAGTTCTGACATATGGATCGGAGACATGGACATTGGGGAAACAAGGGGAAGATTTACTCCGAATTTTTGAAAGACGGGTACTAAGAAAAATATTTGGAGCCGTATGTGAGAACGGAGTCTGGCGACGAAGGAAAAACGAAGAATTGTACAACTTGTATAAAGATATGGACGTGGTGCAGTTCATCAAGCTTGGTCGCCTCAGATGGGCTGGACATTTGGTCCGCATGGACGGGGAAACCCTGCCAAAAAAGTCTTCAGCGGGATGCCAGGCGGCAGGAGAACAAGAGGAATACCGCGGCTTCGGTGGACCGATGAGGTGGAGGAAGATTTGGCAAGGGTAGGTTACCGGAACTGGAAGACATTGGCTGGAAACAGAGAGGAATGGCGTAGAATTGTTGAGCAGGCTAAGGCCCACCCAGGGCTGTAACGCCAATAAAGAAGAAGAAGAAGATAGACGAGGACCTTAAACGGGAAGATCAAACAATCGCTAGTACAAAAACGCTGCAAATCATTGCTCAAAGGTTTATTATTTTCTGTATAGATCACTGGTTCTCCATCAATAGCACCTACCACCATCTGTATTCTCCCTTGACCTTCCCTCTCAAATTTCAGCTCCTGCGTTCAATAGGATTGAAAATGGCTTCGGAGCTCACTCAGCTGATCAGTGATCTGAAGAGTGAAGAAGATCTCCTCAAATGCTGGAGACGCCTGGAAGAAAACTTCCATTCAATAGGATTGAAAATGGCTTTGGAGCTCACTCAGCTGATCAGTGATGTGAGGAGTGAAGAAGATATCCTCGAATGCTGGAGACGCCTGGAAGAGCACTTCCATTCAATAGCATTGAAAATGGCTTCGGAGCTCACTCAGCTGATCAGTGATCTGATCAGTGAGCAATGATTTGCAGCGTTTTTTACCTACAAACATTGTTTTACCTACCAACTATTGGTAGGTACTACCTACCACACTATAATGGCTTCACACCTTCACATCAAGTTTATTAGAAAGAACTAAACACTTCACACTCGATTCGAAAAATAGAAAGCTTGATATGGAAATTTGATTACTGGTTACGCAGAAGGCAAAACTGTATACAAATCGAAGAAATGAACAGCGATCGCATTTTAGTCAGATAAAATTTGAACGGCGATTAGACCTCTTAGGGGGGACCTCTTAGGGACCGAACGGTTTGTCCTACAGAGCTCCGGGTGGTCTCAAAAATTTTTAAAAATTCTGTACTATTTAAAATTGGTGAAAAAACGATACTTTTATTTCGAGAGTTTTCGAGCTAGGGCACTCTTGAAAATTTCAACCCTTAATTTTCACCCCTTAGAAGTGACCTACACCAACCAAAAGCTTCGCGGCACAACTAGACCCCAAATGGAGCCCATATACCAAATTTGAACCAAATCGGTCCAGTGTTGCTAAGAAAAGTGCCGCGTACGGCGTACGGCGGACGGCGTACGGCGGACGGACGGAAAATTTTTTATTCGATTTTCGGATTCTACGTACCTTGAAACGTAAAACATCAAATTTTGAGGGGGGGGTTAAAAATTTTTTTTTTCTTGCTCGATTCCAAAGGCTTATTATTGAAAATAATAAACCAAAACTCCGTAAATACATACACCTATTTTATAAACTCAGAGGATACCTAGATAGAAAGACACTCATTTATATGTACAAAACTCTAGTTCAAAGCGTCATGAGTTTTGGAATTATAACATGGGGTGGTGCGTCCATCTCAATTCTAAAACCACTAACCATGGTCCAGAAATCAATTCTCAAAGTGATTTATAAAATATCTCGAAGATTTCCCACGAATGAACTGTTTGACATTGCCTTGTTTACTCTTCATCAACTGTACATAAAATCTTCACTTTCATTCCTCCATAAGCACCCTGAATATTTCGACTATCAGAGGAATAAGTCCTATTCCATACGCCTCACAACTCAAGCGATCATACCAGCTCCAATAACCAGACTATGGTGCACATCAAGGCATATCTATTACAGTATGCCATACCTGATACGCTCGCTCCCAGAAGATATCAAGTCACCCACCATATATTCTCGCTCATCATTTAAGAAGAAAGTTTTCCCTGGCTGATTCAACAGGGCCCAACCTCTTGTAAAAATTTATTGTCATCTGTCTACGTCAACTGATGGCACACTACACACTACTTACTGCAATGAAAAAAACAGAAATCTCTGTCCACCTACTAGTAAAAAGAATATATTTATTCACTTCAATTTTTCCATTTACTCAAACTGAGAAATTATTTATTTTCAACTCCCCCAGCCACACAGGACTTTGTCCTATGGTTATGGGGTACATTCCAATAACATGTATAAGCGATTATCTTACAGATTGTGAATAGTATGCAATTATCTTATTTTAACATGTTGTAAATATCTTTTGAGGAATAAAATCTCATTCATTCATTCATACTTGGTAGGTATTCATACTTTTAAATAGATGCTCGGTGAACTCAATGCAAATTTGATCTTTCCAATAATTTGAAATTGCAGCCTTTGTAGCATCAGCTTGAGTGTAATTAAAATGTGCGGTTTTACTTCCACTGAGAAAGATCCACTAGTGATCTTCCAGTAACAGTATGATGTGATTCTTGGTAAACTTAATTGAAAGTTATACCCCATAAAAGCATTGAATCACGAGGTAGTTTAGTTGCCTCCGTGGCTGAGAGAGTCCAAAACACCTCGAGTAAATCAGCTCTGCAGACCATTTACGAGAATTCGGACGAACTCTGAGAATTGCAAAGCGACTTTGTGGAGGAGACGAAACTACGTCTGTTTAAGGATTCTGCTCGGCTCACTGGAGGAAAAGAGGCAGCGCTGGGAAACCGCAACGTACAGCGAATCTCCCAACTTGAAGCGGTCCGCTCAGAATTAACGAAGCCAGTGCGGGAGCATGGCGAGACCGTTAAAAGTTTGGACGTTAATAAAAGAAGGCGAACAAACAGCACCCGAGTCCCTTATGGTTGGAAGATAACGAAAAAAAAAAAAAGCTTTTTCAGGTTGTTTTGAATAGTAAATGTTCATTTGTTGTGTATAAGAGGTGAAATGGAATGGGGTGATATTAATTAAATGTTAACCTTCCGTTAGTGGCACCTCTATTCTTACGCGATTAGTGGCATGTATGTCTCACATACACTCCACTTTTTGGGCGTATACCAATACAGAAAGTCATTTTTTAACCGTCAGGGTTGTGTAAACAAGACACGTAATTGTTTAGTTAGTTGAAAAAATTTTAATAAAAAAAAAATTCTGCCAAGTGGGTGTGGCACATAGCTTCCTCGTATCCATAACCCGATTGTATAGGTGATCCGATGCATAGTAGTTAATCTCAAAACATCAGAACATCAAAACAAGATAATCTGTAACATCCTTGAAAATTTCATTGAAATCGGATGGAAAATGTAGAAGTTATGGCCGTTACAAGAAAATTCACGTTTGCGCATGCGCAGTGGCTACTATCAGTCCAAGGGTGATGATTTTCATGGGGAATCATCTACAACCTAATCCGCATAATCTCTGAAAATTTCATCGAAATCGGGTAGAAAATGCGGAAGTTATGGCCGTTACAAGGAATTCACGTTTGCGCATGCGCAGCGGCTACTATCAGTCCGGGGGTGATGATATTCATAGGGCATTATTTAAATACTAATCTGTAACATCCCTGAAAATTTCATTGAAATCGGATGGAAAATGTAGAAGTTATGGAAGGAATGTTACAAGGAATTTACGTTTGCGCATGCGCAGTCGCTTCTATCAGTCCGGGGATAATGATTTTCATAGGGGACCGTCTACACACCAACCCGCACAATCCCTGAAAATTTCATAGAAATCGGACAATAACTTCGTATAGTTATGCGCGTTACAAGGAATTCATGACAGACAGACAGACAGACAGACACACAGACACGGAACCAAAATTGTTCAAAAAGGTCTAAAACGCAAAACGCGAGTGGAAATTTTGATTTTGGAGAACTTTTTTTTTCGTCCTTGAAAAGTGAAAACAAAGCTTCCGCTACCTTGGTAGACTCGGAAGCAATAGGTGGTCTCCAAAAACATTTCTTAACTAAATTTTTTTTAAACTTGTTAAGTTCCATATTTTTGAAAAATCAGTCTTAGGTATAATAAATTTCAGTCTTATATTAATTGCCGAGCTGTCTGAGATAAATGCTTAGATACTGCAACAAAGCTACGAGTAATTATAAGCTTCGAAACTTTTGACAGCTGACTGAGTAATATAGGAAAATCACATTTTCAAGAAGGAACTCTCATTCATAAAGTACTTAATTGTAAAAAAAGACAATCCAAACCCCAAATTCGGACTAGAAAAGTAGCCCACCTACGCTTGAAAAAACTGACTAGACAGATACCTTCATCAATAAATCTTTAGGACTTTTTCAAAAAATCCGTAAGATTTCTGCGTGATCTTCGGTTTCTTCTGTCAAACACAAATCTTTCAACTTCATTCGTGTGTTGAAAATATAAAAAAATGAAGAAGACTGGATCAAGAGGATTGATGGGTATAAAACATTACTTGACAATGATTTCAATCGTATTACTACATAATGGTTCTTTTTTCACCATCTGTACCTGCTTGATGAGTACCAACATAAGATTTCCCCACCTTTAGATTGTTTACACAAACCAAATGATAAATCCTATTCATTATTTATGAGTTGAAGATATGAGAATGAATAACACTGGTTTCAGGGTGTTGGATGATTATGAAATGGGAGAAATGGAAAAACGGAGCATCGATGCAACGTTATCGAACTTTGGGTAGATCTCTTCCAATAATTGATGACAACATGAATTTGAAGCACCTTGAAGAACTTTCGATGAAGGCATTTGAATAACAATAACGATTTATAGTGATTCGCTCATCACTTCACAGTGATTCATTATTTTACCATCTATACCTACTTGATGAGTGCCTACAGTGTTCTTCATCCTGGTGAATTACGTTCTCCTTTTTCCAACTTATAAATTCTTTGTTTTCATTTTTTTGTATACAAAATAAAAAATAAGAACATTTGTTCAAGGATGAGGATGAATGATTGTTGAAATGGATCCTGAACTTTGTGTCCGACATCGAGCAACGATGCAACAAGACCGAGTAATCTCTTCGGGTTTAAACGACCATAAAGTCGGGATATACGGGTTTCAAGTTGGTATGTACTCCTCTCCAAGGTATGTTTCGATTAAATAAGGTAAGTACACTCTGAATTCGGGAACAAGAACCATAATCTGGATAATATGCATTATCCTCTTTCCGTCCGCCCTACGTACCCATGCACCGCTATCGCAGAAACACGATTTTCCACTCTCTATCATCCTGTTGGGTCTGTAATCTATTGCAACAAAAGATGAGGTGGATAAGTCCTAACAGGCATCGATCATGAATTTTTCCCCCATCACCCCATATTCATCTAAACTGCAATTATTCGATGGATCCGTTAATCCGAACGAGAGCTGTTATAGTTATTTTGCCTACTGACAACATACTCTGTGACAACTCCCTTCTCTCTACAACCAGCGTCTCTCTCAAATTAGCATTAGGCACACTATTTGAACAGCTTAATGATCAGGATATTGGTGAATACTACTTCAATTAGTTGGGTCAAGGGATTCGTATTGTTGGTAGGTCGACAAAATTTGTGGACAAAATCAAAATGTTTACTTTTTTATAGCTTTATGAGCAATTTTTTCGGTGTCTGTCCACCCGAGGTAAACTTTTTTAGGGTAATACCTTACGCAATATGGTACGATATGGCTGAAATTTTCAAGATATGTGTGGGATAGTCTATGGTTTTGAGTTTTATCGTTTTATACTAATAGTAGCGTAGGTTCTTATATGCCTGCGTTCTTGTAACTGATTTAATTAAATAACCGCTAGTCTAATATTTCAGAAGCGCTCAAATTCGTCTAGGTATTTGGGTGACGAGAAAAGAATGTACTCGAGAAAAGGAAATACCGATGTTGATGGTCCCCTATAAATTTAATCGCCATCCCGCTGATTGTGCCTTTTTCACTCGTGCAAACATAAATAAATTGATTTCCCAATTGTTCTGTAGAAGATTTTGCTCGAATTTGGAGGGGAGTTGGAAGTTGATTCCAAAATTGATCAGCTACGTGAAAGGGTGCGAACTCCTCTCCTGTTGTTGAAGGGTGTTGAGTCGGAAGATAATATCTTTTTGGTGGTAGAAACGACTCTGGGTCCTTTTTGTGAATAAAAAGGGGAAACGTTGATTTTTGGTGTTTAATTTTCATTTCTAGCTACAGTTTCGCTGGGGCAACTTGCCAGTATCTTCAGGCTTAAACATATTTAGAACAGCAGATCTCTTAGTTAGTCATCTAATACTATGGTCACTTTACACTAGACATATATGTTATATTTCCCTATATTAGTTATTATACAATACTGTGAGCCTCCGCTCACTGTGGGTATCTTTCCAGTGAGGAGGCTAGGTTAATTCATTAACCTCCTTCCGACCCGAAGCTGGCATAATCATCCGCGATCGTCATTGCTCAGTTTCGGGTCCGTGGTCAGCTCAAAGGTGACGTCACCCCCCTCAACTGAAGACGCCGTCTCCAGCCAATCAGGCGTCTCCACCTGGCAGCCCCCCCGTCCATCAAGGGAGTGGAGGGGGACCTATAAAACAATGGAGCAGACCCCCCACTCAGCAGACCCCCCCGAGATATTCAGTAAGAGTCACCGTGAGCCCCGCAGCCCGTGAACTTGAGCCTGTTAGAGTCAAACCGCCCCCAAATACTTTCAAGACGCTTTTCGTAAGATCCCTGACCATCGAAATTGCCGTCCTGCGCCGAACAATCTGGTTGAAGATCCCTTGGAATCCACCGGACGTCCGTCGCCACAACCACCACAACCGCCACATCACACCTGGAAGGATACCTCAGGGCCCTGACACGTGTGAGTGAAAACTATAACTTACCTTTAAACCATTGGCCAATGCAGTTAGGACAGTGCGTAGAAGTAATTCTGAAACATTTGAACAAAAGTCGTAATTTGAGAAGTTGTAAACTTAGAGCTAATACTTACCTGCAACATAAAGATAACCTATACTTACCATACTCACCTTTGTTGAAAACCTGGAACGTTGAACTGATTTACTCTGGAAACCTGAAACATAAAGTCAAATTGGAGTTATTAAATTGTATATCGACAGTGAACTTGCAAAACCATGTAAGTCGTTTTCCAGAAATTTTACAGGAAACGAGAAAAACTTACTTCAAAGTGGACTTAACACGTCATTGTTGGTTCATATTTGTTGCTTTTGACGCATAGAGAAGAGATAGTCGAGTTTTTGCCAGTTTGGCTCCGTTTGATGGATCAAGGGGGTCTCATTCTAGCCAAATAGCTAATAACCTTATTTTCGAAAATAATCGGACTTACATGGTTTTGCAAGTTCACTGTCGATATGGAACTATTACTTGCAACTCATCATATTGAATAATTTATACTTGTGCCCATACTTACCTTTGTTGTTTCGCCCATCAGGCTTCTTTTCGACACACATTTCAGTGTGCCTAGTCAGAAACCACCACATTTAATTAATAAAATTACCTTTTATTGTTGTAATCTTGCATTTGATATTTTCTCATTTACCTGGTTCCTCAGTGTGAAATCCGGAGCTTGGTGACGCGTCACACTCCGCCACATTTTCCGAGGTTTCCCTCAGAAACCGTCGTAGGCCCCTCCGGCAGCGTCACATTTGGTGTCCGCCATTTTCTTCGTAGGACGCCCTTAAGGCTAAACATTCAGATTGCATCATCCCGAGGAATCCGACTGGCCGCTTCACCGCCTCGTCACAGGTAAATACCTCACGCTACCCTTGTAAATTTCAAATTTCACATTTCACATTGTTTCGATATTGTTTGTCTTCCCCCTCCCACCTGAGCTCGCCACGTTAGGTTTTGTATCAATCGGGGAACTTGGGATCGGCACGTGGCGTCACAACCTCGGGCCGCTACCAATTTCACCGCGGATCGAAACCTCAACCCTGTCGAACGAACATCCCGTTTATGACTGGTGTGACGATCGTCACAACCGCCACGATCGTCACAACCGCCACGAGTAAGCGGGACGCTACCTCTGTGGTCATCGACACAAGCCGCCACAAGTAGCAAGCCTACAATACATTAGTTGTTATACAATATACGTGCATTTTACCTTGTCAGTTTTATGTAGAATATACTTCTAGTCATTTGTTCTTTCCTTTCTCAATCTTTCTCTATTCTTTCAAAATCGATCTTTTCAATAGATCCAAACTGGAAAAATGATGATTATTATAGTGCATAAGTGGAGACATTTCAAACAAGTGTGAAAAAATAACCTGTACTCCTTCAAAGGAAAAAACAGTGCCTGAACAAGTCAGATAGGTACCTACCTTGTTTGATGGTAAAATTGTTTAGTAATACCTCTTCTAACGTTGATTAAGAAAGAGTTTAGATCTAACATTACTTTAATTTAATTGCGGAAAAAAGAGATTTCTCATAGAAAACAAAGGAAACATTCAATATTCTCCATTGGCATGGGGGGCAGTGTTGATCTACACTATCAGGTTTTAATAACAACTTCCACGTCATCACCAACCATGTGGTACTATACAAATATTCCCTAATAAATAATGTTAGATAAGTAATGTTAGATCTAAACTCTTTCTTAAGGGTACAAGGAGATTTTTTCGAGTAAAAATTAGATTTTTTAAAAATAATTTTTTGTTAATGTGCATATAATCACGGACCAATTAAAAAAAAATCATGAAAAAATTGAACGAGAAGTGGGTCAAATAAATATGCAAACCGACCTGTGTCAGGGTTTGCGCTAGTAGAGTCCGGCGCTATACGCTGGACCGTCCGCATTTTCAAGACGATTCAGCACAGCACAAAACGAACGGATTTCACGGCACAAAACGAGACATAAACATAGAAAAAGACGAGTAAACAACGAAACAAGAGATTAGCTTCTTCTTCTTCTTTGTTTTCATCAAATCGAGTCACCTTGGAGCAAGTTGGAAGCGTTAGGAAACCGTATGATGACGTCATGAGATGAACATTGTTTAATTTCAGAAAATCGTGTTTCCTGAAAAAATCGCGTTTTCTAGCACTCGTGTTCCATTTTGTTGAGTTATACTGGACTTATCTCCTTGTTCTTTTTTTTTACTTGTACGTCAGTATCTTATACACCAACTGTGCATAGGGATTGGCGTATTTTTCCCGACAACAAGATAAAAATGTGGTCCGTTTTGGTGGGTTAGAGCCCTGATCTTGATGGTTTTTTCAAAAATCCGCCTTTCTTTCCTCAAGCGTTGTACGAAATTATCCTATGCACCAGTTATAGAGCATAAGATGCTCGACAATATTTGAAAAAAATCAAGGTGATCGGTTGATTACAACCCGAGAAAACGGTACATACGTTTTACGGGAAATTGTACTGTCGGGGAAAATTTCCTTGTACCGTTAATCAACGTTAGAAGAGGTATTACTAAACAATTTTACCATCAAACAAGGTAGGTACCTATCTGACTTGTTCAGGCACTGTTTTTTCCTTTGAAGGAGTACAGGTTATTTTTTCACACTTGTTTGAAATGTCTCCACTTATGCACTATAATAATCATCATTTTTCCAGTTTGGATCTATTGAAAAGATCGATTTTGAAAGAATAGAGAAAGATTGAGAAAGGAAAGAACAAATGACTAGAAGTATATTCTACATAAAACTAATGTATTGTATAATAACTAATATAGGGAAATATAACATATATGTCTAGTGTAAAGTGACCATAGTATTAGATGGCTAATTAAGAGATCTGCTGTTCTAAATATGTTTTAGCCTGAAGATGCTGGCAAGTTGCCCCAGCGAAACTGTAGCTAGAAATGAAAATTAAACACCAAAAATCAACGTTTCCCCTTTTTATTCACAAAGAGGACCCAGAGTCGTTTCCTCTCCTGTTCACCATTCAACGTGGGATTTTTGTCGCTAAGCAGGTTCGTAGGAACTTGATGAAGTTATTGTAAGAAAGTAAAACTAGTCATTTGAGCGATAGAGCCAACTTCTTGGATGTACATAAGAAAGCACTCAGTACCATTGATAATGACTGGGGAGAGGTCGGATCAGTTGGGTGAAAGATGAGCTCATGATCTTCCAGCAGGTAGATGGCATTTAGTACCGTCTGGAAATAGTGATTTCAGTATTCCAGCTACCATGCGAGTAATGACCGTGGAAGCCATGGTAGAGTTTGCAAAGGACTTAAGAAGCAGGATGCTCCGTGCTCGAAAGCTTAGGTACATGTATGAATGGCCAATTTCGTCTACCTCCCTCTGGGATCGGCTTCCCATCATTTCATGGAAAACGGGTCAATACCGCCCCGGGGGATGAGCCTCCCCGGAAAGTGTGTTTTCCTTCCTACACATCATGCTTTATCAGACTATCTACCTTGTATCCTATCGCGCTCTACCTGCAGATGTTCTTTTCTCCACCAGCTAGGTCCTGGAGCTCCTCATTTGAATGTCTACAATCCCCCTGAGTGCCTACACTCCGACTTCACATAAACAATGTACGTGTAACCTGAATTATTCAGGTTTATTTATACTATCAACAAGAATGTGTATGTACTCAATAATGTGTGTATATATCAACGAAGTGTGTATTTGCTCAAGAATCAATATCTTCCGTTATTAAACTTCCACATAATTTACTGAGGGTATGTAGAATATAGCCTACTAAAGACACTTCGAGTGCGTACCGATGAGAATCACTCTTACAAGTGAGTCTACTTATTTGTACTAACAAAGTACTTAGTTACAGAGAAATAAAAATCATTTTCTAAATTAACGTGGATTCAAAATCTCTATAATTATAATGAATGAAAATACCTATTTATTAACTTTTATTATAGATAATACATTAATTAAACAACTCTTATTTTTAAAAAATTTTCCAAGGGCGAACTACTCCCAAGAAGTATAAAATAATGCATTTTTACCCCATTCATACTTTACCCATATTCATACAACACTCAGTTCTGGTCGAATTTCGACTTCTCCGCCATTCATTCTTTGACTGAATCCAAAATGTTTGACGTCAAAATATTTTGTTCCAGAAAATACACGGTTCAGAGGGGAAGAATGTTGACGGAAAAGGAGTCATTTCACCATTATCACCAACATATTGTGAATATACAGGAATTTGTATAGCAAAGGAACCCAATTTTTTCTCTATTAATAACTTTTCTCACTATTGTGAGATTCCTACCATTTATATCTTCCGTCTTTGAATTGTTAAGTACATTAAAACAATTTTGGGTGCTCCAAAATGAAAACTTCCACTCATATTTTGCATTTCAGAGCTTTCTGAGCAACTTAAGTCAATCATCCAGGGCTTGAAAATCATTATCCGATTTTGTTGCACTTTTCAGGTTTGATTCAGGTTAACTTTGATACTTGAAGTAGAAGTCGGTCTTTTTTTTCTTTTTTTTTTTGACATGTATACGTCTTTTGGCTGGGGGTCAAGGAATTTTCTGCGACACTTTTTGGTTTATTATTTTCAATAATGAACCTTTGGAATCGACCAAGAAAAAAAAAATTTTAACACCCCCTCAAAATTTGATGGTTTACGTTTCAAGGTACGTAGAATCCAAAAATCGAATAAAAATTTGGCCGTCCGTCCGCCGTAGGCCGTACGCCGTACGCCGTACGCGGCACTTTTGCCACTTAGCATTGACCGATTTTGATGAAATTTGGTATGTAGGCTCCATTTGGGGTCTGGTTGTGCCCCGAAGCTTTTGGTTGATGTAGGTCACTCCTAAGGGTTCCAAAATCAATTTTGAAATTTTGAAAACGCTCTAACTCAAAAAATTTCGATATAAAGGTATTGTTTTTCCTTCGAATTAAGATTCTATGGAATTTTTAGAATTTTTTGAGACCACGCGGAGCTCTGTAGGACAAACCGTTCGCTCACTACGAAAATTTAAGTGTTTATATTGAAATATATATATATAAATCAAAACACGAGTGTGAATCGCAAAAGAGGCCTAATCTCCGTTCAAATTAGAGCTGACCGAAATGCAATCGATGGTTGGTGATTTTTATTTTTTTTTTTATTTTTTTTTTTTTTATTTTTATTTTTTATTTTTTATTTTTTTTCCTTTCATATTGGATGGTTGGTGAATTTGTAGACGAGTGATCTATATAGAAAATAATAAACCATTGTGTAATAATTTGCAGCGTTTTTTTTTGCCACAAGCGACAAATGCAACGAGATACCAGTAACCAAAACGCTGCAAATTATTACACATAGCTTCATTATTTTTCTATATAGATCACTCGTCCGCAAAGAACACGGCTTTGCCATTGTTACCACCAACCAACATGAAGAAAAACATAGATCGCTTTTCGGTCAGATACAATTTGAACGAAGATTAGGCCTCTTTTGCGATTATGTTTCTGATTTATCGTAAGTCCAACCCTTAAGTTCGCGTAGGGAGCGAACGGTTGGACCTACAGGGCTCCGCGTGTCTCTAGAAATTTTAAAAATTCAATACTATTTTAAATTTATGGAAAAACAATATCTTTACATCGAAATTTTTTGAGTTGGGGCGTTTTCAAAATATCAACCCTTATTTTTCGACCCTTAGAAGTTACCTACATCACCCAAAAGCTTCGGGGCACAACTAGACCCCAAATGGAGCCCACATACCAAATTTCATCAAAATCAGTCAATGTTAACTGAGGAAAGTGCCGCGTACGGCGGACAGACGCCCAAGTTTTTATTCCATTTTCGGATTCTACTTACCTTGAAACGTAAACCAACAAATTTGGGGGGGGGGGGGGTTTAAAAAAATTTTCTTGGTCGATTCCAAAGGTTCATTAAGTATTGAAAATAATAAACCAAAATCATAGCTACATATAGGTAGCTATGAAGCTAGGTTCTCTAGAATACTGCAATATATTACGTGCAATCAGAGTTTCTTTTAGAGAAAAAAATGTTTATTCATAAATGCTATTAACCTGCTTCATGATAATAAAAATTCATAAAATATCTTAAGGGTATTTTATGTCATCATTTTAATTTTCTAATTGCACCTACAACAATGGACATATCCATGGTCCATTGTTTTTCCCTGTAAGGGAGAAATTTATAGTTTTTGACATTTTATGCGGGGAGCGTTACGAGGGGAGCGTTACGCGGAAATTTCTGATGATTTTCACGTACAACCAATCGTTCCTAGGGAAAACTAACTTCCTCATTTTCCACCCCACAAAAATCGTTCACCACTCATTGGAATGCTCTCAATTTATTAAACATAAGACATAAAATGTCTCTCGTGGTTGCGTACTTGTACGAAAGCTGTATCCACCGTTTGTGTTTTGCTCGTATTTTTTATTTTATTTTTATTTTTTACCCAAGGGCTAGTCTATGCAGTTTCGGCGTCCTGTCTTGCGTTGTGGATTATTGCATTGTGGATCCAACATTTTGGCTGTGGCATGTCTATCAATACTATTTTCTGATTGCATCTTTAACTTCACCTCATATAGTATAGTGCAAAATTTCGATCTTCTCGAGCAGACTCTAAAATTGAGCACAGCATTGAGCATGATGATGGAGGTTGGTGAGGTGGTCTTGTTTCCATCATGTTTGCCCCTATTTCCAATTTTACTATTTCAGAAAAATGGATTTGCCATCAGATTTGAGGACTAACATTCTCCAATTCCGCTGGTTTTCAATCTGTATTTGCTCATAAGTTTTAGTTAATTAATTAATTAATTTTCATATTTCCATAACACTTCTAATTTGATAATGAATCTCGAACAAAATTTTGGTTTATTAACCCCCCCTCAAAATTGTTTGTGGTTTACGTTTCAAGGTACGTAGAATTTAAAAATCGAATAAAAATTTGGCCATCCATACGCGGCACTTTCCTCACTTATCATTGACCGATTTTGATGAAATTTGGTATGTAGGTTCCATTTGTGCCCCGAAGATTTTGGTTGATGTAGGTCACTTCTAAGGGTCGAAAAATAAGGGTTGAAATTTTGAAAACGTCCTAACTCAAAAAATTTCGATATAAAGGTATTTTTTTTTCATCAATTTAAGATAGTATAAATAAATAGATAAATAGAAGAATAGAATAGATAAATCAGAAACACGAGCGTGAATCTCAAAAGAGGCCTAATCTCCGTTCAAATTTTGGCTGACCGAAATGCGATCGATTTTTTTCTTCATGTTGTTAGGTAGGGACAATAGCAAAGTCGTGTTCTTTGCAGACGAGTGATCTGTATTGCAAAATAATTAACCTTTTGAATAATTTGCAGCGTATCATATCATAATTCAGGTACATTTCATGAGAACGATGGGTCTACCGGGAAACGATATGTCAATAACCTCTATTCCATTATTCTTACAATTATTATCGTTACGAGGCATTTCTTAGGGATTTGGAGGGATCATGAGAGTTGCAGTTTCATTCGTTGGTTCATCATCCAAAATTTGGATTAGGTCATAATTATGGCTAAAAGTGGAATGCAACGAAGAACCAAAACAGCATTATTTTCGAGAAGGACGAGATAACCGTTTGTTTCCCGATGTCTTATCAGTAGACAAATTAGAATAATATAAATTATGACAAAAATTAGTCAAATATGAGCAATACCTATTCTGCATTGAGTTTTAAAATTTTCCCTCAGAGGCGGAAAAGGCAAAGCATAAACATAAATAAATCGATTTTAGAAAACGAGTACCTACATTACACCATAGCGTTAACGTGCACCCGAAAAATATCGGGTCATTACGTGAACATCTTTCTTTATGTTTAATTACCTACCTGAAGAAGTGCTTCGCTTTAGTTTCAGTAAACGCTCCTTTCGTTCTGATGTGGTCCAGCAAATCACCTCTCTCGCAGAGGTCCATGAACATGTAAACCTTGAATTCGAAATCTCGAAATTAATAATATATAAAATTCGTGTCTTTTGGTTTTTGATATTATCGTGTGCAGGTCCTACCTGGTCATCTAACTCAATGATGTTGAAAACAGTGACGATGTGAGGGTGTCGGATCACGCGGACTATGGAGACTTCCCTAGGAAGAAATTTGGTCACGAAGTCTCTGGAAGCTTTTTTCTTGTTGACGATTTTACACGCCAGGCGGTGGTTGTAACCGAGTTCCGACGCTTTGTACGCAATCCGCACCTGACAAATCAATACATGAAAATGTATTTTCCCTAGAAAGACCCGATTTATCAAACCAACGTTACATTATCCTCAAATGATTTTCACGAAAGGGCGAGTATAAATGACATCAATGACGTGTAGGTAGATGTTTCCGAAGCATTGTTCTTCAATGCTCTCACAAAGGACCCACTCACTATCGTTCTATCGCTTGAGTGCGTTTTAAGGGTTTTTCGATTCAGTTACTCCACAAACGACCACCAGTTTTTATCTTTCTATAAATATTATATTTCGTTTATCCATTAGCAGCGTGCAACTCTCAAACATTCATGGGGCACTATTGAAGTACTTTTGGTTAGATAATGGTTTTAAGGTACTTGAGGCGTCTTATTTTCAGGGTACTCTGCGGACGGACAACGGCGGGCGGATGGAAAATTTTTTATTAGATTTTCGGATTCTACGTACCTTGAAACGTAAAACATCAAATTTTGAGGGGATGTTGAAATTTCTCTTTTCTTGCTCGATTCCAATGGCTTATTATTGAAAATAATAAACCAAAAGTACCCTTCAGAAGTACATTTCCTTCAACTTTAATTTCAGAGTTTAATAGGGCTCAAGCAAAAAATAAGGCTTCAAATCACTTACAGCCTAAATTTTCAAAAACACAGTTATCAATAAGTATACGATGTACAGGGAGCACCGAAACCAATCAGCAATACTTCACGATAGGTTCTTCAACTCCTTTGTTGCCCTTTTTCCACTTCACTTTTTACTCAGCTTAAAATGCCATATTTTTTCATTTTGTCTTATTTTCACGTTTTTTTTTTAATACTTATTTTCCGAGCACACCCTAACCCGTTTACTCCGCTAGAAAACTCATTAAAATTTTCATGTTCAAAAAAAAAAAAAATCTTGATTAGTTCAAAAACTACCTACTACACGCATACACCAAAATAGTCTTTCTACTTCAAATTAGAAATTTTTTCAATTTCTGTTTTTTTGAACATTATGGTGTTTATTCCTGTTCAAAACTCGGTTTTCTAGAGTGGCCCTCAAAAGCTTGAAAATGTGCTCCTTTATTTCTTTGAATTTCCAACGTTAATTTGAATCAAACATCTGCGAGATGAGGTTAATTTCGACCTGTCGAGGTGCTATTTCCAGGAATGTTGGCTAATTCGAAGTCATGTTTTTCGTTAATTTGACTCAAATTCGTAATCTCCTATCACGACTTTTTTCAAGAATTGGAGATTGAAATCAGCCTTTGAAGAGGTCGTTTCTCTCGAGTAAACCGACAAGTTTTGGTGTTTTCAACCTCCTATCACGACTTTTTTCAAGAATTGGAGATTGAAATCAGCCTTTGAAGAGGTCGTTTCTCTCGAGTAAACCGACAAGTTTTGGTGTTTTCAACCTCCTATCTGGACTTTTTCCAAAAATTGGAGGTTGAAATCAGCCTTTGAAGAGGCCCTCGAGTAAACCGACAAGTTTTGGTGATTTTAACCTTCTATCTGGACTTTTTTCAAGAATTGGAGATTGAAATCAGCCTTTGAAGAGGTCGTTTCTCTCGAGTAAACCGACAAGTTTTGGTGTTTTCAACCTCCTATCACGACTTTTTTCAAGAATTGGAGGTAGAAATGAGCCTCTGAAGAGGTCGTTTCTCTCGAGTAAACCAACAAGTTTTGGTGTTTTTAACCTCCTATCTCGACTTTTTCCAAGATTTGGAGGTAGAAATGAGCCTCTGAAGAGGGTCGTTTCTCTCGAGTAAACCAACAAGTTTTGGTGTTTTTAACCTCCTATCTCGACTTTTTTCAAGAATTGGAGGTAGAAATGAGCCTCTGAAGAGGTCGTTTCTCTCGAGTAAACCAACAAGTTTTGGTGTTTTTAACCTCCTATCTCGACTTTTTCCAAGATTTGGAGGTAGAAATGAGCCTTTGAAGAGGTCGTTTCTCTCGAGTAAACCAACAAGTTTTGGTGTTTTTAACCTCCTATCTCGACTTTTTCCAAGATTTGGAGGTAGAAATGAGCCTTTGAAGAGGTCGTTTCTCTCGAGTAAACCAACAAGTTTTGGTGTTTTCAACCTCCTATCACGACTTTTTTCAAGAGTTGGAGGTAGAAATGAGCCTCTGAAGAGGTCGGTTCTCTCGTATAAACAAGTTTTTGTGTTTTCAACCTTCTATTTCGTCCTTTTCTAAGAATGTGAGGTAGAAATGATCCGTTAAAAAGGTTGTTTCGACCTTTTGAGGTGAAATTTCCAAAAATTGTCGGTTCATTCGAAATCTTGTTTTTCGTTAACCTATGTTTGTTTTTTCGTGACAAGGAAAAGTCAGGGCAAATTGATGTTATGTGTTTGAGTCCGAAAAAAGTCCTATTCCAGCAAAAATTGAGTGTATTTTCACTGTATTTAAAAGTGGAATTTTAAGCGGCGTTCAAAAAAGTGCTGGAAGAGAAAAGTTGTTGCAAATCAATTGTAGAATCGATTCCTGAAGTACCTATTGCTGATTGGTTTCGGGACACTCTGTAAATAAAGTAGGTATGTACATTGATGTGAGTGTGAAATTTCAGAATATAAAATTCCACAAATTTTCTTGAATTCTCACAATTTTTCCTAAATTTATAAAATGTTTTCTTAATTTCTCATGACCACTTCTTTCACTGGGTATATAAAGTGTAAAGCTTCAGAATTAAAAATTTCAAATATTCAAAACTGAAATTACATAGTAGATACCCAGTTGTAGATATATATTCTAGAGTTATACATAAGTTTCTTGTATCTAGTAGTAGTAGTTATGTATACATATTATGTATCTAGTTATAGATACATAGTGGATATCCAGTTATAAATATAAAGTTTTACGAAACAATTCTCGCAATGTGCTCGTACAACCTAAATAGGTAAGAATATTATACTCACCTACCTACCATTTGTACAACCTTAAGCTTAGCTGAACACTTTCCAAATCTGAACGTTCCTAACGGGTCTTAGATTGTGGAAAATTGAAGCCATTTGACAGACAGTACTCATCAAATATCCCATCTGCTGCGGCTGAATTCAGTACAGTCTGTATATCATCGTAATCTGATTTTAATGATCAGATTAAGTTGTTACGTAGGTACGATCCGGAATAGTGCCCTAACTGAAATCCGATGCAGAAAAAGATCTGGTATCCTAATCAGTTGATGATTCCTCAGTAAGAAAAGTAATACGAGTAATTTTGAAAGCTGTAAGCTGTAAGCTGTAAGTTTCATCAACAGTTCATTAGGTTCGCGTCTATCTGGGGCAATAAAAATGTTGATGGATTTTCTTTTTCATGGAAAATTGAGACTATACCAACTAAATATTCGTCTGATTTTTATTCAGGAGTCCCCTATGAATCCAATCTCTATTATGTTGCTTTAAATAACAGTTTACCAAACTGAAATAATTTTCTCAAACTTACCTGTTCAATCTCCTAAACTTTTATGCAAATGTCTACCTATGTTGTTATTAGTAGATTCACATAGTCACAATTATTGTTTTGCAATGAAACTATGAAAATTCTACTTCGTGGGTTCGTTTCTATATTTATGAAGTTGAAGCAGCAAGAAGTCCAACCCTAAGTTTTATGTTCTTTACTTTGGCTTTTTTAGGAAAAATTAAGCAAAATATGGAGAAAAATTTCGTTTTTAGCATTATTTCAGCTTTTTTCTTCCAAACCAAAGAAAGGAATTTGATAAAAATCAGAAGATTTCGTCTTTTATGGTGCCTATGTACAAGGACCAATGCCTTCGTCTCCTGTAAAATATCTCAAGAGCACCTGCAAGAGCCTGTAAATGTCTCAAAACAAATAGTTCTTGAGGGATGTAAGTAGTGTGAAGTGAAAAGTTAAAAAAAAGTCCAAAAAATCAACATTTTTCACTCGCCTTTTACGATTTGAGCCCTCGTGGTCAATTTAGGTTCCGTGTCTGTCTGTCTATGTGTCTCCCATATAAATTTACTTTTGTTTACTTTTGCAATATTCATATTGAACAATATTCATATTGTTGGGGTCCCTTAAGATTTTGATTTTCCCCCGAATTGATAGAAGTCTCTGCACATGGGCTCAAGTAAATTCCTTGCCGCAAGTATAACTTCCACAATTTTCTTCCGATTTCGATGAAAAGGGTCATGGATGGTCCTATGAAATTAATTTTAATCAGACAGATCACACTTATCACGAAATTTTAAAAAATTGTCAATTACCTAATATTAATGGTCTGATTTTGATTAAATTTAGTCCATCTGGTGGTTCTGAAGATCTCCTATCCTTTAATTTATCCCTGTTCTTAACATCTACGAGGCAGATGTGCCTCACCTAATTGGCAGACGACTTTTCAATTCAATGTCTGACATCGCGTCAAACTCACTTTACAGTAGGATCCCTCTCCGATCGTCTTCCCGAGCTTGTACCCTTTTTTGCTGAGTATGGTCGTGATGGAGTCTGAAAACATCCCTTGAATCCTGGTCACCGTGCAATGAGCTGGTGCATCGCAAGATTGCGGGCGCAAACCCCAGTGGCCCTCCATGTTTCTCGTTGAACGCATACCTAAAATCCCCTTCTAGACTCATTCACGCTCCCTCACTATATTTTACTTTCAAACTAACCCACGTTATACTTCGAATTTGATCACCGAGTTTTTGAAAATTTTACAATTTCGTCGGGCTTAGAAGAGGTTGTCATAGCTAAAATTAAGATTTTTCGAATTCTCAAACCGCGTTTTCGTTGTTGAAGAGAATTCATAATGGCTGGATCCACAATTTTAGAGTGGCGAACAATTGGAATCCAAGCATTAGTCCAACTTGGAAAAATGAAGCCACTATTCAAAAAAGTATGTTTTCTTTTTCAAAACATTGTATAACGCGTACAACAAATAACTATTTAACTAACTATTTCATGAAAGTTCTTTGAAATTGAGCCTATCTTTTCTTGTAAGGAAACCAAGTGAGGTTCCACCAAACCCTCACTCATCAACCTTTCTCTCTACTTGTCAAGGAACCTGAATATCCCCACGCCTCGTAATAAATCAATCAATCGTATTATCCGAAAATACAGAGAGCAATAAGGTATAGGTAGGTATCTGCAAAAGTTTTTTTTGACCAGCAAATATAATGATTAACCCAACTAAAAAAACGCTGCAACTTATTACACAAAGGTTAATTTTGTCTTTCTAGATCACTCGTCTGCAAAGAACAAGGCTTTGCCATTGTTACCACCAACCAACATGAAGAAAAACCGATCGCATTTCGGTCAGCTAAAATTTGAACGCAGATTAGGCCTCATGTGCGATTCACACTCGTGTTTCTGATTTAGAGGTAAGTCCAACCCCTAAGTTATCGTATGGAGCGGTTTGTCTTACAGGGCTCCGCGTGGTCTCTAAAACCTTTATATCAAAATTTTTCGAGTTGGGGCGTTTTCAAAATTTCAACCCTTATTTTTCAACCCTTATAAGTGACCTACTTCAACCAAAAGCTTCGGGGCCCAACTAAACTCCAAATGGAGCCCAAATACCAAATTTCATCAAATCGGTCAATGAAAGGAAAGTACCTTGAAACGCAAACCAACAAATTTTGATGAGGAGGGGGGGGGGTAAAAAATGTTTTTCTTGTTTTTTTTCCTTTTATTTGGCTTAAGTGGTGTACACCCATTTGCCATCAATATATTCTTCATATGTTACACATTAGTTGGTACAGATACGTATTATATTATACTATACTCAATGAATTGGTCATAACAAAGTTGTTACCTATTTCATAATACAATGTTTGATTGCTCAAGGAAATTAATAATTTGGTAGTAATTAATAATAGTAGCTCTCCGTGCTAAATGGTTTTTCTTGGTTGATTACAAATGTTCATTATTGAAAGTAGTAAACCAAAAACGACTGCCAAGTGGGTGTGGCACATAGCTTCCTCGTATCCATAACCCGATTATATAGATGATCCCATGCATAGTAGTTAATCTCAAAACACCAATCTCTAAGTACCTTTCACTACCCTCATATGGGACCATCTACACGCTAATCTGGACAATCCTAGAAAATTTCATCAAATTCGGATGAAAAATGTAAATGTTATGGCTGTTACAAGGATTTTACGTATGCGCATACGCAGAGGCTTCTGTAAATTTTAAGGCCTTGATTTTCATTGGGGACCATCTCAAACCTAATCAGTCCGAGGATGATAATTTTCATAGGGGACCGTCTACACACCAATCCGCACAATCCCTGAAAATTTCATAGAAATCGGACAATAACTTTGTATAGTTATGCGCGTTACAAGGATTTCATGACAGACAGACAGACACACAGACACGGAACCAAAATTGTTCAGAAAGGTCTAAAACGCAAAACGCGAGTGAAAATTTTGATTTTGGAGAACTTTTTTTTTCGTCCTTGAAAAGTGAAAACAAAGCTTCCGCTAGGTACCTTGGTAGACTCGGAAGCAAAAATTATCTGTGAATTGATTGGGAATGAGGTGTGAAATAAAACACCTCTTTTGCCGAGCTTTCGGTGAAATTATCACCTTCCGAAGGGTTCAAAGGATGTGTTACCGTGTTATTTCTGTTCTTATTATCGTGTGTTATTTTTGAAGACCTCATTCCCAATCAATTGGGGGGGGGTGCATGATTTTTATTAAATTTTAATAGAAAGTAGACCTCATTCTGAGATTTTCGACACCAGCCGTTCTCTTTTTGGATGAGTAGATCTTTTTCTATGATTTTTCAAAGTTTCGAATGTTTATGACGTCACGCGCCCCTCCCTCCTGGGCGGGACCCCCCAGCCAACTGTGACATCATAAACATTTGAAACTTTGAAAAATCATAGAATAAGGTCTTCTCACGCTAGAAGGGCGCGGTTGGTGTTAAAATTCTCTGAATGAAGTCTAATTTAGATTAAAAATAACAATAAACAGTTTTTCCGAGCCAGGCGCACACCCCATTGACAGATAATTCTTTAGACCCATATCTGATTCTCAAGAGTAAGGGAGAAATTTAAGCAATGTGTTATTTTTGGGAAACCGTGATTTCTCGCTTAATACTACCCTATCTCCTCATCTACAGCTTATTAAAAAACCATTGAAAAGCACATTGAATGTCCTTTTAATCCCAGCTAATATTTTTATCAGTTTAGTTTCCTAATCTCTGCAAAAACTTCAATAGCATCCATCACGATCGCTTAGTATTTTCGTTTCCGAATGTGTTGAAATTTTATGAACATTTATGAATTAACATGCTTAAATTCCCGCAGATTTCAAATATCTGGTCCAAATCGGATGGATTTTGACCTTGACTATGAATTTACCATACAGGCTATGGAACGAACAAGACTCTAAATCAAAATTGTGCTTTCTATACTTAAATTTCTCCGTGCGTTTGAATTTATGTTCAATACTTACTTTGCAATGAGTTATATTTTGCTTCCGAGTCTACCAAGGTAGCGGAAGCTTTGTTTTCACTTTTCAAGAACGAAAAAAAAAGTTCTCCAAAACCAAAATTTTCACTCGCGTTTTGCGTTTTAGACCTTTCTGAACAATTTTGGTTCCGTGTCTGTCTGTCTGTGTGTCTGTCATGAATTCCTTGTAACGCGCATAACTATACGAAGTTATTTTCCGATTTCTATGAAATTTTCAGGGATTGTGCGGGTTGGTGTGTAGACGGTCCCCTATGAAAATCATCATCCTCGGACTGATAGAAGCGACTGCGCATGCGCAAACGTGAATTCCTTGTAACAGCCATAACTTCTACATTTTCCATCCGATTTCGATGAAATTTTCAGGGATGTTACAGATTAGTATTTAGATGGTCCCCTATGAAAATCACCACCTTCGGACTGATAGTAGCCACTGCGCATGCGCAAACGTGAATTCCTTGTAACAGCCATAACTTCTACATTTTCCATCCGATTTCGATGAAATTTTCAGGGATGTTACAGATTAGTATTTAGATGGTCCCCTATGAAAATCACCACCTTCGGACTGATAGTAGCCACTGCGCATGCGCAAACGTGAATTCCTTGTAACAGCCATAACTTCTACATTTTCCATCCGATTTCAATGAAATTTTCAGGGATGTTACAGATTAACTTGTTTTGATGTTTTGAGATTGACTGCTATGCATCGGATCATCTATACAATCGTGTTATGGATACGAGGAAGCTATGTGCCACACCCACTTGGCAGACGTTTTTTTCATCCTATCCGAATTAGAAACATGAACCTGTGATGGAGGGGGGTTCAGTCATCTCTATCATTCGGGTTTGTCCACCCTTGAAAATACTAAAAAGAACGACCGTTGCGCCTTGCGGAATAGCCTAGCTCTTTGAACGTGATACCCGTTATCAACTTCTTCTTACCATGGATGCTAAACAAATTTATCCACCGACAGTTGTAAACAAATTTTTGCTGAGATTTTGCTTGTTTGTACGAATTATTGTTGTACTTGATTCTTGATTGATTATGCTGCAAGTGCAATGCTGTTGATTGATGAATGTAGAACTTGAATTTGGAATACAATTCTTCAATTAATTATAATTATTGCTGTTTTTCAAATGGGATAATTAGAAAATCCTGACTTTCCACTTTCATTTTTCGTAAGTATTTAGTTCTACTACTTGCTTTCCCTTTGTTACTTGCAATTGTGTGGTTATTCCAGTTTTTCTCCTAGATTATTGTAGTGACATAATTTTATTTGAGGCATCCAGTGCCAGCGGGTCGCAATTTCACATAATTTGACATTTCTATTTTGAATCAGCTCAAAACTCAGTGTAATTATAGTTACATTCTTCGTAGTTCCATACAGTGGTTGGCACCTTGGTCATATAGCTACCTAGCTATATTTCACCTGCTCACACTCAGGTCAAAACTTCATGTGCCTTATTAGAAACGCCAGGTAACAGAGGTAACGGCAGGTAAAATCTTTCTATTTCATCCTAGTGGTAGAACTGGGGGGATAACTTGACTCTTTCACTTCCAATCAGCTTGTCAAATGATTATGTTCACAAAGGTTTATTCAACATCATCTATAAGTATTTCAAATCCAAGTAGCTTTTGCTTGGAATATTCAATTGTTGATGGGCATACCTAGATAAAGGTGTAAACTTGTGACAGCATCAGGTCCTCCTTCACTTCTCAAAACTCAAATATTCCAATCTGTTCCTGACTCTCCAACTGAAAGATCCATTCAAATTTATTGTAATTCATTAATGGGCTGCCCTCTATTCCAACCAGAAAAGCGTCCAGGAGAGCTCTCACTTCACCACCATGTGGAAAAGATCCTGTTCTTTTCTCCCTTCGCTGAAACACTCTCAGTTCACGGCTTCTCACTTCTCCTGTACTCCAGTTCATTTCGAGCCGACCAAGAAAATATGCATCATTGGAAGTGGACCAGCAGGATTTTATTTTGCTCAAAATCTATTCAAGGTAGGTCTCTAGTTCGTTGTTGTTGTCTCTAGTATGTAGGTAGGTTTCTAGTAGGTACTTGGATACAGTTCTCATGGAAGAAGATAGGTTCCTACCTTCTTCCATGCAGTTCTGATTGAAGGAGGTACCTTAGGAGTCGTTGACAGGAGGCCTATTATAGGCCTATTATAGGCCCCCTGTCAACGACTCCTAAGGTACCTCCTATAATAGATCTGCCACAATAGATATAATAAGTCTGCCACAGAAACTTTGCATCCCTTTGGCGCATTCTTCTGGAGAACATAGAACTAATTATCTCTTATCATCAAGCAGATTCCCCCTAAAAGTGGCATGATTTCCCTCCTATTGCAGATTGAAGTTCGTGAATTTCAAAAATTCAAATTTCGTGGCACTACACGAACATAAAATTTCTCCCGGCTCTAATTTCCGTGTCAAGGTTTCACCATGGAAGGTTGACTCGATTGTTATAGTTCGCGGATCCGCCACCTAGGGGGCGCCACACGGATGCAAAGTTTCTGTGGTAGACCTATACATTTTTGTTAGGGTACCTACGTAAACATAGGAAAATGACAATCCAGTATTGGTACCTTCTTTGATCTTACAAGTGTTTCATATGTGCAGAACCTACTGCTCAGACTCATTTTTGTAAGTACAAAATTTTTGTAATGTACAAAAATTCTCAGTCCCTTCCAAGTGTGAGGTTTTATAAGTTATTATTGATAAGAACTGAAATTCCGTTCCAAGAGTGGGCATGAACTCTTTCAACCCAAGGTTTGTTCGGCTAACAATTCAGAACCAGTTCCATACGGATTCTGAAAGTAGAAGGGACGCAAATTCTTTCACTACGGTTTATTAGGTAATAATATGAAAATGTGATTTTCATAAACGCACTTAGCTATACCGTTGGGGGAACAACTGCCTTTTGTTCCTACGCACTATGAAGTGTTCGATGATCATGTTCATTTAGAAGAGAGACAGTGTTCTTAAAAAAGTTCTTATTTTTTGGACAGTCACGAAGATGAACAAACATTTTAATTTATCATCGGATTCCGAAACTTCATGAGAATTGTTGAAAGGAAAACCTTCTTCTAAGGCAAGGTTGATTCTAGACCCTGAGATGAAGTTCGATGTGCCCAATCAATGGATTATTTGGCGGGACACGAAAAACCTAACCTAATATGCGGTTTCTCCAACATTTTTCCAGCAATTATCTATTGTTCGATTTTGTCGATTCCAGTGGCAATCTTTTAGTTTTTCAATTCCCAACAAATTTCAAAAATCCTTGATAATTTCAAATTTAGGTACAACTTTTAAGCTTTTAAGCGCCAGTTCTTGAAAGAGAAACTAATCCAGAATGAGGAACGAATGGCAACCGACTGAGACCCTCTGACACAGCTGAGCTGTTAACGAGCATCTGCACACTATGATACTTCGCATCTCTAAAATAACTCCACTCAGTCTGACACTGTGTTGGTGTGAGAGGAAAATTCCCCATACTTTCTACTTGATTCGAAAAAGGGTGATTTTAAACCCATCCTCGTCGCCAAGTGAAATGGCCTTAGATTATTGAACTGAATAGTTGCACGCAGTATTTCGTAATTGCAGAATAGAAAAACTTTGGAATGGTATAATCCATGATATATAACACATGATATATAACACGATAAACAAACGAACATAGGTCGGGAATGAAAAGTGGAAATCAAAGAAACGATACCTTGGAATGGTATGTTGGAATGAGCTTGTAAGAAGATCCCTGAGATAACCTATTAATAAATAACAGGTTATTGGAACCTATTACTCACCCAGAGCGGTAACAGTGGAACCTAATACGCAAATGTAACCGTTTCGCCCATCTCTAGATCTTTGTGTGTATTAGGAAGTGTGGACAGAACCTTTCGTCACACTGCAAACACGCTTTTCCTCAACCATTTAAAATTAGAAAAATGAAATTATTTATTACAATCAGAACGTTTCCGCATCGGCTGAAAAATGTATTCTGGACCACGACATCCACTGCAAACGACTGACTGGACAGTCGAGCTTATCGAGAGAATTACGCGCTAGTCGGTCCAATAGGATTCTGGGATTCAGGGAGCAGGAATTGGTCCAATAGGAGTCCAATAGGATTCTGGGAGCAGGGATTGGGCCAAACTCATCATGACCTCTGAGCCCAAACGCATTGCTTCGACATGAATCTTTTACTTCACATTGGTCCAAACTCATTACTCCCTAATTGCAACTCCAAGGGGAATCCACCCTGTGAAAGTCTCGAACCAGGAAGATTCCTGCTGTTAAATATTGAGGATTTAGTTGGTACTTATACTTACTTTTCAACCAGATTTTACTGTGAATAAACACTTTAAAAATAAGTAGTATATCGAAGAACTAACGACAGTATTGTTTTGCTTATCACCTGAATTTCTCTGTAAATAAATACCTTTATAAATACACACTTTTAAATATTAATGTCTCTAAAATATTGTAATTTTTCTTGTTTGGCAGAAAGTACCGGATATTTCTATTGATATGTTGGAAAAATTGCCAGTGCCCTACGGACTGGTCAGATACGGTGTGGCTCCCGACCACCCCGAAGTTAAAAACGTCATCAATACCTTCGAAAAAGTGGCTTCCAATAAGAATTTCAAGTTTCACGGAAACGTCACTTTGGGACGAGATGTGAAGTTCTCGGAGCTCCGACAGGCGTACCACGCGGTTGTTTTGGTAACTATCTTCTTCGGTTATAGTTATGGGGATTATTATACTACATTGTTAATGAAATGTTTCATTAATAACAATAAATAGAACAATATTCGTCTAGGAAAACGTAGGAATACCTTATTCTATGATCCGTCTGCATTTTATGAGTCATAAGAACTTAGAAAAACATGGAGCCTGATTAAAATCAAAGGAGTTTGGTTCTGATGTTTAAGGGGTCTTGGTCGGTCGCCGTTCGTTCCTCGTTCTGGGTTAGTATTTCTTTAAAAACCGGCGCTCAAAGTTTTAAAAATGTATCTAAGTTTGATGTTTTCAAGGATTTTCGAAATTCACTATGCATCAGCCTAGGGAATGGGGAATTCGCCTCACAATTTTTTAATTTTTTTCTTGAAAGAGTGTTCATTGATATGAAAGAAAACATAATGTGCTGCTCGAAAACGCATCCAAAAAAATTAGAGAATTTAAGGAAGATGGAAATTTTAAATTTACCGGGAGTCTGTGACGTAACGAGTTTTTCCTTATGACAGCAGCGCTACCTCTGATAGCGCACATGAAACAGCTAGCTTACAGAGTGCACTGCGAACTGGCAGAAAGAACCCAGACACGGAAGTGATGAAAAGAAGCAATTTTACTCACTCTTATTTACAATACGAGTCTACCTATTAGTTTATCAAGCATTGTTAGTCTTCACCTTCTCTTATTTAGTTTCTATATTAGTTAGTTTTGATATTTGAATCACATTATTTGAGTGGATCGTTTCATGGTCACGAGGGCGCCTACGACTCTACCTGTTGACATTCTCTGACACTATTTGCCGAAACTCCTTTTACGCTTTGCCAGAGCATAGGTTTACGTGAGGAACCCTGGAGAGTAACGTAATCAGTTTTCCTCGATCTTTGCAGTGTTTTTTGACAGAGGCTTCACTTGTTTAGGTATTTTCTTCTATGGTGATATTTTTCCTTGGGTATTTCTGGTGTTAAACGTTATTCTAGGGCTCTATTATAGAATTTGAAAGATTGCCGCAGGAATCATCAAAATCGAACAATAATAGCCAGATAAAAATGGGGAAAACCGTTTATTCAGTTAGGTTCAAATTCAAGTACAACTTTAAAACTTTGAGTGCCGGTTTTTTAAAGAAATACTAATCCAGAACGAGAAACGAACGGCGACCGACTGAGACTCCCTTATTATCTAATATAATAAAACGCCAACCGTACGTACGTACGTACGTATGCACGGAGGGGTCTTGGGAGGTGGGACGAGTCGGAGGGGAGGGAGGGGGGGGGAATCGGAGGCGGGAGGAGCCGGAGGGGGTGGGATGCGGGGAGAGTCGGAAGAAGCGTTTTGCCTACTTTTAGTAGGCTTTTCAGCTAGTCATATATATTTGCGCATTTGAAGTGGCAATGTTGTTTATTCAATGGGGTATTTCGGTGGGTCGGAAATTCAGGTTTTTGACCTCAAATTTGGATTCAGCACCCTTGAAAACCTATATACTCCAACTTTAAGCCCAATGATACTATAACATGTGGTAGAAAAATTAATTAAAGAGATCACACGTTTGAAAAAAAGGCGGGCCATCATAAATGCACTCACACTACGCCATGCACGTGTGTTAGTAGTATTTTGTAGTATCCAAGAGGTCCTCCAAGGGTTTCATCTCTTTTCAGTGCATGGATTCTTTTTTAGACAGTTGGCTAGCTACCTCACGATTGGCTAGCTACGTCACACCATTCAAATCTTCAACTTTCCTTAGCTTCTCTGATTTTTTAAAAACATTTTCTCGACGAACAGACCCGATTACCGTTATTCCTGAGCCATACTCTTTTGAAAAAAAATTTGAAAAAAAAATTGAATGAAATACCCCTTGCACTGGATATTATCTAGCCCCTAATTACCCTTCAATTCGTTCATTCAACAGACATACGGATGCAACGAAGACAGAGAGCTCGGCATTCCCGGCGAAAACTTGCCCAATGTGATCTCCGCCCGAAAATTCGTTGGGTGGTACAACGGTTTGCCGGAGGATAAGGATCTTGAAGTCGATCTTAGCAGCGAAACTGTCGTCGTGCTAGGACAAGGCAACGTCGCGGTGGATGTATCCAGGATCTTGTTATCCCCAATTGACTTACTCAAGGTCTCGCCATAGTATGGTAACTCTACATTTCATAATTAACTACGAGATGAAAACAGTAGGTGTATAATAGATTGGTTTAGTGAGCTAGAGTGGGTGTCGTTGAGATTGCTCTGAGAATTCTAGAACACGTTGTTGAAGAAGCTAACCTACAAGAAACTTAGTTTAGGTTGGAGCAAAAGTACTGAAAACCTAGGCAATGACATTTGTGTCCACTTGCTGTCTCTGTTTACTATCAACTCAACAGGTTTGCCAAAGGAACATGTGGTGCACCCGTATAAAGTTTTGTTCTTTAATTAGCCTTAATAATCATTAAAAACTGTGACAGACCTCTCAGGTGAACGTGAAACATGCTGATGAAAAAACCTAGCTAGTAGAAACATAATAGAAAACCCAATTGTACCAAAACTACTCATTCAGTACAAAACAAACCATAAACAAGACAACAGACTCGAGTAACAAGAGCTGGATGTCCGCCCAGTACCTACTATGCTGTCTCCCAATACCTAACACACTCTCTACCTCATAGTTATGCTATGATGTATTATGCAACAAGAGAAAATAAGGCACTTACCATTTATTTATTTATTTATGTGAATACGGGACGAACCCAATTACAAATGAAAAAAAACAAACAGTGTACAGTCAAATGGTTACAGAAATATGAAACTTTAGGGCTAAGTAGGGTCGTGGAGAGGGTCCGAGCAGAGATGGCGGAAAAGAGCACTCTTAATAGATGAGAAAGGCGAGGACACAATATCAATGAAGGGAGGGGACGTGGAGAAGAAGTTCACTTGGCGAGGAATGCGACACATTGGGCGATTGTAGAGGTAATAGAGTATTTTTGTACTTCCCGTGTTGACAAAACGCGAAACGTGAAAAAGAGCAGCTAGCGCGAGCACTCGTAGATGCTAACTTTCCACGTCATTTTTTTCAGATCCCCTCCGCGAAATCGTGAAAAGTAAACTCCTGTAGTGACGTTAACGTGATACTTATAAGTTAAGTTGGCAAGGTTACTTGTTACTTGTTGGGTGTTTACTCCTTGTCTATTTCAAATTTAGTTCCCCTTTCAGATAGGATATTAATTTTTTCTTTTTCATGTTCCTAGTATCATGATAAAAGTTATGGAAGAATGGATGGAGTCCATGGGGTGAGTCCATCTGGCAGAGTTCCTCCACTGAGAAGGAACTGATCAAGTATTCGATGATTATTTAAGGTTTCTGCTAGTGAAAAAGCACCCCATTTCAGAAATTTCCATGGTAGAAGAGGAAAACATTGTCAAACCCCAGGATGTACCAAATCTGACTTGAGGATTCAACATAACCACTTAAACAATCTAGTACTCCCTTACAGACCAAATTTTGCGGTTTTATTATTTTATGGTTTTATTATTTTATTATTATTTATATTTTTCGATTTCATATAAATATTATAAGAAATCCCTACTACGTTATGGATATTATTTATGTTTTTAAATGTATAACCTAATTTTTTATTACCTAATTATTTTTTATTATTATTGAATTTTTATTATTGATATTATTTAATAGTTATCAATAATCAACCGCATATATATTGTTGTGGGTTTTGACGGTAATTTATCGATTTTAGGGCATGTTGCAGTCCTGGTTTTGGTAGACCAGAATAAGGACGATTTGCTGTTACTTTCCCGGTTTTATTGTTTTGGCTCTCAAATTTCGGTTTAAGTGAAATATTATTTTGTGCGAATTTGAGAAGAGTTGTCGTGTTTATTTTGTCTTTACCCGGTTGTAACATATATAAATACCAGTAAAATGAATAAAGAAGTATGATAGTAGGTACCTACCTAACAAATGATAGTAAAACCTATTGGAGAAAAATTGGAACCCATAGTAAATGAAACAATAATGAGAATTGATTTAAAATAACTTCAATATTAATGACTAAGTGGATAGATAGTGGTAGGTAAAAGCAAATAGTATTTTCTGTTCAACCTTAAACTTGCTGTTTTCTGCTTTGGGTATTCCATGGAAGAAGAAAAACAACTCCATCTACTCAGAGGTTATCCTCACGTAGCGCACCCTCGCGTAGACAGGGGATTTTTTAAACGCCTAAAGTTGGCTTTTGGCGTCAAGGAACTTTTCGCGTGTGGGAGTAGATACGTGTGAAACGAAACGCCAAGTACAAAAATACTCTAATTCGTAGAGGAGAAAGGGACGGCAAAAGGTGTGGCAGAGTGTGACGTGAGCCGAGGCACAAGGAAGCCGACACGAGCTAGGAGATCTGGAGCATCAATTCTCCCCGACAGCAAACCATGGAGGAAAGAGACATCAGAACATAAGCGACGATTATGGGGAAACAGTAAGTTGAAACGGCGCGCGAGCTCGTGGTAGTCTATGTCCTCACAGAGAATGGAGAGCTTATAAGCGAGGAACCGAAGGAAGGCCCTGAAGACACGCTCAATTTGTAGGGTGTGGCAGTTGTAGTAAGGGATCCAGATCACCGACGCATACTCCAAGATGGGCTGCACGAGAGTTTTGTAAAGAGTGACTGGGGCTGATGCTTGGGTGAATTCTCTGGAATTCCTCTTCACAAAGTCTAATAATTCTAGACCCTATATTTGTACCTAGCAGAGTAGAACACAGTGTCGTTAATATGCTTGTATTATTTCACGAACATTCAAATTAGAACTGCGGGGAATTTGGGGTTTGTTTGTGTGACGTTACGATGTAACTATCAACAGGTGACCTGCACACGTGCTTTATAGTGGAGTTCCATTCCAATACTCCCCCACTCGAGAGCATGGTCACTTATGGAGTTCTTGAGTCCTACACTCCACAAGTCCCAGATTCCTCCAGAAGGTGATGAACTTCGATCCTGTCAGTGCCTTCGTCAGGATGTCCGCGTTCATCTCTTCTGATGGGATGAATTCAATTTGTACATTTCCTACAGCAACGGCCTCACGAATGAAATGTTCTCTCAGCCTTATGTGCTTCGATCTTTTGCTCGTCACGGGGTTTAACGCTTGTTTTCTTGCTGCTTGATTGTCGCTGAATATGGTGGTACTCTTAATTTTCAAACCCACACTTGTTCCCAGTTGTTGCAGATGTATGGCTTCTCTTGCAGCTTCTGACAATGCCATATATTCTGCTTCACATGTTGAATGAGCTATGGTTCTCTGCTTCTAAAACAAAATCCAGTGTATGATTTCGAGTCGATTTCGTCGTTGGCCCAATCAGCATCAGCCATACCTACCAACTCGCTTCCAGTCCGCTTGAATTCCAATCCAAGATTCTTCGTACCTTTTAAGTAACGAAGAACACGTTTTGCTGCTTGCCAATGCTCTTCTCTATAGCATGCATTGAACTGGCTCAAAAAACTCACGGAATACGCTATATCCGGCCTTGTTGCCATTGCCAGATACATGATTGATCCAATCAGACTTTGGTATGGCAGTGGGAAGCGCACGCATACCGTGGGAAGCCACCTGCGCAATGTGATTGGAGAAGGAGAGCTGGGAGTCCAGGTGTACGCCAAGGTCCACAATGTCGTCCTTACGAGAAAGAAGAGCTACGTTGATTAAGTAAGGGTGGGCTGGGTGGGTGGGGGTTGACTTGACTGGGGAGTGAGAGCGATGGAATGACGTGACGGCGCATTTGGAAGGGTTCAGAGCCAGGCCATTTTGATCACACCATAGAGAGAGGGCGTCAAGGTTCCGCTGGAGGAGAAGGTAATCCAAGGGGTCACCAATGGCAATAAAGAGCTTCAAGTCGTCTGCATAGATCAAGAACTTAGTGCAGTGAAGGGAGGAGATGACTCCGTTGATCACTAGATTGAAGAGAAGGGGGCCAAGGTGGGAGCCTTGTGGAACACCAGAAGTGGCAATGAATGAGCGGGAAGCAACACCATTTACACGCACTGAGAGCTCTCTAGCTGTGAGGTAGCTGGTAATCCATGCATGAAATGGTCCAAAGACACCAAGTGATGACAGCACATCAAGGATTGTGCGATGAGGAAGTCTGTCAAACCATTGCAATCATGTTACCGCAAAAGCCTATAACTACTGGTACTACAGCTACATACCACATAAATCATCTTAAATTGTCCTGAAGATGCCACCAAAGGCGAAAGCTAGCTCGACATAAGACATAAGAATATATGAACCACGCCGATGATCTGCCGCTTTATTCCTCCCCTCACCACAAACCCATCTGATGAAGATAGGCAACATCATGAATAACTGCGAGATGAAAACAGTAGGTATATAATAGATTAGTTTAGTGAGCTAGAGTGGATGTCGTTGAGTTTGCTCTGAGAATTCTAGAACACGTTGTTGAAGAAGCTAACCTTCAAGAAACTGAGTTTAGGTTGGAGCAATAGTACTGAAAACCTTCTAGGCAATGGCATTTGTGTCCACTTGCTGTCTCTGTTTACTATTTACTATCAACTCAACTGGTTTGCCAAAGGATCTGGCATGATGTAGCATCCATGGAGACGTGTTTTCAACGACACCCCTTTGAATCTTGCCAAATTTCTCTGATCTCGTATGTAAATTGGTGTCATCGTTGGGTAGGTTGAATAACTAGGTACTAATGGAAGTATTTATTTCCGCAGGTTACGGATATTACAGAATATTCCCTCCAAGCTCTCTCTCAAAGCAAAGTGAAAACTGTTTATCTAATAGGAAGAAGGGGACCTCTCCAAGCAGCTTTCACGATTAAAGAACTTCGTGAAATGACAAAGCTGCCTGGCGTGCAGACATTGCTTCAAAAGGAGCATTTCGCAGGCACCGAGAATATTATCCCTAGTACGTCAAATAAACATATATTTTTAACTAGTCTACGAGAAAACTTACGTAGTTTTCCTACAAATGAAGGAGAAATCACCTTCGACAAGTTTTGTTTTAAATGTGAACAGTTATCAAGAGTTTCTATGTTTTGTTATCCAGATCTACCTCGTGCCCGGAAACGGCTCTCTGAGCTATTAGTCACTACAGCCTCGAAGGAACAGGAAGGCAGCCGCTACTTCAGACCAACATTTCTGCACAAACCTGTGGAAATTTTGGGTAGCTCCGAGTCTGGAGTGGTTCAAGGAGTTAAGTTTGAAATCAACGACATTGACCACGAAAAGGTATTTTAAAAATTATTTGCAGTTCCTTCTTCATCTGAGGTTTCAGGAAGAACGAGAAATCCTCGTATGAGAATAAACTTTCACTCCTGTATTCCACCAATAAATGTTGAGGTTGCAAAATGATGTAACACAGACCACATTTTGGCGATTGAACAACATTGGTGAATTTTGCTCGAATCCGTTCCAGCTGTGTCCATCTACGTTGCTGATCTAGCAGAAACCAAATACAGCGCGTGCTGAGATTTTGGGAGTAGCGCAATACGTTTGAATAACCAGCTACTAAAATCCATCATACCTAGATCTTTTTTTTTTTTACTTAAAAATTTTCAAATTGTGTTTGGAGCAGCAAGTGTCAGAAGTTTCTATTGGTAATTTCTGTGTTGTTTTTAATGGACTACAAAGGCTGGGCAGTATCTGTAGAGGAGGTGGCAACTCCCACTAGGCGCGCTGGTGGTAAAAGTAGTTTCTCGTATGTCCAATAGAGTGCTCTGATTAAAATTACCCACAATAATTTTAAGTAATTAATTAATTACAGTAATTGATTATGATTACAATTACTAATGTGATAGATCACATCAACTTTTTACGAATGCCAACTTTTTACATTTTTTTTGTTGGTGCGTGAAATGACTGGGTTTTTTGGGTTTTGTAAGTAATAGAAAAAGGGGTCTTTTCGACATTATCTCATATCAGACAGAAGACATATCGTCAAAAGTCGATGTGATCTCTCCAAGGTAATTTCAATCAGAGCACTCTATGCGGATTAGGTTATGAACGGTCCCCTATGAAAATCATCACCCCTGAACTGATAGTAGCCGCTGCACATGCACGAACGTCAATTCCTTGTAACAGCCGTATCTTCCTCATTTTCCATCCGATTTCGAAGAAATTTTCAGGGATTATGCGAATTGGGTTGTAGATGGTCCCTTATGAAAATCATGGCCCCCAGACTGATGGTAGCTACTGCGCATGCGCAAACGTTTGTTCTGCTCCAAAACCCAGTTCGTCTGCTGAGTTTGCTGCTGCGCTGCATGAGTCAGTAGATGGTAAAGAGCTCCGACGGTGCTCCAAAAGCCTTATCTCACCCCAATGGGTGGATTGGGATTCGGAGGGCATTGGGGCCCGCGACTGCTGGAACTTACACGCCATCCATGTGGCAACACTGCCAACAGCGGTACAGTGTTCAAGAGGTAGTCATGGGACGACAGATACCCTTTGCCGTGCCTGTTGGAGTGGAAATGAACACCTGTATCATGTAGTGCACCCACAAATTCATGGGGGCCGCATCCTACGTCATGATGTGGTCGCCAAGCAGATAGCAGGCGCCTTGTCATCTAACGGCTGGGATGTTGAAAGGGAGAGATTATATAGCCCGACAGGTCTTGCATTATCCTGGATGTCCAAGTTGTCAATGGCAGCATGAACATGGAGCAGACTTGGCGGGCTAAGATAAGCAGTATCAGAGCTAAAAGGAGTGGAACCCAACAACATCAGGGTTATGGCTGCGACCTTGTCATGGCACGGAGTGTCGTTTGGGAAAAGTGCCACGGAGTTGCCTGAGTTGGGCATCTCAGTAGGTGTACTCCGTGGTGTACACGTGTACTGCTCGGCTCATATTTACACTGGTGGTCATTTTATAGAGGCTCTTCCGTTCATCCCTCTCTCCCACCTCCACATTCCTCATCATCCCTCATCCCTAGGGCCGGCGTCGGGTGAGTCCTGGGCGTCCTCCCCATTATTTTTGATTTATTTATTATTTTCATTTTATGGCGTGTCCCCTCCGTCAGATAGACCTTTAGTCTTTGAAGGGAGATTAAAAAAAAAAAAAAAAAACAGCCATAACTTCAACATTTTCCATCTGATTTCGAAGAAATTTTCAGGGATTATGCGGATTGGAGTGTAGATGATCCCCTATGAAAATTATGGACCCGAAATTGAAAGTATTTTCTGCACATGCGCAAACATGAAATCCTTGTAACAGCCATAACATGGTTGTTCAGATTGGCGTGTAGATAATTCCCTATGAAAATTATCGCCTCGGAACTGATAGTTGCCACTGCGCAGGCGCAAATGTGAATATCCGTCTTTGAGGGGAGTTAATTATTTTTTCAAAAAAACAAAAAAAAAAGTCTGCCAAGTGGGTGTGGCACATAGCTTCCTCGTATCCATGGCCCGTATAGATGATCCGATGCATAGTAGTTAATCTCAAAACACCAATCTCTAAGTACCTTTCACTACCCTCATAGGGGACCATCTACACGCTAATCTGGACAATCCTAGAAAATTTCATCAAATTCGGATGAAAAATTAAGTGAGTAGGTGTATGTGATTGGATCAAAAAAATACATAGCCTCGGAAGGGTTTTGAACCCGCAACCTTAGGAGCTCAATTCGAGACTTTATCCTCTGAGCTACCGATGACCTGCAATTAATGGGATTTGAGATTCTCACAGGAGACCATCCCTCTATGAATGAATCCCTCTATGAAAAACAATTCTCTGTGATTTTCATAGGGGACCGACTAAACACTACTCTGTACCATACCTGCAAATTTCATTGAAATCGGATGTAAAATGTAGAAATTATGGCCGTTACAAGGAAATAAACGTTTGCGCATGCGCAATGGCTACCATCAGTCCGAAGGTGGTGATTTTCATAGGGGATCATCTAAATACTAATTTGTAACATCCCTGAAAATTTCATTGAAATCGGATTGAAAATGTGGAAGTTATGGCCGTTACAAGGAATTCACGTTTGCGCATGCGCAGTCGCTTCTATCAGTCCGGGGACGATGATTTTCATAGGGGACCATCTACAACCTAATCCACATAATCCCTGAAAATTTCATCGAAATCGAGTGGAAAATGTGGAAGTTATGGCCGTTACAAGGAAATTCACGTTTGCGCATGCTCAGTAGCTACTATCAGTCAGAAGGTGGCGATTTTCATAGGGGACCATCTAAATACTAATCTGTAACATCCCTGAAAATTTTTAATTGAAATCGGATGGAAAATGTAGAAGTTATGGCCGTTACAAGGAATTCACGTTTGCGCATGCGCAGTCGCTTCTATCAGTCCGGGGACGATGATTTTCATAGGGGACCGTCTACACACCAAGCCGCACAATCCCTGAAAATTTCATAGAAATCGGACAATAACTGCGTATAGTTATGCGCGTTACAAGGAATTCATGACAGACACACAGACAGACGCACAGACACGGAACCAAAATTGTTCAGAAAGGTCTAAAACGCAAAACGGGAGTGGAAATTTTGATTTTGGAGAACTTTTTTTTTTGTCCTTTAAAAGTGAAAACAAAGCTTCCGCTACCTTGGTAGACTAGGAAGCAAAAAACAACTGTAACTTCTACATTTTTCATCCGATTTCAACGAAATATTCAGAGATTGTCCGGGTTGACGTGTCGGTGATTCACTAATGGTACTGCGAGGCATTTAGAGATTGATGTTTTGAGATCAACTACTACGCATCGGATCATCTATACTATAAGGATATTGATGACAGGAAGCAATGTGGCAATGTGGCTCATACGTTTTTTACATTTTCTCGGTAAATTAAAGTAATTATAGTAATTTTAGTGGCATGCAGTTGAAAAAAATCTTACAAATGAAAAAGCAAGAGATTAAAACAAAATTGCTATGAGACATTTCGTTTCTTAAATTAGTTTTATAATCAACTCTCGAAGTTCTCCGGTTCTGTATGTTTGTGTAAGTAAATAAACGTTCAGTAGGTACTTTAAGGGAGATGTTTTATAATTTTAGAAGACTCACCACTGCAAGGTTTCTTAGAGCCATTTGCTGGATTGTGGTTTCGTTATTCAACTACACGTTATTTTATTCCAACAGGGAATTGCCAGAGGAACTGGAAAATACGAAGTGAATGAATGCGGGTTGGTACTGAGAAGTATCGGCTACAAAGGAACTAGCGTGGACAGTGACATCCCTTTCGATTCTAATAGAGGCGTTGTCGTCCATGAAAATGGTGAGAATTTTCGTTTTCTGTTCGGAATATATAAAATATCGGATCTTGGTTTTAAAGTTAATAAGTTCCATAGATATTTATCCAGAATATTTAATGATTAAAAACAACTTTCTGGGTGATTTATAAGCAGAGAATTCATTTCATTGACTCATGATGTTTGTTTGTTGTTTTGTATTTATTTACCATTAAAAATTATTATCACCAGTTACCTATTCTATTGCAAATTGAAAAGTACTTACTGACGTAATTTCGCAGGTGTTTACAGTGCTGGCTGGATCCACACCGGGCCCACAGGTGTAATATTGTCGACCATGTCCGATGCTTACGACCAGTCCAATCGTTTAATAGAGGACATAAATAAGAAGACATTGAACGTCACCAACTCCAAACCTGGATTTTCCGCAATTGAAAATACCCTCAATTCTAAAAGTAATTATTATCTTAATTCGTTTCTAAGTAATTTTAGCATGGAACTTGCTTTAGCCTTGAGCTAACCGGCAAACAGAGCCACGTTTTTGGGAGACGGCGATGTGTCACGAAATTTTGAATGATTTCCACTTACTACCAAGTTGTTTCTACGGAACTTAATTTTCGTCATTCGTGTTGGTAAAAAACGCTGCAAATTAGTGCCCAAAGGTTTATTATTTTCTGTATAGAACACCCTTCTGTATAGATCCCTCCCTACCAACTACAGGTACCTACTAGGGCACTTTTGAAAATTTCAACCCTTCATTTCCATTTGGTTGGTGGTTGGGGTTGAAATTTTCAAAAGTGCCCTAGTAGGTACCTGTAGTTGGTAGGGAGGGATCTATACAGAAGGGTGATCTATAAAGAAAATAATAAGCCTTTGGGCAATAATTTGCATCGTTTTTTTAACATGTTTAATGTTTTAGGGCTGGGGGTCGTTCTGTGAATTCCGACACGAAAATCTGCAACGTTTTTTTTCTTAGTTACCACGGACCGATTTCTTAGTTACCACGTTATATCGGCTCCATTTGGGGTCTAGTTGTACCAAGATGCTTTTGGTTATTGTCAGTCACTTCTAAGGGGTGAAAACTAAGGAATGAAATTTTCTAGCTCGAAAACTTTAAATATAAAGGTATTGTTTTTTTCATCAATTTAAAATAGACTGGAATTTTTAGAATCGAATGAGACTACACGGAGCTCCGTAGGACCAACAGATCGCTCCCTCGGAGGTCCTTCAGTTTGGACTAGTGATAAATCAGAAATATGAGTGTGAATCACAAATTAATGTTCATTGTATAGAAACAATTTTCTCTCCTATTCAACGCAGGAAGGTGAAATTCGAGATGGTGGGTCAAAGGACAGTAATGAAGGCTGATCAGATGAATGAGTTCCAAAGCCATTTTCTCTCCTATTCATCGCAGGAAGCTGAAATTTGAGAGGCAGGGTCAATGGAGAATGCTGAAGGCGCCTGAGTGGTCACTGATCAGCTGAGTGATCTCCAAGGCCATTTTCTCTCCTGTTGAACGCAGGAAGCTGAAATTTGAGAAGCAGGGTCATTGGAGAATGCTGAAGGCGCCTGAGTGGTCACTGATCAGCTGAGTGATCGGCAACTTGATGACGATTATGCCTTTAATGTTAATATCAAACGGCATCAAATCCACAAGTCGTCCTATTTGACTGGTATGGTTAAACTTTTTTCTTGACCTTAAAAAACTATATCTAATTTCTCCCTTGCGAGGGAAAAACATTAAACATGATTTAATGTTTTTCCCTCGCAAGGGAGAAATTGAACAGAGAGTTTTTTGTTTTACCTACCAACCATAGGTAGGTACTACCTACCACACCATACTGCCTTCACACCTTCACAATCAAGTTTATTAGAAAGAACTAAACGCTTCACACTCGATTTGAAAAATAGGGAGCTTCATATAAAAATTTGATTATTGTTTCCCAAGGAAGCAAAACTGAATACAACTCGAAGAAACGAACAGCGATCGGATTTTGGTTAGCTAAAAATTCAACGAAGATTAGACCTTTATCGAAGGAAAACCCTTAAGTACTCGTAGGGAGCGAACGGTTTGTCCTGCAAAGCTCCGGGTGGTCTCTAAAAATTCAACACTATCTTAAATTGGCGAAAAAGGATACCTTTTGTTATGTCGGCGTGTCGATGGTCTGTTGATGTTGATTTCTATTGGTTCCTACTCAACGAAGGTGAAGGATGGGACGGCACTTTCTGCCCGGCGGGTTTCCGCCTAAAGCATGCAGGAGTGCTTAGAACTTTAGCTCATCCGCGATCCTCGGCGCGATTGCTCGCTGATCGGAGGGAGGCGGTACATTTACCTAGGCCTAGTTGGGGAAGACAACTCCTAGGCCAAATGGGAGCAGAGGCTGGCGCGATGAGCTTATGGCCTACCGAGACCTCCAAGGAACTTTGGGCTTCCAAGAGATGACGAAGGAGAGCGAGAAATGATCAAGTCGATTTGCTGTAGTAGAATGCATGAAGGTGAAGCCCTGAGTCCTCCTTTTATACTATTTTAACAAGGTAAAGGGAGAGTAGAGGAAGGTGACGTCAAGTGACGTGTTTGTCCCCCGTACCTCACTCTACCTACCTGGCATGATGAGTCTCTCAGGGTTTCCCTGAGTCCTTTATTGGAGAACTAACATATTTGAGTATATGAGTCATTACACCTTTATTTCGAGAGTTTTCGAGCTGTTTCTTTTGAAAATTTCAACCCTTAGTTTTCACCCCTTAGAAGTGACTGACATCAACCAAAAGCAACTAGACCCCAAATGGAGCCCATATACCAAATTTGAACCAAATCGGTCCAGGGTTGCTATGAAAAGTGCCGCGTACGGCGGACGGACGGAAAATTTTTTATTCGATTTTCGGATTCTGCGTACCTTGAAACGTAAACCAACAAATTTTGAGGGGGGTTAAAATTTTTTTTCTTGGTCGATTCCGATGGTTCATTATTGAAAATAATAAACCAAAAATCGTTCAACATTCGTAGGAAAGCCCTAAATTTATGTATAAATTATATGCTAGCAAAACCGTTGTAATAATGGAAGAAACTGAGATATACCCCTGAGTTAAAAGAACTGTAAACAACATTCGCGGTAAGAGCCATGATAGATTTTGCTGCGTTTTATTTCAAAGGAAGGTGACATTTGCAACGTATTTACGGAATGGAATCTAAGGCACCTGAAACACGGGAATAATAAGATAACATTATATATTATTTATACTTACGTCTCAGTCGGTCGCCGTTCGTTCCTCGTTCCGGGTCAGTATTTCTCGAAATTTCCAAAACATGATTGATACTTCGATTGTGTTCAATTTATTTTATATCTCCTTATTTATTGTGTCTTATTTGTTCAGCATCATGTTCCTTGTGTTGTTCCAGGTGTTGTTACTGTCAATTTTGAAGGTTGGAAAAAAATCGACAAAATCGAAGTAGAGAGAGGAGCCGCAGTTGGGAAACCTCGGGAGAAAATAGTAGACGTCGCAGAAATGTTGAGGATTGGTGGTTCGTAAATGTAATATTTTTTATTTTTAATCAAAATCTTCAAAGCTATTTTAATGCGAACTTAATCTCATTCGAAAATGTACCAAATATTGTAATTTGTTATTGATTCTAGCTTAAAATGTTTAATATTATCTATAATTATAGAGTAGGTAAATGTTACTTGTGATTAAATAACGTGATTTTGTTTTTGTACTGTAAAAATAAATTTTATTCTATATTTTTATATGGTCACAACAATATTAGATTTAGTAGAAACACTCCTTGGAATATAGTATTCCTATTACAGTTCGAGTAGGGTTTTCGACGCAGATGCTATGAGCGCCGGAGATCGATGATTTCAGCCAGCATGAGATCGTTGATGTTGTCAATTTCCAAGCTTTCGCTCGGCGGGATGTCCACAACGCCAATTCTGCACAAAAATTTTGTCGTTAAGCGTTTGAGAAAAACAAATAAACGGGGGGGGGGGGGGGGGTATTAAGCTGGGTTCACACGAGCGCGGTCAACGCGGTTGTGCGTTCGGGACGCGGCTGGCGTCTAGAGGTTCACATGGGCGCGGTTGAAATCCTATGTTTTGAATCCTAGCTGGTTTGAATCCTATCATTTTTATTTTCACATTGTACAAAAATGAATTCAGCTCGTCCTAACTGTACTGTTGTGGTGATTGTAATCCTACTATTATGTTAAGAATCCTAGCTGGTTTGAATCAGAGATGGGCGAATTTTTATTCATAAATACAATGACGAATTTCACCGATTTCTGTTTGCATTTTTCCTGAATAGTTAATGGCGTGGGATAGATGAAAATTGGGCTGATTTCGGAAAATAAGTCTCCTGTTATTTTTGGGAGACAAACAAAATTTTTAATTTCAAAACTAACCGGGAAAACAGACGTGCAGCGGGAACGCTCGCTGATTGGGCTGTTCGGATCGCCGTCTCCTCCCAGTGTTGCCCATTGGGACGAAGAAATCGTGTTTTCTAAGAGGAAAGTTATCAAACAAAAACAGAGGAAACCTAATTCTCCCCATCTCGCTTTTTCTATTTTTTTTCTTCAGTTTTTCGATTTCGAACTTTACTGTTTCATGAAATTTTGCATCTGGGGACTATGGATTTCTCGATCTCAGCGCTTCAAGCGGCCATAAATGAACTATTCCAGCATGACGTCATTTTCCCGGTTTTTTTTTAACATTCGTATTTTCTACACTGTTTTGTTTATTCGTAAATTAGGAAGTACAGGCTGAAAGTTTGCCTTAGGGGGTTTTTAGAGGTGCTGAATCCGATTTTGGGGTCAAAAATAGGAAATTCCGACATGGTAAAATTCCTCATTATGAATACAAATCATATCGGCGATTTTATGATTATGAATACGAATACAATTGTATTCACTCTTTGAATACGATTTCCCCCGTATTCGTATTTTGAATACGATTTTATGATTTTTTTCTGATTTCCCCAAAAACCGAATTTTTTTTACAATTTTTCCTGAAAATCACACTTTTTTCATGATTTTCTCCCGAACTCTGGACATATTTATAACCTAACATTGTCAAAATAATCAATCGAAATTCGAAACGCTCATAAATTCTTGTAGGATTTTTCACGCAAAATCGAATGAGACCAACCCCAGGTCGCTACGACCAACCGTATAAAAACTACGACGACATTTCCGCTGAAAATCGTTTTTTTTACAATTTGCACTGAAAATCATTTTAAAAAAATTGATGAATCTGTCAATTTTATCGCTGACTGCTTAGTTTAGTCCTCCATTGTTCAAAGATTTCCATTGTTCTGGTTTGACTTGACAGGTAAACAACTTGTTCTGGCAGTGAGGTGGCCTTTCTTCCATACCTAGACCTAGTACTCATAAATCCTCTTTGAACGACTTTTGTGCTGCCATACGCTGTTAAATAGTTACTCAGCATTATTTTTAACCATTGGGAGGGGTTGTAAAATTAGAATTTCTACATCTTTGGGCACCGTCCTCCAATTTATAGTGGGCATCCTCCAATAGAGAAAAATGTTTAGCTAAATGGTAAATCCGAGAAGAAATTTCTCCCTTGCGAAGGAAAAACATTAAATCATGTTTAATGTTTTTCCCTCGCAAGGGAGAAATTAGATATAGTTTTTTAAGGTCAAGAAAAAAGAAAAGATTACGTGTGATTTTTTAACCATACCAGTCAAATAGGACGACTTGTGGATTTGATGCCGTTTGATATTAACATTAAAGGCATAATCGTCATCAAGTTGCCGATCACTCAGCTGATCAGTGACCACTCAGGCGCCTTCAACATTCTCCATTGACCCTGCCTCTCAAATGTCAGCTTCCTGCGTTCAACAGGAGAGAAAATGGCCTTGGAGCTCACTCAGCTGATCAGTGACCACTCAGGCGCCTTCAACATTCTCCATTGACCCTGCCTCTCAAATTTCAGCTTCCTGCGTTCAACAGGAGAGGAAATGGCCTTGGAGCTCACTCAGCTGATCAGTGACCACTCAGGCGCCTTCAGCATTCTCCATTGACCCTGCCTCTCAAATGTCAGCTTCCTGCGTTCAACAGGAGAGAAAATGGCCTTGGAGCTCACTCAGCTGATCAGTGACCACTCAGGCGCCTTCAACATTCTCCATTGACCCTGCCTCTCAATTTCAGCTTCCTGCGTTCAACAGGAGAGGAAATGGCCTTGGAGATCACTCAGCTGATCAGTGACCACTCAGGCGCCTTCAGCATTCTCCATTGACCCTGCCTCTCAAATGTCAGCTTCCTGCGTTCAACAGGAGAGAAAATGGCCTTGGAGCTCACTCAGCTGATCAGTGACCACTCAGGCGCCTTCAACATTCTCCATTGACCCTGCCTCTCAAATTTCAGCTTCCTGCGTTCAACAGGAGAGAAAATGGCCTTGGAGATCACTCAGCTGATCAGTGACCACTCAGGCGCCTTCAGCATTCTCCATTGACCCTGCCTCTCAAATGTCAGCTTCCTGCGTTCAACAGGAGAGAAAATGGCCTTGGAGCTCACTCAGCTGATCAGTGACCACTCAGGCGCCTTCAGCATTCTCCATTGACCCTGCCTCTCAAATTTCAGCTTCCTGCGTTCAACAGGAGAGAAAATGGCCTTGGAGATCACTCAGCTGATCAGTGACCACTCAGGCGCCTTCAGCATTCTCCATTGACCCTGCCTCTCAAATGTCAGCTTCCTGCGTTCAACAGGAGAGAAAATGGCCTTGGAGCTCACTCAGCTGATCAGTGACCACTCAGGCGCCTTCAACATTCTCCATTGACCCTGCCTCTCAAATTTCAGCTTCCTGCGTTCAACAGGAGAGAAAATGGCCTTGGAGATCACTCAGCTGATCAGTGACCACTCAGGCGCCTTCAGCATTCTCCATTGACCCTGCCTCTCAAATGTCAGCTTCCTGCGTTCAACAGGAGAGAAAATGGCCTTGGAGCTCACTCAGCTGATCAGTCACCTTTCAGGCGCCTTCAGCATTCTCCATTGACCCGCCCTCTCAAATTTTAGCTTCCTGCGTTCAACAGGAGAGAAAATGGCCTTGGAGCTCACTCAGCTGATCAGTGACCACTCAGGCGCCTTCAACATTCTCCATTGACCCGCCCTCTCAAATTTCAGCTTCCTGCGATGAATAGGAGAGAAAATGGCTTTGGAACTCATTCATCTGATCAGTGATCTGTCAGGTGCCTTCAATACTGTCCTTTGACTCACCATCTCGAATTTCACCTTCCTGCGTTGAATAGGAGAGAAAATTGTTTCTATACAATGAACATTAATTTGTGATTCACACTCATATTTCTGATATATCACTAGTCCAAACTGAAGGACCTCCGAGGGAGCGATCTGTTGGTCCTACGGAGCTCCGTGTAGTCTCATTCGATTCTAAAAATTCCAGTCTATTTTAAATTGATGAAAAAACAATACCTTTATATTTAAAGTTTTCGAGCTAGGACGTTTTGAAAATTTCATCCCTTAGTTTTCACCCCTTAGAAGTGACTGACAATAACCAAAAGCATCTTGGTACAACTAGACCCCAAATGGAGCCGATATAACGTGGTAACTAAGAAATCGGTCCGTGGTAACTAAGAAAAAAAAACGCTTGCATACGAGTCTGCAACACATTGAAACATTTTCATGCCCCCCCCCCCCCTCCACTCCCGAGACATCTGGGAGCTCGATTTTCGACTCAGCTGATCTGGGAGCTCGATTTTCGACTCAGCTGATCTAGGAGCTCGATTTTCGACTCAGCTGATCTGGGAGCTCGAATTTCGACTCAGCTGATCTGGGAGCTCGATTTTCGACTCAGCTGATCTGGGAGCTCGATTTTCGACTCAGCTGATCTGGGAGCTCGATTTTCGACTCAGCTGATCTGGGGGCTCGATTTTCGACTCAGCTGATCTGGGAGCTCGATTTTTGGCTCAGCTGATCTGGGAGCTCAATTTTCGACTCAGCTGATCTGGGAGCTCGATTTTTGGCTCAGCTGATCTGGGAGCTCAATTTTCGACTCAGCTTGGGACAAATTTCGTTAGCAATTTTCGTCGCAACAAATTTCGTGACGATTTTTTTTTTATGTGCCATATGAAAGACATTAAAATGTCAAAAACGTTGCAGATTTGCGTGTCGGAATTCACAGAACGACCCCCAGCCCTAAAACATTAAACATGTTAATATGATTTTTACCGCAATTTTGGTCGTATTTATTCCCTAAAATTGCCAAAATCATTAATAACAATTCGAAACGCTCACCATATGTAATTAACACTGTTTTCCCATGGCTGTTGCTTCCTGGTATTGTTATAGCTGACATGATGTTTTAAATTCCCCCTTTTTTCATTTTTACCATTTTACCTGCAATAGTTCCCAAGTTCATTTCCCACCAACTATGGTGGTATTTCTAACTGGTTTGTTGATTGACGCTGATGTGATGCTCACACAGTAATACATCCTTTGAGCCCTGAGGAGGGCGATAAATTCACCGAAAGCTCGGCAAAACAGGAGTTTTGTTTCTGAGGACCCCATTCCCAATCAGTTGACTGATAGTTGCTACCTACTTGATATGTCCTTAATATGGTTTATTCAACAAATAATAATTTTTACATTCGAAAATTTTTACAATCGAATTTTGGGGAGAAATTCGTGTTTGAATGATTCAAGCCCACCTGTATTTTTTCTTCATTGAATAATTAGGCGAGACTGGCTTCCTTCTCGACGAATTCCTTCTCGTCAATTGATAAAGCATGGCTGCATTGTTTGAAAAAAACAGGTATGTCATTCATACTATGGACACTAGTCGCTCGGTCGCGCTCTTTGGTCGTCCATGTAGGGCAAGGTATCAACAAAAATCGAAGGTCAAATCTCAACCCACTTCATCTCACATGAGCTACCGTCAGTGTGGCTGTCGCGAACGAATTACCTTGTGTTCTTATGGTAAAACGGTGCGTGAGCTCACGTGACGTGAGGACAGTGTGCAGCTTTATATTTAGAGCTCATTGATTGGTATAATCATTATTAAATTACAGCGCTTGTATCATTCACTGGACCCGATCGTGATTTAGAGGGCTCCAGGTAGATAACACTGTTGAAAAGCTGCACCTAAGAATTAGCTATACGAGAAGGTTCTGCCTCAGTTCCCATGTCAATTGAGTTATTCAGGTAGGTTATGAGCAAAATTCGGGTGGTGATGCCATGGAATCCTCCAGCAAAAATTCTTGACACTAAAGGTCTGCCACAGAAACTTTGCATCCCTTTGGCGCATTCTTCTGGAGAACATAGAACTACTTATCTCTTATCATCAAGCAAATTCCCGCCCGTACAATAATTTTTCGCGAATTTCTCCCCTTAAAAGTGACATGATTCCCCTCCTACTGCAGATTGAAGTTTGAGCATTTCCAAAATCGAAATTCCGTGGCACTACACGAACATCAACTTTCTCACGGCTCCAATTTCCATGTCAAGGTTTCACCATGGCAGGTTGACTCGATTGTTATAGTTTGAGGATCCGCCACCTAGGGGGCGCCACACGGATGCAAAGTTTCTGTGGTAGACCTATAACTCCGTGGCACCACACCTACATCGCACGCCACGCCAGATTCCTGGATATTGTTAGCCGCCACTCCTGTATGCTCGGGTATCGCCTGCTGGAGATCTTGTCTATCATAAGTTTGTTTTTTCTATCTCCAGGTTCGCTCAAGATTCCTTGTATTGACAACTTGTACATCAATGCAGAGATGCAGACCTATCAAGTGTGAAATTCTGCTTTCAAAAAACCTCAACATATCAAACTGATAATGGCTAACCTTTTTGGCAATTTTCTTCTCTCAGAACCACATTGTAGTGTCAGAGCAAAAATTCACCAAGGTTGGCGTAACATAGATGAAACTGTTGAGAAGGGTATCTACTCTAGCGCTTCCACTGAGATTTGAGTTAACTAAACCCAGCTTCACTCTCGTTTTCTCTAAAAACTAACCAACCTTATATCTTATCAGAATACAACCTTACATATTATCAGAATATGATTATTAGAGTTAACACTACCAGTGCCACCTCCGTACATGTGATGGAGGGCCTTGTGCACGCCATTTGTCAGGTCTGTCACATGTACAGAGCTCCGTACAGACCTACTACTTTTGGCAGGGGTTTCACTCATCCACTTCATTTTGCACAGTTTGACTGTCCATCAAACGCATGGAATCTGTTGTTTTGGTCCTCCACAGTGTCATACAAGGCTTGGTTCGAGTCAAACGTGTGGATTTTGCACTTTTTGCCGCTCAAAGGCACCACTCCACCTGAGTGTTTCCTCAAAGTCAATTTGGCGGCACCTGTGGACGCACCTCAAATTTTGGGGCGGCAGCGTAGGTGTTACAGTTATTTTTACGGAATATGGCATGAAAAGTATCTATTTGAGCCTCACGAGAGCTTCTTCTGATTATGTTTTCTATTCCCCCATGCCATATTTGATACGATTCAAATATCTAAGGGCCGTATCGTAATCCAAGTGAAGTGCTCACTTGGTACTTGAGTGTGCCCTTGACTTATGAAAGTCGAGAGTGCACTTGGTCTCCACTCAGCCTCCACTTGGGCTTGAAATGTTCCAAAGTTGGCTATAACTGTTGAGAATCCATGTCCTTATTTCAAGAAGTATCCATGTATTTTCTATGGAACATTTTGAATTGTAAATATTGTAAGCTTACCTGCCACCTTGAAGAACGTTGAATTCCATCGCTATGGTTGCGTACGTCATGTAAAACATGCCGTTTTCTATTATTTCCCCTCTCCAATCCTGACGCCTCGGTCTACTATTAGCGTTGAAATTGTCCGGAATAAGTTTATTTTCTGAAATAATAAAGAAGTTTCAATTCCGGTATCTCTGGACAAAGTAAATAAGATATTCTATAGTTGAGTAAACACGCTCATTGTTGATTACCTTCTGTCAACTTCCATCTCAGTTTGAATTGTCGCGTTACTGAGAATATTGAGTGATAACCAGACATCATGGCGTCGTATGCTTTCGCCAGGTATTCAGGCCTAAGAAATGGTGAAGTACACTGCACTAGCGCCACCATGTCAACTTCTGAAAGATCCAGTCAGTTCATGAACACAGACCAAACAGAATTACACAAGGTTATTGGATTGTTTACTCATTATTGTGATTCCACTGATGAAAAATTTGATTTCCAAACCTGGGTGTTGTCCCAGAAACTCTTGAACGGCTATCAAAGATGAAGCTGTGTCAGTAGCAGTGTAGGCTGCTCTGTGATGGACACTCACGTTTGGAGACAGCTTGGCTTCTTCAGCTATTTTTTCATTGTCAGTTGAAACCCATATCGAATCGAATCCTTCAATCAAGAAATTCTCAGTGAGGCAGTGTTGTGCAACAATGAGTTACAAATTTATGTCCAACCGAGTTTTCACTTCTTCAAAACAGGGCACTACACACCTACTTTATACATAACAGACATCTACTCACGTCCAAATTTTTGCATTGTGTTGAGAGTTCTAGTTAACAGAGTGACGTTGTTGATTCTCGATAAATTTTTGAGCTTTATCCCTTTTGAGCCTCCTCTGGCGAGAACCAGTCCAGCAAAATGCGCGTTGTCACTGGAATAGAACAGATTTCATCAAAACTCAAAATCTATTAGGATGTAGTCCAAGATGGCTGGGTTGAGTGTTGTTCTTGAGTGCTAGAAAAACTTCCCAAATCACGCCTGTGGTTTAATGAAACAGTTCCTGAGAGATCACCGAAGTTTAGGCCAGTCGGCCTGGGAGATTATCTGGATTGGATTGCTCGAGGGCGGTGTTGACAATTTATCGGGTTGGGCTGTAGGTGAGCCCTGCACCACTTAAGGGGGTGAGGCAATAAGTAGCCATCATTAGAGCAATAAAGTAGAAATCATTAGAACCAATTCTGATCTTCCCCTAGAAAGACAGCTGAAGGCAGGATTCCAGGAGTGGGACTTGTACGAAAATTCAACCTGAGATGGTTGTTGACTTAACCTTTTCGCGCCCGGATTCTCGAGAGCGTACTGTCCCTCACAGCCTGCCCGCTGGCGGGTCCCTCTGTCCCCTCAGTACCACATTATTTTGGCAACTCAGTGGTTCTTCCGAAGTTATTTCCTTGCTTTTATGCATTATTTTTTTGTACCTATTTTTTTTCGCGTGATACTTTCCGTTATGAGTTCATGAGAATTATTGAGATTATGTGCATTATTTATTCATTTACTAGCCAGCTATACAAATGGGAATAATACAATTAATGTAGAGTAATTATGGTACCTAATGACTCGCTCCGCTTTTAATTAAATTCATTCAATATAATTCATTGTTTCTCACTTTCATTCTGTTTAGGAAAATTCATACAATTTGATAACTTTTCATAGTGGGGAAAACCTAAAAGGTGGGAAGTGCATGTAGAAAAGGGACAATTTTGCGAATATTCCCGAGCAGAGTTCAAATAGGCGGTGAAATATCCGAAGGGCGGCAATATCTTTGACAGGCCTACCGCCAAAAGTACCGAAATGGAATTGAAAGGGTTGAGAAAGAAAGAAAAAAGACAGAGAACAAGTCGGCGAAGATCAAAAAGAACCAACTGTTTGAGGTGCCGCTGCATCAGAACGTAGGTACCTACTGAATCAAGGATAAACTACCGACCAAAAAACGCCGACAAACAATAGAGAGTTCCTAGTGGTTTTTGATACAGCTTGACGTATTACACACACACTCTCAATCCGGCCATGTTTTCAATAAAGCGCGCCGGATTGCCTCCTAGTAACGTATTCTACCGTAATAATACGGCGCCGTATCGGATACGGCGCGTTCTTATCACAACAAGGCGCCGGATTGAGAGTGTGTATGTAATACGTCAAGCCGTATCAAAAACCACTAGGAACTCTCTAATGAGATTAGTGAAAAAAAAAAACACATTAAGTGTTCTAGGAATATATACACTGTTCTGTGAATGCAATATCTTGAGGATTGTAGTGAAAATTATACCCCGGAAGAATGTAGTTACAAAGCGAATGAGCGCATGTGCCAGACTGGCTATTATTGGCGGCAGGCAGCTACGGAAGGGTCGAGCTGCCCAATATATGACATTGGCGGGTAGGAAAGGGTTAACATTACTTTTCTTACCTCCCAAATCAAGAGCAATTAATACTTAGTGCTACTTGTGTATATAATTTTTCATCTTCTAATTTTTCATACTTCGTTTTATACAACAAAAACTATCATAATATTGACGTAGGTAACACATTGGACGCAAAATGCTTCTATGTCACCCAAATTTCCATGGTCCCTGTGGCAGGCAGCATCAATGTCATGCAAACACCTTTCGCAAAAGGTTCAAGAATATCTGCTCCTATACTTTTGTTCTCGTTTTCGCTCTTTTCTTCCTGTTTTTCTTGATAGATTAACTATTTATGAGACAAACGGTTCAATCCGGAAATGAATCGGTCGATGTTGAAGGTGATGAGTAGTTATCAAAGTGACACCTTAGCTTTGCGCGCTTCACGAAAAAAATGTCTACACGACAGTGGACCAACGCGTTTTTTTTTTCCTGCGTTCAACGTGTTAAACAAGAAAAAATCAATTGAAACTCCGAAAATGGGTCGTTACTAATGAAACGTCCAGATTCAAGTCCGAGTTGACTTGAACACTTGTTACTTGAACGAGTCCGAAATTTTCGTCCGAAAGACTGAAAAACGGAACAGCCGTTTTGAAGTCCGGGCTCCATTTGGACGTTCGGACGGTCTTCATTTAATGAAGGTTCTGAGGTGGGGATGGGTCGTTCCAAATGGAGCAGGTACTAAATTCAAGGGTTCAGTTCTAGGAACAGTTACTACTCATCTGAAGTTAGCAGTTCCAGTGGAACGCTCAAGCCCACTTTGAATGATCCCACTTTACACTTCATGGACCCAGTTTCAACAATAATAATGCACATTTATAGACACAAATATAGATTTTTTGCAGATTTGGATTCAGAATGGTCTGAATTGGTACGTGGCTATTATTATTATTATTATCTTTCTTTGTGATGTTGTCTTGCTTCACCACAGATTAATCACAAAAGGATGCCAAAGTCTCACTGAGGTGAGGGACGACTTAATATTTGTTCAAACGATTGGTGTCGAAAATAATTCAATATTACCTCTCGACAAAACTTCAGCAAATTACTCACAGACTTTTTCAGAAATTTTAAGGAATTTTGTATGAATATTGCCAATTTTAGTCCGGTTTATTGTTGAGGTCACACATAATGTCCACCTCAGAACTCCTCAGGGAGCATGCATTCCTGGGTTTGCCAATGATAATTTGAAAATTTGTCTCTTATTCACAAAATGGATAAAATTTTTAATAAAATAGTCGTCTCAATAATCACGAAACTGAGAGATCTCCTCCTCCTTATAAGTGAAGTAAAGTAACAAAACCATCTCAGATTGAATTTTCGCGTAAAGTAAACAACCATTTCAGGTTGAATTTTCGGCGTATATTATAAAAACATGGAACATGTATTAGCCAAATTTAGATCAGAACCTTTAGTCGTAGGAAGGTACCTTCCTATAGGTATACCAAAAGGTTTTATACATAATACAAAAGCTACCTATATTATCCCTAGCAACATATGTAAAATGCTTTGAAAAAGTCCATTCATGCAGCATGAATTAATGAGCGAATTTTCAAAGAAATCTTTCAGTTATAGGTATGGTTAAGAAAAGGAACAATGGTGTTGCAATTTCTTTTAGAAAGTTTTTTTTTAACACGATTCTTGGTTTTTTCGATTGTCAGTATAGCATACCAACATACTGTACATATTCTGTACTATACATGCTGGAGTCCATATTCATGTTCTACTCGTCTCTACGAACTCATAGAGTTCCCACACGGCTACTGCATTTCTGGGTACAACAAATATACGCACGTATTCATTATACATATATATAGATACAAACTTTTCTTAATTTTGGACAATTTTCATTCTTTGAAAAACGCATTGATATCAGAAATTTTGTGCTGAATCCGAATAATATTCGGATATATAATGGTATATTATACCATATATTACCATGAATTTGAAGAACGGGGAAAACCCATTTTTTGGACTTTTTTTGAATTTTGGACCACTTTGGATTGTCCAAAATTGCTGGTTAACTAACTTATCGTTACTCAAGGTTACGTATGGTTACTCAAGTTATCGTGCGGAATGATATATATACAGGGTGGTCCTTAATGAACGTACCACCCTTTAAATTTCGTTGTTTGTGGGGAAATCAAAAAACTTGTCGAAGTAACTCCCCTTATTTTTTTGTAAAGAATTCAGGAAAAATACTTTTGCGCAAAAAAATTGCGCGCAATTGTGCGCAATTGACACTAACTTTGTTTTTTCAAATGCGAACCCCCATTTTTTATTGCAGATTTAGATTCTACGTCAAATTTCATGAACATTTTACTTCGACAACTTTTTTTTTTCCGCTGCGCGAAACGGGCGCCAGGAGCGTTCAAAGTTGCTAAAGTCATCAAAATTGCGCAAAACATGGATTATGGTAAACCCCAAGTGTGGCACATGACTTTACATTGTTTTTCAGCGCTGATTCACGTGGTGCTGTCAGTTTTTAGATTTAGCTCAGTTTTTTCGATTTCATAAGCTTAATCTACGTCTTTTGGTGAAATATTACAGTTTTTCCGAAGTATCAACTTTGGCAGATTTATTTTCCCTCACCCTTTCGCACCCCGGGCTTGGGACCGGCTAAGGGTACAGATCAACTTGGAGTTGAAGTTGTAACGTGAGCGGTTAGTAACGTCTCGTCACAAAGTGCAGCAGATAAGCAGTCCGAGAATCGAGAAATCCGAGTTGTTTACCTATTGTGATTCAATCGTATTCAAACGCTTTTGGTACCATAACATTCATGATTTCTCAGAGTATCCTTCTGGGTGCAGGAACCAAGCCACTTTTTTCTTAAAAAAACGACCATGTTTCTGGCTGTTATTTCGGGTTCATCAAGTCCAATAAAAAACACCACGTTATTTATTTTTAAGCCCGCCTTAGCCGGTCCCAAGCCCGGGGTGCGAAAGGGTGAGGGAAAATAAATCTACTGCCAAAGTTGATACTTCGGAAAAACTGTAATATTTCACCAAAAGACGTAGATTAAGCTTATGAAATCGAAAAAACTGAGCTAAATCTAAAAACTGACAGCACCACGTGAATCAGCGCTGAAAAACAATGTGAAGTCATGTGCCACACTTGGGGTTTACCATAATCCATGTTTTGCGCAATTTTGATGACTTTAGCAACTTTGAACGCTCCTGGCGCCCGTTTCGCGCAGCGGAAAAAAAAATTGTCGAAGTAAAATGTTCATGAAATTTGACGTAGAATCTAAATCTGCAATAAAAAATGGGGGTTCGTATTTGAAAAAACAAAGTTAGTGTCAAATGCGCACAATTGCGCGCAATTTTTTTGCGCAAAAGTATTTTTCCTGAATTCTTTACAAAAAATAAGGGGAGTTACTTCGACAAGTTTTTTGATTTACCCACAAACAACGAAATTGAAAGGGTGGTACGTTCATTAAGGACCACCCTGTATATATATATATATATATATATATAATTTTTGGAAAACTTCAGGGATCGTTTCAGAATGTTCCAAAACGGATTTCAGTGTAAACATTTTTCGAAAAAGTCCATTCTAAAAATGTTGAGGCCATTGCAATAGCTTCATTTTTCTTGAAAATTCGCTAAAACTCGGCACTTTGCACCTCAAAAACCCTGCGTCACCCTCCCAGTGTAACGTTTTTCGGGTAGTTACTACAGGGCTATAACATGTTCCACGTTAAAATTTTCCGCCCGTCCGCCACACCCCCCCCCCCCATCACTCAAAATGTGTTGGTTTACGTTTCAAGGTACGTAGAGAATAAAAATTTGGCCGTCCGTCCGCCCTACGCGGAACTTTCCTTAGTTACGATGGACCAATGTTCATGAAATTAGGTTTATGGGTTCCATTAGGAGTCTAGTTGTGCCCTGAAGTTTTTGGCTGATGTCAGTCAGTTCTAAAGGTTGCAATTTTGAAAACGCCCTAGCTCAAACAATTTTGTTATAAAGGTGTTATTTTTCCATCAATGTAAGGAAGTATTGAATTTTTAGAATCGAATGAGACCACCTAGAGCTCTGTAGGACCAACCGATCGGTCCCTATAAGAACTTAAGGGTTGGACTTACGATAAATCAGAAACACGAGAGTGAATCGCAAAAGAGTTAAATCTCCATTCAAATTTTAGTTGACCAAAATCGGATCGCTGTTCGTTTCTTTGAATTGTTTTCAGCTTTGCGTCCAACTCCCTATTAAATAGGGAGTTGGAAGAAATTTTCTTCGAATTGAGTGTGAAGCGTACCTACTTATTTCTTCAAAAGCTCACAATCAGACCTTTAGTTTGACTATACATAAATGGTCCTCCATCGACTCAGTCGGAAGTCACAGGGGAAGAAGAGTGAATGCGGACCAGTATTCCCGAAAACGGGAACCACGTTTTTCGACTTCTTTCACAAATTTTCGATACTTTTAACAAAGCAAAATGAAATCTGTTTGAAACGGGACCACCGCGGATACTGGTAGAACACATTTCAAAAAGAACCAGACAGATTGGTACCAGAATAAAGAAATGCAAGAAACTCGGATATACCTACCAAAAAAAAAGTCTGCCAAGTCGGTGTGGCACATAGCTTCCTCGTATCCATAACCCGATTGTATAGATGATCCGATGCATAGTAGTTAATCTCAAAACACCAATCTCTAAGTACCTTTCACTACCCTCATAGGGGACCATCTACACGCTAATCTGGACAATCCTAGAAAATTTCATCAAATTCGGATGAAAAATTAAGTTACTAGGATGTGATTGGATCAAAAAATTCTTAGCTTCGGCTGGGATTCGAACCCGCGACCCCTGGAGCTCAAATCGAGACTCTTTCCTCTGAGCTATTAAACTTGTCATGAAAAAGTTTGAGATTCTCACAGGAGACCATCCCTATATGAATAAATCCCTCTATGAAAAACAATTCTCCATGATTTTCATAGGGGACCATCTAAACACTTCTCTGTAACATCCCTGAGAATTTCATTGAAATCGGATGGAAAATGTAGAAGTTATGGCCGTTACAAGGAAATTCACGTTTGCGCATGGGCAGTGGCTACTATCAGTCCGAAGGTGGTGATTTTCATAGGGGACCGTCTACAACCTAATCCACATAATTCCTGAAAATTTCATCGAAATCGAGTTGAAAATGTGGAAGTTATGGCCGTTTCAAGGAAATTCACGTTTGCGCATGCGCAGTAGCTACTATCAATCCGAAGGTGGTGATTTTCATAGGGGACCATTTAAATACTGATATGTAACATCCCTAAAAATTTCATTGGAATCGGATGGAAAATGTAGAAGTTATGGCCGTTACAAGGAATTCACGTTTGCGCATGCGCAGTAGCTACTATCAATCCGAAGGTGGTGATTTTCATAGGGGACCATTTAAATACTGATATGTAACATCCCTAAAAATTTCATTGAAATCGGATGGAAAATGTAGAAGTTATGGCCGTTACAAGGAATTCACGTTTGCGCATGCGCAGTCGCTTCTATCAGTCCGGGGATGATGATTTTCATAGGGGACCGTCTACACACCAACCCGCACAATCCCTGAAAATTTCATCGAAATCGGACAATAACTTCGTATAGTTATGCGCGTTACAAGGAATTGATGACAGACACACAGACACGGAACCAAAATTGTTCAGAAAGGTCTAAAACGCAAAACGCGAGTGAAAATTTTGATTTTGGAGAACTTTTTTTTTCGTCCTTGAAAAGTGAAAACAAAGCTTCCGCTACCTTGGTAGACTCGGAAGCAAAAAAATCGTCCCACGACAACCCGAATTGAGTACCTCCTCTTTGGCGCGTTGAAGTCGGTCAAAAATAAACTTGATTGTGAACCAATAATTGAATAGGTGGCTGGAGCAACGTTCAATGTTACTTTCAGGCAATATCGGTTTTTGGTCAAACAACGTTCATTGTGAAAAGGAGGATCAGAATTTGTAATACTATTAGTTCCGACAATGTCCGATACACTGCGCAGACAGCTGGTTTCATGGCGATCCGGTTTCCATGTTGTGGAGCAACGTTGCATGTTGTTACGTACGACGCTTAGCGTGAAAGGAACTGCTGCATAACCAACAGAACAACGTTCAATTTATGCGCGATGAGAGAATTTGAAATTTAAAGGAAATTTTCATTAATCACAGCGTTTCTGAAAAGTAGAGTTTTTTAACATTGAACGTTGCTCTAGCCACCTATTCAATTATGGTGTGTAGGGTGACCTGCCCAGTCTGTGAACGGTTAAGGAATTTCTCCACGAAATCTCAACTTCGGAAATTCAGTCCAGAGCCCCTAATCATCCGTTTTTAACATTTTTTTCCCCAAGAGCTACGTAAACAATCCAGAAATCAGAATGTATTAAACAAAAGTAGATAAGTTGCATATTATATCCAAAAAATAATAATATAGTGGAAGATATGCCGATTTCCAAGTCTGTGAACGAAATCGCCCAGTGTATGAACGACTTATACCCAGTGTGTGAACGTTCAGCTTCTTTGTACCTATCTAGGTTGGTTGAACGAAATTTATAGAAAACTCTTTATTTAAAACTTTAATTTATTTCAGAAGACGAACTTAGAACGTAAGTACAAAAATCAGACAATATATTTGGCAGTAAGGCACATCATATTATCCTATTTGAACTGAGTAGGTAAATATGGCACTTCAGAACATTAGTAGGAACTTTAAACGTAGAAAGATACTTGGTAACTTGAGTAAATCACATATATCAAAACTATAGATATATAATACATTTTTTAAAAGAAAGACATTGATACCTACTTATTTCAATTTAAACACTCACAGTTATCACAGATAAATTCTCCCCGCCCTAGGTAGAGGGTGCAGTCTTCATGGTAGGTACCATAAATCACAACAGTTGCACATTATCCACTCTTCAGCAGGAGGGGGATTCATACAGTTCTTGACAAGCAGGACACCTGTGTGCTTCTGTGCTTGGTCCTGCTTCCTGTTCAGGTTCCTTCTTCGCTTCATTTTCCACTTCCTCTTTGGCTTTCTTAGAATTTTTTTGTTTCTTGGTTTACTTTTTTTCAAATCCAGTTTTTCTTTTCTTACTCTTTCCTTTTCTGCTTTATTCACTGCCCTTTGCTTTGCCTTTTCCGCTTTAATTTTTTCTTTCTCTTCCCTCTCTTTCTGTTTACTTTCTTGTTCCTCTCGCCACTCTCTCTCAGTGATACAGTATCGATTTATCACTGTTTCTGGTTTACCTTTTGAAGTTTTTTCTTTTTGTGGGTTAGGAAGAGTAAGCTCTTCTGACCACAAACTCTTCAATCTAGCTGTTTCTGCATCCCAGCTTGTTGATGCCAATGGTGTTTCCCTTAGCTTGGAACTTGAACCGGCAGATTCAACTACATTTACAAATCGAGTGTTCCTTTTTCCAGGCATTTGCAAACAGTAGGTTGGAGAAATTAATAGGTATCCTTGTAATTCTAGTGTTTCTAGTAGGTAGTTATACCTAGGTATTGTTCCTACCTTACCCATCTAACCAGACGTCCCTGGGCTAGAACTGGCTCTGAGGTTTGTTTCCAGTGCGTGAACGAACAGTTTCCAGTTTGTGTACAGTGAGGTTGCTTGTTCTTTTTGGGCGTTCACAAACTGGATAAAGTACATTTATCTCATTAGTTATTTAAAAAGTAAAATGCAGGATGTTTCTGCTTGAAAGTAAAGCTAAAAAAACCAATAAAATCAATAATAGCCCTTTTCCCAATCTGTGAACGGGCGTTCACAGACTGGAAAACAAGTGATTCGTCAGACTAGACTGTGAACGCCAAGAGAAACGCTTTAACTCCATATTTTTTCCGATTCTGAAACATCCTTCATGTAGATTAAGACGTAAAGAACACATTAAAACCAAGAAATCAAAGAAAATGTGGTGGAAAATAAATCTAAATGTACTTCAAAGATACCAAATTCTTACACTTACCTTGAGTTTACTCCACCTTTCTGGAACACCTTCACTGGAATGCCGGCAACCTCCTCAAAGGCATAACCTTTGCAATTACAAACTTAACAGAGACCTCTATGAGATAAAGAAGCAACTAGAAAAAATAGCCAGATCCACTGGAGAGCGCCACAAGTCTTACTATGTCCCATTTATTCAAGCTCCGTCTACAGACTGGGTGTCGTTCACAGACTGGGCAGGTCACCCTAGGCAATGACAAAGCTGTGTTCTTTGCAAGCGAGTGATCTACACAGAAAACTAATAAACCTTTGTGTAACAATTTGCAGCGTTTTTGACTTCTAATAACTTACAAAAAATGGTTTATAAAATACAGCTTTGTCCTCTTACGTTTAAATTGCAATTTAAATCTAGTTAATCTGGTGATACCTTGGGGCAGCTGTCGAATTCCCATGATGGTTTCGGTGACACTAGTGACACCATGGTCCTATTAAGGTTAACCGATTCTCAGGAAAATCTTCATGATCATGGAAATTTAAGTTTTGTTAGGAAAATATTTTTGTCTCTTGTTATTCCTCCAACTTTCTCTCCGACAAATTTAAGACTAATTGTTAAAACTCCTACCTATTTGAAGACAACTTGTGAATTCATTAATTTAAATTTCAAAATATTTATTTTTGGTTCATGACAAGTGGGCATCTTGGATGGCAAATAATCTTATCATTCAAGAGTCTGTGAAGTTGGCTTTAAACGTTGACAGTAGCTACTATCTCTCAGGCATTATTGTGAGAATAATGCTTACAATGTCATCTGAAGGACCAATAGTAATCAAAACTACAAAAAGATAGCCTGAAATTGTCCCCAAATAAACGATCTATAATCTGATAACGAGAAGGTAACCTCCCTACACTTTTGAAATGTCAATAAATTTCCGTTCAATGTGATGCCTGTTGCCGCAACAGCTTCATGTTCGACTACAATAACGTGCAGGTAAAGTAATTTACCTTTTGAGGCCGATAAGAGGTATTTCATCGTCGGGTATGTGTATGAGATGGGAAATATACAGGATGCAGTAGGAGTATAAGGTTAGTAGGAAGTCCCTCATGACCGTAGCCTCCCTTCAACTGTCGTTTATTGATTTTTCGGCCTCTTCTCGCCACCCTTTCGTCGGGAGCCCCTTTTGTTGTCACGTTTCGTAGTTACTCTCCTACCCGTTCAATTAATTTTAACGCTAACTGAATTTTTGCTGAATTTGTTCTTTCCCTTGGATTATGATTATCAATGAGTGGTAGGTACCTTGGTTGATTTCAACACCTACCATCCAATCTGAACAATCCCGGAGAATTTCATAAAATTCGGATGAAAATTTTTAAAATTATGGCTGTAACATGAAATTCACATTTGTGCATGCGCAATAGCTGCTGTCTGTAGGATTTCCAAGTCTAATTCGGAATTTTCCATACCAATTTCGGAAAATTTCCAAACCACATTCAGAATTTTCCAATCCAGTTTCAGAACTTTCCAATTCAATTTCAGAACTTTCCAAGTCACATTCAGATCTTTCTAAAATAATTTCAGAATTATGCATTTTAATTCATAGGGGACCACCTTCCCATTCGTAGTGGACCATCCTCCCAATTCATAGGGGACCATCTACTTTGTGAGACTAGGTACTTTATGGAAATATATTGTTATGTTGTGGGAAAAGATTAGGTAATTTGATTTGGAAACTCGGGCCATGGTTACTGCTTAGAGTCTTCGGCTAAAATTCATGGAACATGTTTTGTTTGTTTGCTGTTTCCTTTTACTAGGAATTTGTTGTCCGTTGTTTTACTTTAGCTCTTTATGGGCCTGCTTTTCAAATTGCTCGTCATTTCATTCACCTCTTGATGTCCCAAAGGTGTTATTAATAAGAAATCGAAAATATCTAAAACGTCGAAGAACACATCGCAACTAAAAGCCAAGGTTACGAGATCCTTTGTTTACTTTTTGGTAAAAACGATGCCGGCCAACTACGTAAATAAAAATCCGCTAAATCGAAGTTGGTTCTTACCATGCCTATACGTGTAGGTGACCTAACTTCGACAGATAAGTCCATTCATGCAGCATGAATTAATGAGCGAATTTTCAAAGAAATCCTTCTGTTGAAGGTATGGTTAAGATAACAATGGTGTTGCAATTTCTCTTAGAAAGTTTTTTTTTACACGATTATTGGTTCTTTCGATGTTCACTATACCTGCCATACCAACATACTGTATGCACTGGGTATGCTTTGAAGATGTTAGGAGTCCATATTCATGTTCTACTCGTCTCCACGAACTCATAGAGTACCCACACATGTATATAAATTTTGGAAAAACTTCAGGGAACGTTTCAGAATGTTCCAAAACGGATTTCAGTGAAAAAAAAGTTTCGAAAAAGTCCATTCTAAAAATTTTGAGGCCGTTGCAATAGCTTAATTTTTCTTGAAAATTTGCTAAATTGAATTTGGCAAGAGAGAAGGTACCTATATGTTTACTACAACACAGAGAAGGAATACTGAATCATGCAACGAGAAGAATTGTGAACTAAGCAACAGGAAGGTATCAGGCTTTGGATCGGCAGAGTTTCGAAACTCCGCACTTCGCGCCTCGAAAACCGGAGTGTTGAAAATGACGTAAGTATAGATCGGAGTATTGGTAAAGGCGTAAAGATCGGAGTGCTCAAAAAGGCGTAGGATCGGAGTGTTTAAAACGCGCGTGACACTTTCGCGTAACGTTTTTCGGATAGTTACCTACCCCAGGGCAATAACATGTCCTAAAAATCAAAAGTCAAAATTGAATCAAAAGTTTAATTTGATTTGGAAAAGAATTAATTGAACTTGTAAATGATATATAATATACAGCATGGTGATATTATTCTGAAATTTAAATGGAAAATTCTGAAATTGTTTTGGAAAATTTTGTATTTGACTTAGAAAGTTCTGAGACTGGATTAGAAAATTCTGAATAGTTTCGAAAATTCTGAATAAGGTTTGGAAATTTCCGAAATTGGTCTGGAAAATTTCGAATTAGACTTGGAAATCCTATATCTGGAAGCGATGATTTCCGTAGGAGGGCCATCTAATCCCCAATCCTCATGATCTCTGAAAATTTCATCGGTCGTGTGGAAAATGAAGAAAGAAGAAGTTATAACTGCCATAAATGGCTGTTACAAGATATTCACGTTTGCGCATGCACTGTCGTCACGGCCGTCTGCCGTACGAATTAATATCATAAATACATAATATTTCATGTAATCGATGTGTGTTTTGCCACATATATGTAAATGGTATAAATAGGTATCACATGTATTGTAAATGTCAACATAGATCCAAGCTCTCCCCCTTTGGGCTTTTTGTGTATGACGGACTCCCCAACGACCCCTTATCCGTCCCCTGACCTCTGTATAAGTATGTATAGGTATATAAGGCGCCCAGTATAGTATTGGTATTGTATCAAACCACACCGCAGTGTGGGTTAGATGTGTATAGTATATGCCATCCGCCATGGTCATATTAAGGGAAGTATAAGTTGTACACCACTTGCACAACAGTATAGGTATAGTATAGTGCCACAGTATAAAGGTATAGTGCATAGTGTATGTGTATACATATACCATACATATATACTATACTACACACATATATACTATACACGTATATGTGCATAGTATAAGTGTACAGAATAATATACTATGCATATTATGCATAGCATACATGTATAATATATGTGTATTGTATAAACCACACCGCAGTTTGGGTTAGATGTATATAGTATATGCCATCCGCCATGGTCATATGGGAAGTATAAGTTGTACACCACTTGCACAACAGTATAGGTATAGTACATATAATGCCACAGTATAAAGGTATAGGTATATAGTGTGTTAAAGGCTTCTGTATAAGCTATAATATGTCTTATAAGGTATTGTGTGTTTGGTATAGAGTATAAGACAAGGGGAGAGCTTGCTGACACAGAAGGTATAGGTATAATCGATCGATCGAATAAGTATGAGGTGTAGTTACTCACAGATACCTTCCCTGGTTGCCTCCAAGAGCACAACAACGTCGGTTCGCCTGCCTTGCTTCCCTCAGTGTGTCTTCCCCCACCACACTACCTTCTAGGAAGCCCCTCCTTCTCCTGGGTTCGTCCTCCCTTACAAACTACTGTATTTTATATTATATTATATTGTACATTATACTCTCGCTGTAGCGACATGCACAGTGGCTCCTTTCAGTCCGGGGTCGACGATTTTCATAGGGGACCATCTTCACACCCATCCGCACAATCTCTGAAAATTTCATCGAAATTGGTTGGTACTGTTTTAAACAAACGTTATAACACAATTTTGAAAAACGGCGTGTTTTAAATTTCGTGTTTAATACTGTTTTAAACATGTCGTTTGTGAGGAAAATGGCAACGTCTCATGCGAAATGAGCTATCAAAAACATGGTAGGTACTGTAAGCTTGGGCTTCACTGTTGAATTGAAGATTCTCGAGTAAGCCCTTTTGAAACTGACCCAAATATAGGTTGAGAGGCTATATTGACACAAGTGATAGGCAATTGAATTTACTATTATTAAAATGATAAAACTGAAATAATTACCTGGTAGACAGCTGTAGCGGTTCGGAGGTAGCTGAAGGCTCTTAAAATCAAAATAATACCTGAAGGGTCTAATGCTAATATCTGTTTAAAATAGGTTATTATGTCTGAAGGACTGAAATTATCTTCCCGAAGGGAATTACAAGTGCACGAAAAATGGAACGGTGCACGGTGAACGGCGCACGCACTAAAAAGATGTGATTCGCACTAAAATGGTGTGATCGCACGAAAAGGGTGCGGTCACACGTAAAACCTGTCTGTTACGGAAATTAAGGTAGTGAATAAGAAATGCAATTTTACAAGCTAATAGGAACGTTTTTAATGCAATTAAAAATGGCAAGTTGACTCTACGTTAAAATGTTGCTGGCAAAGAAAAATACAAATTATGAACAATAAATGGTTTTACAAAGATTTCGTGCGTTCTTTCAATTTTCCTTCTTATAAAGACTTTACAAATGACTCGACTAATGACTTTACTAAACTTACACAATTTGATAATTTACTCGACTGACTGACTGAAATTCTAAATGTTCTTTGACTTGACTCGACTCGTTATTTTCTACACAGTTTGAACACAATTACATTGGCCAATGTATAGATTAGTTTTTACACTCACAGCGGTGGGGCCCGAAGGAAATCCAAAGGTGGTGCGATGAGAAGATCTCTGGGGGGATTTGGTCCAAACGGTTTTTGCCACACAGATTACCGTTGGAGGAAGGGGTTGGCTCGTATACCCAGACTCGTGGGCAACTAGGCTAACTCGGCGGACTGGTATCGAGGGGAATCCAATCACTACTTGCATAAAGGGGTTCGATAAACGTATCTAGCTTGATGCAGAGGAGCGCGGATTGATAGCTTCAAAGACGGGGACGTTATGGCCGCTCCACGCGGTGACTAGCTCATTTGATTCCGGAGGCCCCCACCCTCCATCAACAGGCGTCCAAGCGGGGCTCCGTGGTGACTTGTGATTGGCAGTTGGTGACGTCAACCCGACGTGAGCGCTTCTGGTGGTGGGCGCCTAAGATGGTGGTGGCGCCCTGGAGCGGGGACGGAACAAGCCCGCTCCATCCTGCTGGTCCGAGAGGCGGGAAGGGAGCGAGGGTGGTGGTTGCTCGGCCGCCTTATTGCTGGGTCACTTTCGTGAGCTGCGGCTCACAGTACACAAGGTATATAATTTTCATTCGTCTGAAGTCAGAATGACAAGTTACAACATAACATATGGAACATAATATGAAAGTCGAGGATGAGAAAATACGTTTCTTTGGTTTACATTGAGAAGAGATTCAAAGAGAGTGCATCTGCTGTTTGGTTTACATTGAGAAGAGATTCAAAGAGAGAGCATCAGCTGTTTGGTTTACATTGAGAAGAGATTCAAAGAGAGTGAACCTGTCTGGTTTGGTTTTTACCAAACCTGCCTGTTATCATGCTTTCAAATCTAGTTTTTTTGGTGTCATACTTTGTCATGAGGTTTTTACCTTTTAGTTCCAAACCTTTTCATTTTGAATTGAACAAAGATTGAAAAAAAAGGTATTCTGAAATCAAAATTTCCACTTTTTATTTTACTTTCGCCGTTCCTGAACAATTTCGGGTTCGTGTCTGTCATGAAATCCTTGTAGCCGGCAAAACTATTCGAAGTTTCAATAATGTAAAGTAATACAATTCGAGGTATTTTCAATACGTTGTGTAATAATTTGGAGCGTTTTTCATTACATGTTCACCCCTACAATTAATACGAACGCAATAGAGCCGAAAAGATCCAGTGATTGGAGCGGAGCGCTCAGAGATGTTCTTCTAGGTGAGCCATTTTGCCCATCTCTAATCAAAATTATGTCCTCAACGTAATTTTCATAAATTTAGTTAGCTGATACCTACCGATGTGTTCATTCTTAGCTTTCTTATGGAAATTGAGTATCCCAGTAGGTTGTTCCTTCAGAATAAGGATGGTTATCGTTATAAAAGTATCGATACTGTATCGTATCCGAGTATCGATATCACAAGTATCGTTGGGCATGAGTATCGATACTTCAGTGTCACAAACTATCAATATTATCCAATATTCTCAAGAAAATAAATTTTTCAACAATTTTTATTCATTTTTTACTATCAAGAGTCCAAGCAGTGTTTTTCTCCATGATATAAACGTTATTTGTACGACCAAAGAGTAATGACCCAAAACCCTCTTTACCTTCTTCATTTTTTAGCCTTTATGTTGAATTTTCCAGGAGAACTGTATCGATATCCAATATTTAGAAATAGCAGATCCAAAGTATCAATAACCAAAAATATCGGATGGTGCACTATCAACACTAAAATGTTGAGTATCGATACGAAAGTATCGATATTTTGAAATATCGAGTATCGATGCCTATCCCTACTTCAGAACAAGAAGAAAGTACCAAATAGGAGCATCTAGGGAGAGAAAGTGGTGGAACAGCCTGAGCACTACCAAGCAACGATTAGACGACATACGCTATCTCTCTTATCAGTCGCCTGATGTGATGTAGGCGATTCCTAAAGCTGGGTTCTGTAGAACGAATTGATGAGGTGGGAGTGAGCTTCGCAGATGTCATCTAACTAATTTGAAAATCAGACATTTTACAAATTACGGACAGAGCTAATTTGATAAATTTTGTAACAAACTTCCGTCGTTTGTAATTTTGATTTAGGTGAACATTTTTTTCTTGAAAAGTGAAAATTATGCTTCTGCTACTGTGGTAGACTCGGAAGCAATAGACTAGACAGGTAAGTAGCTCTCAATTAAATTACCTAACAATCACAACTTGAGGTGGAATACAACATAAATCAATAAAATGACTACGCCAAGTAGGAATAAATTCAACAGAGCTTACAAATTTTGGATTTGATGAACTGAAAGTAAGTTCAGGGTAGCACTTCGTAATAGCAAGGTAATATACGGAGAACCCGTCGTCCAGATTCTCACACTGGGGGATTTGCAAAATCAGGCAAAACACACGCGGAAAATCAGCAAGGCAAAACTACTAGAACTCTCGGTAAAATGTGTCAACATTATTACCGAGTTGTCATCACATCAGCGGACTGATAAGAGATAACGTAGGTTTTGAGCTCCAGAAGGTTCATCTAATCGTCGCCAGGCAGCGCTCAGGCAGTTCCACCACTTTCTCTCCCTAGATGCTCCTGTACCAAATTATATAACCCCCCAAGGCAGACTAGGGAGAAAGGAATTGGAAATAACCTACACAAATTTGTAAGAAATCATGTAATTTAATAATGAACATGCAATAAGTTAGATCTCTGAAATTCTGAAGTTAGACAAGAAAGTTACAGTAAATCACATGATAACCTATATAGAATAGTGCCTATTTGAGTTAATATAAAGTTATCAAAACTACGAAAATAATTTTTTTACACGATAAATACAACTTATATTCTACATCAGTTCGTTCTCAAATAAATAACCTACGATTTTAACGTACTAAGTACAGTTCCTCTGATACTTATCTACGAGTACGATCAAATATAAATTTCTCAAAACATGGACGGATCGATCTATCACGACTTCATTCATAGTCACATCTGAGGCTGCATTACATGGTAATGCAACTGCCTAATCGATGACACTATGTTTTAGGTGGAGTATTTTTAAGCCTAAAAATACAAAATCGTAACTATCTGGAATTTTCAGATACTTTAGAAACTTAAATTTACACAATTCGAATTTTAGGTTCACGCTTTCCTTCATTAAAACTATCACGCTCAAGAAAATAAACGACCATTCTTGTAGGTACTCCCTATAAAACAGGGAGTAGAAATATCCCAGAAGGGGAACATTAATAAATTAAACAGAGCAAAACTCTAGTTGTAAGGTTCATAGCTAAGATCTATCAATACTTTACCTAATCGCAATTATGTACTATATTTCATGAGAGAGCTCAGCAGTATAAATTATATTATCAAGTATCTAACTGTACTTCACTCATTGTATTAACAAAATGTCCCGTCCTATTTTGTTTCTAGGGTGCACAAATAAATAAATAAGTTGAACAATGAGTAGCTGATTACACGTTGAAAGAGGAATGTGCGACAGACTTAACCTCTGCGCCATGTTAAAACGACTGTGTATATAAGGTGCAGGAGTCCACGAAGGACCTGTCACGTCAAGATCAATGACTCCTCCAACACAATCCAGTCTTTATCAAGGTTGAACAATAATACAGGATTTATGATAAGTTTAGTGAGTCCGTAAACTACTGAGAAAACCCTTAAACGCCTGTTTCCGAGGGGTATATTTTTTAAATAATTTGACGCTAATTACAGATCTTTTGACAACCCATTGAAACTTGACTCACATCAAACAGGTACTTAGAAACCACACGAATCCGTGGGTAGATGATTTTGGGAACCTGGATAATCCAAGAACGTCCTGCATTGGAAGTAATTGACTTCAAAATTGAGGGGAAGGGAGCGACAGTGGAAGAAGTAGGAGGAAGGCAATTAATGGATCCTTTTCATCTGCCAGTCCCCAGTAGTTGGCATGTTGAGCAGAAGGTATCACCAGTAGAATAGGGACATTCGCAAGACCTTCACAGTCCTCTACAGTCCAGTTTACATAAATTAGATTGATGGTGGGATGATTTGAAGTAAAATGTCGATTTTAGAACTAAATTTGGCAACATCGATCTCAACCTTTACAGGACTGATGTCTTCTGGTGCTGGGCCTGCTTTGTAAGCACCGTATGAATCCATAGGTAGATGATTTTGGGAACCTGGACAATCCAAGAACGTCCTGCATTGGAAGTAATGACTTCAAAATTGAGGGGAAGGGAGCGACAGTGGAAGAAGTAGGAGGAAGGCAATTAATGGATCCTTTTCATCTGCCAGTCCCCAGTAGTTGGCATGTTGAGCAGAAGGTATCACCAGTAGAATAGGGACATTCGCACGACCTTCACTGTCCTCTACAGTCCAGTTTACATAAATTAGATTGATGGTGGGATGATTTGAAGTAAAAAATCGATTTTAGAACTAAATTTGGCAACATTGATCTCAACCTTTACAGGACTGATGTCTTCTTAGTGCTTCTTCTAGTGCTTTGCAAGCACTGTATGAATCCATTGATAGATGATTTTGGGAACCTGGATAATCCAAGAACGTCACGTCCTGCATTGGAAGTAATAACTTCAAAATTGAGGGGAAGGGAGCGACAGTGGAAGAAGTAGGAGGAAGGCAATCAATGGATCCTTTTCATCTGCCAGTCCCCAGTAGTTGGCATGTTGAGCAGAAGGTATCACCAGTAGAATAGGGACATTCGCACGACCTTCACTATCCTCTACAGTTCAGTTTACATAAATTAGATTGATGGTGGGATGATTTGAAGTAAAATATCGATTTTAGAACTAAATTTGGCAACATTGATCTCAAACCTTTACAGGACTGATGTCTTCTTAGTGCTTCTTCTAGTGCTTTGCAAGCACTGTATGAATCCATTGATAGATGATTTTGGGAACCTGGATAATCCAAGAACGTCACGTCCTGCATTGGAAGTAATAACTTCAAAATTGAGGGGAAGGGAGCGACAGTGGAAGAAGTAGGAGGAAGGCAATCAATGGATCCTTTTCATCTGCCAGTCCCCAGTAGTTGGCATGTTGAGCAGAAGGTATCACCAGTAGAATAGGGACATTCGCACGACCTTCACTGTCCTCTACAGTCCAGTTTACATAAATTAGATTGATGGTGGGATGATTTGAAGTAAAAAAATCGATTTTAGAACTAAATTTGGCAACATTGATCTCAACCTTTACAGGACTGATGTCTTCTTAGTGCTTCTTCTAGAGCTTTGCAAGCACTGTATGAATCCATTGATAGATGATTTTGGGAACCTGGATAATCCAAGAACGTCACGTCCTGCATTGGAAGTAATAACTTCAAAATTGAGGGGAAGGGAGCGACAGTGGAAGAAGTAGGAGGAAGGCAATTAATGGATCCTTTTCATCTGCCAGTCCCCAGTAGTTGGCATGTTGAGCAGAAGGTATCACCAGTAGAATAGGGACATTCGCACGACCTTCACTATCCTCTACAGTTCAGTTTACATAAATTAGATTGATGGTGGGATGATTTGAAGTAAAATATCGATTTAGAACTAAATTTGGCAACATTGATCTCAACCTTTACAGGACTGATGTCTTCTTAGTGCTTCTTCTAGTGCTTTGCAAGCACTGTATGAATCCATTGATAGATGATTTTGGGAACCTGGATAATCCAAGAACGTCACGTCCTGCATTGGAAGTAATAACTTCAAAATTGAGGGGAAGGGAGCGACAGTGGAAGAAGTAGGAGGAAGGCAATCAATGGATCCTTTTCATCTGCCAGTCCCCAGTAGTTGGCATGTTGAGCAGAAGGTATCACCAGTAGAATAGGGACATTCGCACGACCTTCACTGTCCTCTACAGTCCAGTTTACATAAATTAGATTGATGGTGGGATGATTTGAAGTAAAAAATCGATTTTAGAACTAAATTTGGCAACATTGATCTCAACCTTTACAGGACTGATGTCTTCTTAGTGCTTCTTCTAGTGCTTTGCAAGCACTGTATGAATCCATTGATAGATGATTTTGGGAACCTGGATAATCCAAGAACGTCACGTCCTGCATTGGAAGTAATAACTTCAAAATTGAGGGGAAGGGAGCGACAGTGGAAGAAGTAGGAGGAAGGCAATCAATGGATCCTTTTCATCTGCCAGTCCCCAGTAGTTGGCATGTTGAGCAGAAGGTATCACCAGTAGAATAGGGACATTCGCACGACCTTCACTATCCTCTACAGTTCAGTTTACATAAATTAGATTGATGGTGGGATGATTTGAAGTAAAATATCGATTTTAGAACTAAATTTGGCAACATTGATCTCAACCTTTACAGGACTGATGTCTTCTTAGTGCTTCTTCTAGTGCTTTGCAAGCACTGTATGAATCCATTGATAGATGATTTTGGGAACCTGGATAATCCAAGAACGTCACGTCCTGCATTGGAAGTAATAACTTCAAAATTGAGGGGAAGGGAGCGACAGTGGAAGAAGTAGGAGGAAGGCAATCAATGGATCCTTTTCATCTGCCAGTCCCCAGTAGTTGGCATGTTGAGCAGAAGGTATCACCAGTAGAATAGGGACATTCGCAAGACCTTCACAGTCCTCTACAGTCCAGTTTACATAAATTAGATTGATGGTGGGATGATTTGAAGTAAAATGTCGATTTTAGAACTAAATTTGGCAACATCGATCTCAACCTTTACAGGACTGATGTCTTCTGGTGCTGTGCCTGCTTTGTAAGCACCTTATGAACCCCCTCCTCGCTGCCTGCCTGCTTCAACCCTCACAACGTCCCCATCTATGGAGGGCTCCAGTACCCACGAAATTGAAGCAAATACCTACCTCGGAAATTTACCTCCACTTCGGTGGATGTTTGAAACTCTTACAATCCTAAAAAATACTCATCGATGAAGTTGAAGGAAATACTTGTGATGGATTGATGAAAACGAAGACTCAAACCCGGATTGAACCCGATTGAACGTACCATTTTACTTGCATTATCATCAGATTTACTGACATTGTTATTTTAAACAATCTTTATTATTTTAAACTCGAGAAACACAGTAGTGTCATCACTAGCTGCTCACAAATCCCCTCGTGACAGGTTTTGAAACTATTGAGAGAAGAGAGGGGGCACCTGTTAAGCCCTCCTCTAGTTCTGTTCGAACAGTTGATGTCGTAGCTCGCTTGAGTGTGAACCTTCGAGGTGTCATGTGATCATTTTGATATCAAATTTGTAGTAAATACTGTCCGAGGGGGAGTATCGCTAACTCGAGTTCCGTTTCTGAAATAGTACAGTTTCTTTAGGTAATCAAATTAGTTTACAATTCGGAAGTGTTGTTCCTTTGCAAATACCATGTCTTCCAACAAAGAGGAAGGTCAGCTTCGGGAGGAGGAACCCACCATAACATACTCATAGGATGGGAGGGTCTTGAGCACCACCAACAGAGAGCAAGAACATTCACTTCAAACGATCAGATTTGTAAACATTTTTATACGTAATTTTTTTCAATTCGTCACTTTCCTCCTCAAGACCACTTTGAATCCCAGAATCTCTGGAAAACTATTTTTCTATCTCTTAAACACTACACTCACACACATTCTTGGTGAGCTCACTTTCATCAGCAACTACTAGTTCACAAATTGAGTAATAGAGGCAACTCAACAGAGAAGAAAGATAAAATTTAAATAGGTGGCAAGCAAGGAGTGGCTACAAAATCACGACGGTGCTGCTCGATGCTGGTTTGAGGTACAACAGATAAGGTAGTGGGGTGGGGGTAGAAGCTAAGGCCATTGCCGCTTCTTTTTAAATGTTGGTTGGTTAACTACCATTCTTCATCAAATAGATTTGAAGAAATTGACGATTTGTTTCTAGTTACAAAATAACAATAATTTCCCAATTAGTTTCTTCAGAAATTAACACTTTCCGTGCGGACTCAGAAAACTCGTTTTCGCCTGTGGCGGGAGGCCTTTTTGTCAGGAATTCGGTAGTGCAAACCCGCAAATCTTGAAGATAACAGAATACCCCGAAGTGAAAACGGCGCACTCTGGTGGCAACAAGAGAAACCTACTAAGCACGAAAAAAATCCGAAAGAGGTCCTTAAGTCATCCACTAGGTAGCAGAACGATGAACAGCTCGGAGATATGCTTAGAGCTGTGATGGTATAAACCATCATACGCCACTCGCGAAACTCGGCATGATGGTTATTACCATCATCCGCACGGAAAGTGTTAAGTGAAGATTTTAATAGACATCTTTCTCTCAATCCTTATGAACACTACAAAGATGTCAGGGAATGAAAAATCCTCAATTGCTGCCATCTGGTGAGATGAGCCTAAACTGCACACCGATAATGAATTTTATGGGCCAACAAATACGAGAACATACGATTTTAAGTATGAGTATGGCAAGTCAATATACAGCGCTGCGTGAGTGGGAGAGGGGAATGTGAGGCACTGCAAGCAGCGCAGGGCTAGGGGAACCGAAGCATCAACCAATCAGAAGGCTTCTCCAGTTCTCAGCATTCTCACATCCCTGACCAGAACGTACTTGTAAGGCTTGGGTCCAAGACAATTGTAAAGAGGGTGCTGTGCTGAACATGTACGTATGCAGTGTAGGGCCGTACAGTATTGACAACGTATATTCAAGACAAGGGCCCTGAAAAGGTTGAGTTCGCCCTGATAGCGCCAGTCCTCATCATTAAGGAGGTCCGAGTCAGTCGCTGTTCCTCCCTCATTGCAGGTTAGTCTAATCCCTTACAAACAGGTGCTCGGTTGTTCCTTCCCACCCCCACCCTGAAGGAGCTACATTCCAGTACAGACTGTTAACATGCAAGAGTGGGGACCTTCACTTTCATCCACAGTCAAGGAATTCGTTGATGGTTGGGAAGTTTCGATGTAAAATATCGATTTTTATAATTCATTTAGTCAACATCTAGCTCTTCAATCGATTAATTTGAAACCCTTCGTGCGCGCCAAACACAGACTGAGCCTTCCTCCTACTTCTTTCAAGAAGCAACGTACATCTTCCAAGCAACAAAATGCATTTTCTCCTGCTGTGTCGCTTCCACACACAGATTTTCATTTCTACTTCCCTAAGCCAATACACATTGTAGGGCATCCTTTTCAGATGAGACTATCATTTGCTCCTATCACGTTCAACTAGCGATACTTACTATTTACTCTGCCTACAATTTCCAATATTAACACGATCAACTACGGTGACAAGAAAACCATTGAACTTTTTAGAGTAGATTACGTTTAGCCAGATTTCTAGCATCTAGTAGAGCATGATAGCCCCGTTAGTCTTTTCTTCAATCACAGGCTTGGCTGCTTTCTTTTTTTGCCTCATGTCGCTGGTGGCGGAGTAAATGAAGATGACGTTGATTATCTGAACTCCGATGGAGGCGACCACCAACCTGAAAAAAATGGAAGGCACAGGATAATTAGAAAAGGCGCGATGATCATCTAGAATAGACTTTCATAATAACGTACGTAAGAAGCAAAAGGACGAGCTTGCATTTTTTTTTGTTGATATGTACCGTGTATGATGATAGACATCTTCATTTGTATCGACTGAGGAATTTTATTATTAATTTGCTCCTTCACTATCGAAATTAGGTTTAAACAAATTTGGGTGGTTATGTTAAAGGGGGATACATTTCGGCAATATCCTCGTGGTTCATTGTCTATTGGAAGTTAAGTGCAAGTGAGTTAGCTTCGTCAAAACTTCTGGCTAGTTTTATATATAGCATTTTCAAGTTGAATTAAACCTTTTGCCAAAAAAATTAAACCTTTTTACGAAACAATTAAACCTTTTCCCAAATGAATTAAACCTTTCCCCAATACAATTAAACTTTTTTCCAAAATAATTAAACCTTTTTCCGAAACAATTAAACATCTCAAAAGAAGGGGATATAATAGAAAATTAATAAACGACGTAGCGACCAGTGAAATGTCAGTGAGCATGAAGATGACACCACTGTTGAATCCCTTCCGAGTGATACCACTTGGAAGGGATTCCTTCGTAGGTATGCGTCGTCTATTCCTCCTTAATGACCCAACGTCGTTTGACCACAGTTTCTCCTAGCCGCATACCACTTTCTGCTGTGCCGACGGTTCTATTCGAACGAATGATCATGAGTGCTAGCGATTCTAGCTCAAGTTCAATTATTGTTGTTGAGAGAAGGCTCGGAGCTGTAATCGAAAGTGAATCAAGTTCATCAGAATCTACTATCTGCAATTCATTCAACCTAATTCATGATTAAACTGTTTTGCGATTCATACACTTGCAATTCCTTATTTTCCCGCTAAAGGTTTAATTGTTTCGGAAAAAGGTTTAATTATTTTGGAAAAAAAGTTTAATTGTATTGGGGAAAGGTTTAATTCATTTGGAAAAAGGTTTAATTCATTTGGAAAAACGCTGCAAATTATTACACAATGGATTATTATTTTTCATTTTTCTAAAATCTCTTCTCTTTTATTTTTCTAAATTTTTTTTCTCTTTTATTTTTTCCATCCAACATGAAGAAAAACATCGATCGCATTTCGGTCAGCTTTAATTTGAACGGATATTAGGCCTCTTTTGCGATTCACACTCGTGTTTCTGATTTATCGTACTCCAAACTTTAAATTCTTAGCGAACGGTTTGTCCTACAGAGCTCCGGGTGGTCTCAAAGATTTTTAAAAATTCTATAGAATCTTAAATTGAAGGACAAACAATACCTTTATATCAAAATTTTTTGAGTTAGTGCGTTTTCAAAATTGATTTTGGAACCCTTAGAAGTGGCCTATACAACCAAAATCTTTGGGGCACAACTAGACCCCAAATGGAGCCAACATACCAAATTTCATCAAAATCGGTCAATGCTAAGTGGCAAAAGTGCCAAGTACGGCGGACGGACGGCCAAAGTTGAAAGTTACGACTACTCATTTATTGGGTGAAATTACGACAACTCGCTTAAGACAACTAAGAGAGTCTCTGGAATGTTATTTGAAGGATCGTAGATTTGTAAACATGACGAATCTTTTTAGTCAGAAAAGTAAACTAATCCCATCAACCCACTCGTTATTTCAACATTTAGGTACAGTTGATTACACTTATATACTATAGCGTCAGAGATGCGTAGTTACATTAAGAGAAATGAGCATGAGGGTTACAGAAGGATGGTCACTTCAAATGAGGGGTATCTAACGAGCGAGGTTAGCGGAAAACGGGTCTGGCAATTTGAACCGTTATAACTTCTCAGTGGTCTCACAGAAGAGTTACCCGGATTATACCTGCAACATGTACATGAGGAGATCATCATTTACTACATTAAGTAGAGCACCGTAAGAAGAGGTGAAATAAAGTCAAACCAAATTTTTCTCTCCTTCTAAAATCATTTGTTGGCTTAGTTCAGTAATTCCTCGAAAGAGGGCAGTTTCATTCTAAAGAGGATAATTTAACGATAACACTGGTCTAACCCTGTATTGACAATGTGGGTTAAAAATTCCCGCTTTTTCGGGTTTCTGTGAATCTCGGACCCTTCCCTTTTAAATAACTCCCTTACCTTCCGTCTCAAAAAACCGTAGGTTCTCCGACCCCGAGAACGCATTAAACATGTCATTTCGCTAGTATAAACAAAACTTTAGAAGACTTGGAGCGGGGGAAATGGGTAATTTGTAGGTGGGAACGAGGTAAGAGAATTCCCTTGATGGTACCCCAATTGAAATTCAGCAGTTTTCTAGTACCTAATAGTCAGGGGCGTCGGGTGAAAATATTCGTCAGGCAAACAGCTAGGCTGCAAATTATTACACAAAGGTTCTTTTTTTCTGTATATATCAAGTGCCAGCAAAGAACTCAGCTGTGCCATTGTCACCACCAACCAACCATGTTTTATCTTCACAATCAAGTTTATTTGGAAGATCTACACGCATCACACTCTATTCGAAGAACTAAAGAATTCCTTCGTTTAGAAATTTTATTACTGGTTGCTAAGGAAGCAAAACCGAGTACAACCCAAAGAAACGATCGGTGATCTCATTTTGGTTAGCCAAAATTTGAAAGATAATCCGTCCTCTTTTGCGATTCATAATCGTTTTTCGGATTTATCGTAAGTTCAACAATTTGTCCTCAAAAGCTCTGGGTGGTCTCGTTCGATTCTAAAAATGCAATGGTAGGTACCTATCTTCAATTTGTGAAAAAACAATACCTTCATATCGAGAGTTTTCGAGATAGGAGGACGCCTTTGGAAGTTACATCCCTTCCATTTCACCGCTTAGAACTAACTGACATCAACCAAAAGCTTCTGGGCACAACTAGACCCCAAATGGAGCCCATAAACCAAATTTCATCAAAATCAGTCCATAATAATTAAGAGAAGTTCCGCAGACGGACGGATTTTTTTATATTCGATTTTCAAAATCTACACGTTCCTACCTCAAACGTAAACCATCAGATGTTGAGGGTGCTCAAACTTTTTTCTTGAAAATAATAAACCAAAAAAGAGACTCTGAATTTAGACCTAATAAGACGTGAAACCTTCATTCTACAATGTTATGCAGTTATTTCCAAGTGTCTAGCAACTAGAAAAAAACTTAGGTACAGAGAAATACAATAAAATCGGGAACGAGACACCAGCCAACGTCAAACAGCTGCTATTTGCGGCGGCAAAAGAACGAACTGCTTTCCTTCTTTGAGATAATGTGGGTGGATGGATATGTTATGTCTTGCCATGCGTGGGTTAATTAGTATCCATGCTTCTCTGCTTTCAAGGTCACGAAACAGTTTTCCGACTGTTTGCAACAGCTGACAGCGAGGTAGTGGGGGTATAGCAATACTGGACCCCGCGCTGACCCCCCGCCACCCCGCCGATCATGGCCTCTCACTCTAAACGGTCCCGAAAAATTCATTTTTTCGAACTGCTTGCCTTGCATCGCAGAGTACCGGAGACAAGCCTTGCATCGCCCGCGCTAGTTTGCATATCATCCGCAATCCGTCGTAGTTACCGACCTTTTCAACTCTCTGGTGTGTTGCGGGCTAGTATCCAAGACAAAATACGTACTTTCTTATTCCATTCTCCTATTTAATCTAACTTCCTTGATAATATCGAAATAGTCCCTAAATATTATAAAAGTTTTCCAAAATCGGCTAAATGGGCGGTTTGCGTTCGGGACGATTTAAGGAAAACGCGATGCGTTTGGGATGATTTTGGTACTGCGATTGGGACGGTGTCCTGGTGAAAACGACAATGCGATTGGGACAGGCATAGCCATTTAAAAGGAAATTAAAGTATGTTGGTTCAGTCTTACCTATACAGCTGACAAACTGAGGAAGCACAACGTTTTCCCTCTCATTTTTTTTTGCAGACTTGGGACATCCCAGTTGCGTTACGATTAACCCTCTATGGTAGACCTTTCATCATCCTGCAAATGAGAAGAGGAGCGCGGCACTCTTTCGGTACTCCCTCCCGAATAAATCAATAGTTATCATATTTTTGAATAGCTTTCGGTCTGAATGTGATATTAAACTCATCTCCTGGTGTATCTAATGGTGTTCAATGAAAAACATATTGGTAAAAACAGTTTTTTATTAAACTAAGAAATACGTATTGGTAAGAATAGGGGTTTTTACCATTACTTCTTTTAACCCTTGCATACTAAACGTTTTTATATCCCGGAGTTGCATTTACCAGTGTGAAGAAGATTGTACAAAAGTTCAAGAATTTTGATATTGAAATGATAAACATTCACATTGTCGTACTTCATCTGCTGATTTTGCAGCAACGCTCAAGAATCAGCTCGGTGTCTCGTCCTAAACACATTCAAGATTGTGGCCGCTCGCCGTCCCAACGACATTGTCAAATGTGAGGTCGGTTTTGGCCGATCGTCCCAAATACATTACACCCGGCTAAATATTAATTGCAAAAATCGAAATATAGGAGAATCTCAACAAAAATTAATTTTTTTATTTGCATATTGAATATGCTTATGACAAATTTCGTAGTAAGGCAAACAGTGTTTGCTATGTTTGCCTGGAGGAGGCGCCACTGCTAATAGTCTAGTACCTAGTACTAGTTAGTACATAGTCTAGTTCTAGTTAGTACATAGTCTAGTTCTAGCACTCGACAACGAACACAATTTTGTATTGATGTAAACGAATGTTTATGTGAATGTGCCACGACTATCGTGTCTCAAAATGCCATGAATGCTAAAATGTAACTTTGACATAACAAGGGATTTTCCTATTTTAATTTTTCTTCAAGGCTGTTCCACCAAGTTTTTAGTTTTAGAAATAGTTTCATCAAAATACAAATTTAGTTTTTTTTTTCACAGCGGCAATAATGATATACATTCTGTTGTAAGTTGAGGTTTGGATGTTTGGGCTTTTGTAATTTTGAGAATTTCGACCATACATTCCTCAATTAATTTTTATATATAGCTGTGATTTGTTAGTGTTAAGCTCCTTAAATGAAAATTTTACAGAAAACTCAGCGAAAGAGGTCAAAATTGTTTTCTTCTTTTCAGGAACTTATATTATTCCAGAGGGAAGATCACAATTGGTTCTGACGATTTTGCTCATGGCTAGTTACCTATTGCCTCACCCGAACAAGTAGAGCGGGGTTCACCATCGACCCAACCCGAAAAATTATCGAGACCTGCAATGCCGTCCTCGAGCGGTCACCAATCCAGATAATCTCTCGGACTGAATGATCTTAACTCTGGTGATCTCTTGGGGGAAACGGTTCGTCAAAACCAGGCTTAGGGCCGTTGGTGACTTACGTATAGAACTAGCTGAAAAGCCTACTAAAAGCAGGCAAAGACGATTCCTCCGACTCTCCCCACTCCCACGACCCCTCTAACTCTTCGCAATCAGTGACGGACATACGTGCGTACATACGGTTGACGTTTTATGAATATAGATAGGGTAAAAACCATCTCACTGTGTAGCTACCGTCTATGAATAAGTATGTTTTCGTCCAGGAAGGGATTTTTTTAGTTCAAAGTAGGTCTTCATTGTTGACAGCAGAGTACTGTTTGCCCAATTTTCAAGTTTTGTTCAGTCGGAAGACATTTATTCCGAGTTTCAATGTATTCTGCTTCCGAGTCTACCAAGGTAGCGGAAGCTTTGTTTTCACTTTTCAAGGATGGAAAAAAAAAGTTCTCCAAAATCAGAATTTCACTCGCGTTTTAGACCTTTCTGAACAATTTTGGTTCCGTGTCTGTGTGTCTGTCATGAATTCCTTGTAACGCGCATAACTATACGAAGTTGTTGTCCGATTTCGTTGAACTTTTCAGGGATTGGGAGTTGGCGTGTAGACGGTCCCCTGTGAAAATCATCACTCCCGGACTGACAGTAGCCTCTGAGCATGCGCAAACGTAAAATCCTTATAACAGCCATGAATTCTACATTTCTCATCAGATTTCGACGAAATTTTCAAGGTTCATGCGGATTGGGGTTTAGATGGTCCCCTATGAGGGTAGTGGAAGGTACTTAGAGATTGGTGTTTTGAGAGTTTTCTTAGCATCGGATCATCTATACAATCGGGTTATGGATACGAGGAAGCTATGTGCCACACCCACTTGGTAGACGCTTTCTTCGTAGAATGTTTCTATCTACAAGTTTCGAGGGTTGAAATAAGTATTACATCACTTTTAAACGAGGCTGTCCTCAACTGACCCCACTTCGAAAGGTCAGAAGAGTACACCAACAGACGTGAATAAATAACTCGGGAAATTCATTTTGTTATTAATAAAAATGGAGACGAAGAGATTTTGTATACTATATTAGGAAGATTTTTAGGAAAAACTGTAATCCCCGGGATTTTTTCACTATTTTCATGTTGTCATTTTTGTTATCTATTTTACGATGTACCTTTTACTGAATATACGGGTTTGTAGAGTTACGTTGTGCTTCTTCACGTACAACCCCTCGGGAATAAGTACAACCCCTATTACGGTATCTTACCAAAACGAGAGTCCGAAAAAAGCTCTTCCTTCAGTCGACCAACGATCATCGGACGTCATGATGCTGAACTGCAGCTGCCTGAAGTACAGAGTCGCCCACAAGGCGACGGCTCCGCCTTGGAAAAGAACTGAAAGAAAACGAAAAGCGAAAAATGGAATCAGCTTTCACTAGAGGCGGGTCAGTCGAATAACAATAGAGGAATTAGGGGGTTTCGGATCGTGACGCATGGGAACAGTAGGTTTTAAGAAGACAGTCTGAGAACTGCGTGCGGAATAACTCCTCAGGTCTGCTTGGAAGTGTGAGAAAAGAGAGCCATTAAAAGGTAGGAAATTATTACAAGTATTACGTCGATAAGGCCGAATTCAAAGGTGGCAGCAGAGTAATTGGAACAGGGCGCAACAAGTGCCTATTGTTTCAACAGGAATGGGGAAATAATTAATTTTCTGGTAAGCGTAACGTTTCAAGCTCTCACTCCAGCCAAAAATCAATCGTATTTATGAAAAATATCAAATGAGCCTGTTGTTTGGACCTTCCCGCCCAAATTGGGCGGTTGGCCCAAAGAGAAAGTAGTCCCGTTTACCAACAAAGTAGTTCCCTAAGAATGAACCATATTAGATCATCTCGTACATTCAATGGGTTATTGCATTCAGAACTAATAGACCAGTATTAGATCTGCAAGAGTTAATGAACTAGTAGACCAAGGACGATCACAATTAATCATAAATAAGAACAACATAGAACATGAACGCACAGGGCAGATCAAGACGGCCGCAGCGTACATACCCCTCCGCGATCCCGATGCCTCGACCATGCCTAGAACGCTGCCTACTCAAGTTACCTCTGCGCTCTATTTTCTGTTCAAATTATTTAATAGTTCTGTTTAATAAAAACGTTTTTAGTTCTCAACCAGTGTGATTATTTAGTTCACATTCCCGAGGTAAACACCTGTGGTTATGAAGCTATAAAGGAGAACCGCGAGGAACGAAAGAGAATAATTTTATATTTCGTACAGAACTCGATTACAGAAACAGAATTAACGAAAAAGAAAAAGTGAATTCCTATGTAAACAAAATCACGTCATATGCGTAGAACCAGATATGAGGTTGGACCTAGGGATGTCCGATACTTCAAAAGTATCGATATAATATCGTATCAATACATCTAGAAAGTATCAAAAAGTATCGATATGATACTTTTAAGTTTAAAAATATTACTTAATATACTTAAAAATATTTTGAAGTGTCGATACTTTTCGATACTTTCACAATAATGGGTGAAATTGTCGTTCATGGTTCTCTCCATCAGTGTGACATCTCTCCATCACGAGGACAATAATTAATATACAGGGTGTAAACCTAACTGGTATGCCATACGGTACGGTTCGATTCTGTAACTAATTTGCAACAAACAATGTCTCTTAGCAATTTTTGTTTGAACCCTTCGTTTTCGAGTTATTTCAAATTTTTTTCGTGATTTTGACCTTACATAATTAAAACGGTTATAACACCTTTAATTTGCTGTGTAAATTACAATTTGAGGATACCTTTGGAAAGGGCATTAAATTTACTATCGGATAAATGCCTTAACTTTTTTGTGAGTCAAGGTTGGAGACATGAAAACGTCCTCTAAAAAGAGAATTTCACGTAATTTTGGAAACCTCGCATTTTTTCAATCGCAATTTGAACTACGAGAACTCATATTTTTTCAAGATGCAAGAACAGAAAAAACTGAGCCAGAATGTCAGCTTTCCAATGGTATAATCAAAAAATATTTTACAACCAAATGTAGGGGAGAAATTTGTGTTTAAACGCGCAAAAACGTACATTTTTTCAACGAAATCAGCGCTCTGGCCTCCCGTTTCCGGAAGCCTCGTCTACTGCGGCGACCGCCCACCCACTGCTATCGTCCGACCCCTCAGATCTTCGAGGCGCTGATTTCGTTGAAAAAATGCACGTTTTTGCGCGTTTAAACACAAATAACTCCCCTAAATTTGGTTGAAAAATATTTTTTGATTATACCATTGGAAAGCTGAGATTCTGGCGCAGTTTTTACTGTTCTTGCATCTTGAAAAAATATGAGTTTTTGTAGTTCAAATTGCGATTGAAAAAATGCGAGGTTTCCAACATTAGGTAAAATTATCTTTTTAGAGAACATTTTCATGTCTCCAACCTTGACTCACAAAAAATTTAAGGCATCTATCCGATAGTGAATTTAATGCCCTTTCCAACGGTATCCTCAAATTGTAATTTACATAGCAAATTAAAGGTGTTATGACCGTTTTAATGACGTAAGGTCAAAATGACGGAAAAAAAGTTGAAAGTTAAAATAACTCGAAAACGAAGGGTTTAAACAAAAATTGCTAGGAGACATTTTTTGTTGCAAATTAGTTATAGAATCGACTGGTACCGTATGGAAGACCAGTTAGGCTTACACCCTGTAGAATGAACAAAACAATAAATCACTCATTTTGTTATTTAAAACTTGTTTTTGTTTAGGCACTTGTTTTCGTATTGCACTTGTTTGGGTTAACATTTTGGTGGTCCTCGATTATGGGGGACAGCAGGTTATCATAAAGAGCTGGAGGTGGTGGTTCATCATCTTTGTTTAATGTGTTGAAGTTTGTTAGTATCCCAACAATCTACGTAGAGATAGAGGTACTGTCAAGTAGGTACCTTCATGTCGTAGGTGTTGAAACAGATAAAATGTGAGATATAAAAAAGTATCGCCTCTGATACTGAAAAAAAAAGTATCGATAAGTATCGATACTTTTGGGACATCCTTAGTTGGACCTCCACAAGCCTACGGTGTTGAGGTGGCAGGAGTCTTGCGGAGTTCAAGGGAAGTTGTAATCTATCGGCCTTTTTACGATGGTTGGTTACGATTGTTTGGTAATTCTACAGACGGAGACGAGGTAATCATCGTAATGAACTCGGTACTAAAATTTTCTTTGTTCAGGAAGATTGATTGCCCATCGCTCATCGGATCAAAACACGTTCTGGCACTGCAACGTGACTGAAAGCTAGGCAATTACTATAACAAGGCGGCTCATAGCAGAATTTCCGCAGAACTAATAACTTTATTTTGGGAGCGTCAAGTAATTTGTCTCCCAAAAAAGGAGGCCTGGATGAGGGGGACTGAAAAACATAGAGCAATAACTAAACTTCGTCGAATGGGAATAACCAGCCTACTCAGGTAGGTTGTCAATACTTTTTGCGACTTCTCCCAACATAAACCTCAGGTGTGTAGTAGATCACTGCCTGGTACTTCGGAACAAAATTACTGCAAATTATTACACAACGGCTCTTTTTTTCTATTTTTTTTTTTTCAAAATCAATGACAGATCACTAGTCTGCAAAGAACAAGGTTTTTTTTCATTTGTGGAACCTACCACCAATAAAATCGCTATCTGAATGTTGTTCTTGCCCGTATCAATTCGAAGTGTGAGTTCGGTTTGGATGAGGCAGTTTTGGGGCGTTTTTGCTTCTTTTTTGTAAAGAAAAAACCTAATAAGCATCTTCATTGTAGGAAGCGTAGGTGCCGTTTCCTTTGTGGATACCGTACAGCAGTGCATTTGATTGAGCAGCGTTGAAAGGATCGCATGGAGGAAGGGAAGGTGGCACACCAAGTGATGGGGTCTCCCTCAAGTATCAGCTAAGGATTCTCAACTACGATCATCTTCTCAAATGAACCTCGCTTCTCGCTGTGGAAGACCCATCAAGAAACCTGGCCGTTACCTGGACTAGGAATATTCCCATCTTGAGGGAGGATGTTGTGGGTTGTCCGCCACGCATTACCTTGGTGATGACCAGATGTTGTGTGTTTGATAGAATGACTTTTCTTTGTAATTGATTAACCTTCATCCGCTCGCGTGGGCGGCAAACTGCCGCCCGCGATGAATTTTGCGCGGCAAAACATAACTGGCACGCAAGAGAGCGGGAAAGTGCAGTTGTATTCTCTAGTTGGACTTTCCTCTGCAAGATGTCGTTAACCTTTTCCTCCTGCGTTACGTTGGTGGCTGTCAGTACACGTTCAAAGTTTGAGTGACTGAGTTCGGCGGCTAACTGCCACCCCGCGATCGGTAGTGCAACATTTTTTTGAACGTCCACGGTGAAATGTAAGTATATTTTTTTACTTCATTCAGCCTCGTTATGAGTAGCTATGTATGTTTCGGAAGAAATGCCGATAAAAACCTGAGTTTCATTTATCATTTGTGATGTTTGCTTTGGTACCTACTTGTATTGCTTCCGAGTCTATTAGGGTAGCGAATCATTGTTTTTACTTTTCTATGTCACTTCTTCCAATTATATTCATTTGAAATATTTTTTGCCAATTTTATCTTGAAAATGTAAATAAGTTTTTGTATGTACACACTTTCAAACCTAGTTTCAGAGCGTTTCAACATGAATGCCTTAGAGCATAAAAAAATTAAACGCCTTTATTCATTTTATTTATCAGTTTGTTTGTTTTTTAGGGCTCGATACAGCAGGGAGGAGGATATCGCTCGCACGTTATTTTTCTAGTTTTCTACCAGGTACCTACATACCTAACATTTTTATCCTTAGGTATTATTTCGTAATTTTGCACGGTTTCTTCTAATGATTTGATATCTTCTGCTATGAAGGACAATTTGATTTATCGAAGAAAATGTGATACTTTAGTCACTAGGCAGTAAGCTCAAGAAAAATATTTAGACGTTATTTCTTTTTTACCAAAGTTTATAATAAAATTTTTTGCATGGTTCCTTCTAATAATGTGATTATATATCTTCTGCTATGAAGAACAATTTGATTTATTGAACAGAGTGTGATGGTTTAGTCACTAGGCAGTAAGCCCAGAAAGAATATTATGACGTTATTTTTTTTAATTTTTGTTTACCAAAGTTTATAATTGTTTTCAATAAAAGTTTTTCATTCTAAATAATGTGTATGAACTCACTTACAAGATGACCAACCCAAATCCTTGTCGTTATCGAGTTGAAGTACCAAAAAATCCATTGAAATAAGGAAAAATGTGACGGGCGGCTATCAGCTGCCCCGCGATCGCTAGTGTGACTCAGGGGGGCGCGAGCGGATGAAGGTTAATAAAATCTTGGTCGGACTTTATCGGTTGACTTTTGATGTTCTCAAACCCTTTAATGTGTTAACGTTTGGTAGATTAAAACATACAAGGCTGATCAAAATGTTGAAAGAATTTGACACAGATGATAAATACTCAGAAATCTCTGTTGGGGTCAGGTAGCTGAAGTTAAATTAGAAAATTCACAAAGTATTTAGAGAGTGACAGACAGGCTGTTTGTTTTAACATGGAACATGTTATTCCCCTAGGGTAACTACCCGAAAAACTTTACGCTGAAGGGGGACGCGGGACGGTCACGCGCGTCGTCAACATTCCGCCGGTCAGCGCCTTTTAGACACTCCGGTTTTCGAGGTGCGAAGCGCCGAGTTTTGCTTAACACCTTCAGACCGGGGCTCAAAACCCAGATTGTCCCCAGGACCTAGGAAAATGTTGGAACTTCACAGCAAAACAGTCGCACTGATGAGAAGCCGGCATTTTGCGTGATAACATGCACTGATATCCGAAACCGAAAGGTTGGGACGGTAAGGTGGGTTCATTCCGAAGCGATTGAGACCAAAAAGAGCCCTGTTGGGGGGAAAATGAACTATCCAGAGCGTTTCGAAAAATGTTCATGGATCCACTGTGGAAGCAGCCGTACCAGGCGAAGGTTTCGCGTGGATCCAGGGTGGAAGCAGCCAGTCTGAACGTGTTAATGCATTTTAGATGTGTTGCTAGGAATAATATAACTTTTGTACGACTAAACGTTCTGCACTAAATTTGGCTAAAACATGTTCCATGTTTTTGTAATTAACGCCATAAGCTTTAAGTAGATAGCATCTTCGCGAGACGCGAAGTGCAGAGTTTTCCCTAGTTGTTCAACATTTAAGTGGACCATATTTTCAAGCCGTAGAGGGTTTGGATTTTGGCATTGAGGTGAACGGGGAAAGGATAAGCTATCTGAATTATCTGGACGACAGATTTTTAATGGCTGAGAGTGTACTGAATCTCCGGGGGCTCCTCAATCGACTGCCATACGTGGGACTACAGGCTGGGCAGTGTATTGATGTATCAAAGATTAAGTTCATGGTTTTCAGCCGTGTCTCATGAGGATGCGTACCTGCACCACGAAGGAAAGAAGATTGATGTCAGTCAATTCAAATACTAGTGGTGCATGATAAATGAAAGCCTTGGTCTAGATAATGCGATTAAAAGCAGAATTGAGACGGCCCGCTCAGTCTTCCTGAAAATGAGGAGTTTAATCAGTAACAAGTCACTTTAGTCCACCTCTCCGATGAAGGCTGGTTGGATGTTACGTATGGCCAGTCTCCTGTATGGAATTGAGGTGTTGATGCTTGAGGTTGCCGGTAAGAATCGGATCGAAGCATTCGAATTGTGGGTTTGGCGACGAATCCTTCAGAATAGCCGACAATTGGAGCCGAAATACCAAATTTCATCAAAATTGTTCCACAGAAACTGGGTAAAGTGGCAAAAATGTTTCTTTGATTTTCGGATTCTAACAAACTTGAAATAAACCATCAAATTTTGAGGGGTGAAGTTGCTCGATTCCAAAGGTTAATTATTGAAAATAAAAAACCAATACATTGTTTAATTATTAACCCTGGAATGGAAGAATAACGTTTACCCCCTTCATTGGAAGAATTCGGAGTCATTTTGACTCCTGCGTTTTTCCGGCGTAAATAATATTTTTTACCTTATTAGCTTGTGGTTTTTATAGAATTTAGGAAGTTTTGGGGAGTTACTTACCCCCGTCTGCATCATTTTACCTACGACTGTCGATGAAAATGATCATTTTTTGATGTTCAACCACATTTCTTCACGTCAAATCAATCTTGGTACCACGAATAAAACCACAAATGCAATAGTTGGTAAATATATTTCATAAAAATGTTAATCAGTCGGAAACAAACATCAGTCGGACTTATGGAGGGATTATCATCTCTACCATGACTGGTGTAAATGGTGAATCACATTCCTTTTCGAGGACTATAGGAAACATCACATTCCTTTTCAAGGACTATAGGAAACATAAATTCGTTGAATATCATTCGTACATTACGATAAAAAAGGAGAACGGTAGTAGAATGGGTGGGTACCGCAATAACAAATAAAGGAACTACGAGAGAAAGGCACAGTGGTACCCTACCCACCTATAATAAACCCATCACATAAAAATCACTTTGCCAAAACCTACAAATATGTGACTACCTACTTCATGTTTTATTACATAGGTTGAACATAGGAATATAAAGTAAAAATATACGAGTAAAGTATATAAAGTAAAAATGTGACTGAAAATATGAGTAAAAATGACTGGCCGAATCTGCCGAATCTGTGCACTCTATTGCAAGAATGAGTCAATCTGACGCATTGGTTTTACTAAATTACCGTTTGAATGCACCCCAGGAGAACATCACGGTGCAGTCACCATCGCAAAATTGGTGCAACAGATGGGTAGATGCATACCTGGAAGGAGGAGCTACTCCCACTTCTCCTTCCCCCCCTCCCCAACGTTTTAGTGTGGTGCGGAGTCAAAATGACTCATTCATCCATTCCAGGGTTAAGAGTGACTCATCCTCACCCCACTACAATGGTTTCAGTGGAACACGACGCAAGGGGGCTGTTGTGTTGTCGAGTGAAGGCGATGGTCCTCTCAATGCGCTGAATTGTTCCTAGCCTGAATCCTACTCAACGGAGAGATCGATCCCTAAAGCCTAGGGCTTTAGCACTCCATCTGCGGTGCCTGACGGCCGACCGTACGGATAAGTGCTTGTAGAATCTATCCATCAACCTCGGCGTCTGATGACAGACAGACTGGCGGGAGGCTGAACATTTACCTAGAGAGGCCTACTGTTCTGAAGAGGTCCCTAAGGGGAAGCTAGAGGTTCGGCGCCTTTATGGGATAGACGAGGTACTAATGCATGTAGGAAAACCCTTGAATGTGGCTTATATACTCAAGTTAGTATGGTGAGGGGAGAGTGGAAAAAAGGTGACGTCAGATGACGTGTTCTTTCCCTTCCTCACCTCGCCTGTGTTGGTGATGACTCATGCCTACTCTGGGTTTTCCCACAGGTCACTTTATTGGAGAACTACTGAATATAGATGTATGACATTACAGGGGCAATATCGATATAGATCAAATATCAGGAGACTCACTCGACACGATGTTCCAAAGGTAGAGGCCAGGGACGCCTGTGATGGTCCAGATGGGTGTGGTGGCGCTGTTGACGACTGCCAGCACAGCTGAGACTGAGCTGAACACGATTCCGGCAGCCATGCAGCAGACCGTCCCCAGCCAGTACGAGTAGACCATCAGAGCCGACATTTCTTGAGGCACTGCATCAACAAAAGATTATCATAAAATCATTCGATGATAATGACTACAGTGGACAAGAAAGTATGTCTACACATGAGCAGATCCACAATGAAATTGTTAGCAATTGTTGTGGAAAACCACATTAATAATTCCACTCTCCATATGGTTTATGGGGATTTATACTTATCTCTCGTTCACCAGAACTACAATCAAATTTTCTTTGTAGAAAATAATTTTAAAAATAGCACAAAAAACACAGGTAGTTTCCACCAGGAAAAGTAGGAATCCCCGACAAATTGGTACCCCTGGTGGGACATAAGAAAGAAGGAACCACATTGGTAAGAAAGGGAGAAAATGGAAGGAATCAGAAGGAGACGAGATGTACTAAGGCCAATGGTCACAGATGCCATTGAGAAATTCAATGAAGCAATGGAGATTGGAGATGGACCGAGCATTCACAGGACTTTCGGGATAATGCAGTCAAAAGCCGACAGAATGATAGCTCTGGATGAAGATATTACGGCAAGAATAACCGAAGGAACAACATCAAAAACCATATGGGGAGTTGAGTTATTAATGTGGTTTTCCACAACAGCAATCATTGAAATTCATTTGAGCAAATCGGATAGTCAGTATACTAGATATCGGATAGTCAGTATTCTCTAGATACTATAGTATCTAGAGAAACGTTTGGAACAAGAAGGATTTGAGATTTTTTTTATATCCAGAGGTATGATGAATATACGTAGGGACTATCTATTTCTCCAACCTCACCATTTCCCAAAACAAATCGAGGAAATAATCCGACTATACGTTAGAATTGTTTTGCTTAAAACGAGGATTTGTCATTTTCCAGGATTCCCAAAAATAGTGAAAAATGATGAAAATTGTATGTGCGGTACAGAGTACCGCTAGCGTCCACTAATGTGACTGTCGGCATAGCGACCACATGTTGAATTGAATGAGATTTTGCCGTTATGACGAAAATTAAGCTCTTATAGCGCGTTTCCTCGCGACACATTCAAAATTTCGTTAAAAACTGTAGGTTCAACGAGGAAAAGTTTCGTCAGATCCCAGAAGTCACAACGTAACTACCTACTTCAGTAGTTAATAGGATTAGCATCGAAGAAAAATCGACGAAAAGGGTTGCAGAAAGATTGCATTAAGATTATCTACAACATACACGAGTATAACATTATTATAAGCGAATCTAACACGGTCAGTTACGCCAGGGTCGATCGTAAAAAAAACTCCTCCAATGTTCAACTTTCACCAACACTAGAGGTCGTGTTAGCTCAATAGTTTTTCTCTGTTTAGGAAGGTCTACTAAGCATCTCATGTAGGCAGTCTAACCGAAAAAATGTGCGCTTAACGCACTAAAGGCTGCCTAATAGTGGAGGAATCTCCGTAAAATTGACGGCTTTGTGAGTGTAAGAGCGATCATTCTTTGATTCTATCGACAGTAGTACGTTACTTGGGTTTAGTACTCCCACGAAACATGGATTTACGTACTCTACGTCCGGTAACAGGCCATTTAGACATCCACATGCGCAGGGTTAAGCAGATTTTTGACCACAGTCATGTTAGTTGGTTGGTAACTTAGACAATGTTCAGGTTTTGAAAGAGACTAAGGCGTGGCACATAGCTTCCCGTCAGCCATTGTAGTCTTTGTACAGAATAGAATAAATTAGGACCTGCTTGAGCCTCACACAACGAATCATGGACTCTACTTCCAATCATTTCCTACTCAGTCAATCAATAGCCTATCTATTGATGGGATTTTTTACAAAGATAAAATGACACCTGTCTAATTAACATGGAATGGAGTTACAATGACAGTTCATTGGGACCACTTCGGCTTAGAAACCCGAAAATCAAGGGTGACCAGGGTTTTAATTAATACGAAGGAAATGAAAATTCAATAGGTACCAACCAACCCTGCCAAGTGGGTGAGGCACTTCGTCTTCACTATTGAACTAGAACAAGGAATTGTCATCAGAATCAGAAGAAAACTGTCGAAGTTGTGCGAGTGGAAAAGTGTCGTGAACTCATTTTGGGTTATTATTTAAAAAAATTAACCTTAGGAATCGATCATGGAAAAAAAATTTTAACCCCCCTCAAAATTTGTTGGTTTACATTTCAAGGTTCGTAGAATCCAAAAATCTAAATATAATAAAAGATTATATAAGATATATAAAGATTATAAAAGGTTATATAAAAGATTGGACGTACGCGGCACTATCCTTAGTTCCCGAGGACCGATTTTGATGAAATTTGGAATGTTGGTTCCATTTGGGGTCTACCTAGTTGTGCCCCGAAGATTTTGGTTGATGTAGGTCACTTCTAAGAGTTCAAAAATGATTTTTGAAATTTTGAAAACGCCCTAACTCAAAAAATGTCGATAAAAAGGTATTGTTTTTCCATCAAGTTAAGATAGCATAGAATTTTTAGAATTTTTTGAGACCACCCGGAGCCCTGTGGGATAAACCGTTCGCTCCCTACGAGAATTTGAAGGTTGGACACACGATAAATCAGAAACACGAGTGTGAATCGCAAAAGAGGCCTAATCTCTGTTCAAATTTTAGCTGACCGAAATACGATCGATGTTTTTCTTCATGTTGGATGGTTGGTGGCTTTGTAGACGAGTGATCTATATAGAAAAATAAAAAAATAATAAACCATTGTGTAATAATTTGCAGCGTTCCTTTTTTTTCACGGATTTTGAATCGTTGGGATAAGGCCTATCACTTCACGATTTGTAATACAACGGAACGGTTTGTACCCCGCTTTAAAAGCTTGCTATAAATCAGATTTGAATACAAAACGGCTTTTATCCAGTCCGTTGTTTTCAATACTCTTTTTTTTTGTCTAATTCGGTTTTCAGATTCTACAAATTTTGAAACATAAACCATCAAATTTTGATTGTGTTACAATATTTTTTCTTGTTCGATTCCGAAGGTTCATTATTGAAAATAATGGGTAAACAAATAAAAGATAATGAAAAAGATACTTTTCGTCGCACAACCAAAACTCGCTTTTTTTCGAAGTGGCTCTCATCCATCGTTTTTCATCAAATGGGATTATAACCAAATAAGAAATGGCCGTGTCTCCCTCAAAAAGCATGTCAAAATTTCGAACTTTCAAAGTGCTTTCGAAGACCAAAGTTCAACTTTGGTCTTACAATGAAAATTTCCATGAACAAACTATTTGGAAAATTTGGGAACACTAGACTGCTTTCTTCGCCATGAAATTAGTAATAATAGAGAGTTTTTCTCAATTTCCCACAAAACATTCGAAGTGGATATAAGCCCATTTGAAAAAAATTTGAAACAATTTCCCTCAAATAATTTGAATGACTAATAATGGAAAAGCCGTGTTCTTCGCAGACGGGTGATCGCTACACAAAAATAATAAACAAGTAATAATTTGTGGATTTTTTTTCTAATTTCAGAGGCACAAATTTTTATTATTTTTTTTTAATATAATATTTTTAATCTCTTTCCGAGAATCTAACAAATGATAACCTTTGGTTAATATAAGTGACGTTCGTTTAGACAGGAAATCCTGTAATCACTGTAAGTAGGTACTTGGAATCATTCATGGCGGATTTCATGTGTGGTGTAACAGGTAAGCTTTCATAAAAGTTATTAGCTTATTAGAGCAGGGACAACATCTATTCGCGTTTCTACGTCGTGTTTTTCCTTCGAAAACCTTGAGTTGAACGAGGAAGGCAGCTTATTAATTGAAGCTTAGGCGGAGAAAGACTTCACTCTCACTCGGACGGCTCGAGCTTTTACATTCAAGGCGACCGTCGCGAAACTTGATCTGGGGTAGAACTGAAAGCTCAAACTAGGAGTGGACGGCGTTGAAGAATTTGAGAACCTCACGCACGCCGGACATCACGAATAGGAATCCACAGGTCTAGTGCCTACCGGTGGAGGGTCTCATCGGCCATCCAAAGCCGCTCATTTATTAGAGAAACTTCTCAAGAATCAGAGATTTGTAATGATATACAATTTTCCATTACTTGACGGCGACGTGGATTGGAAATTACAGCTTTTTTCTCAAGAGTTGGGGGATAATCCCAGTTATCCTCAAAACTAATAATACTAATAAAACACAAGGAGTTTGGAATAATAATCACTATCCAAACCAGGAAGCGTAATGCAGCCTTAATTTAATTATAAATTACTAGCATGTCAGCTAGTCCATCACCAAGTGGGTGTACAGACCACTGGACTTGATCATCCGAGTCCAGACTTGAAGCATCCGCGACTAAAGGTTGTACTTGGCCGTTTAAATAATCCCACAACTCCTTAGCCGTAATTATAGAAGAAAAAGAAGACCTGTTTATTGAGTCAAAAGTAGGATAACAGAAATAAATAACCAGAAAAAATCCTACAGCAATGGGCTTGACGTCCGCCGGGGCTTGACGTCTGCGGGATGACCCGAGCCACCGACCATTTATAATAGATAAATCCTTCATTAGAAGTAATAGTTGAGTTAAATAATAAATCGTTAATTAGTTTTATATAGTGCATTGTACGGTATTAGTAAATTTGAATACAATAAATTGAGAGCTTAAGTACATATGTATATAATTATATTGAACTTTTTGGGTTTTGGGCTATTACCAGTTGAACTCTATCACCAGGAATTCTCTATATTTCCAAGAATGATAGGCAAATTGTGCTACCACCAGCCACTCCTCCCTATTGTCCAACAGGTGAAACATTCGCTCCAGACCCAACACAATCGGTCCCAGGCAGCGCAACCTGAATTCCCGAAGAACCAACCAGGACCAACCAGGACAGGTCCCGAAGAAATGGATATAGCGTCCTCGTTCTCTTTCTTGAAGAGCCTAAATTATACTGCCCAACTTCTAGGCAATCTTTGGAAGTTTCGTATGGCTTGAGTTGAGCTTCCAAATCCACCAAGGTAGGAAAAAAGTCCTCCAAAATCACGAATTTCACTCGAGTTTCACGTTTTGGGCTTTCTTGAATAACTTCGATTTCGTGTCTATCTGCCTTAGTGTTTGTTAATCCTAATGGGCTTGCGAAGGTATAGTCGGTTGTGGGGGCTGGAGTGTAGATGGTTCCCCATGAATTGCATTGCTCCCGGAAAGATAGCAGCGCATGTGCACACGTGAAATCCTTGTGAAAACCGTGGCTTCAACTGTTATCAACCGAATTCGACGGATCTTCCAGGGTTTTTGCGATTGCTGCTCTGATTGGTTCCTTGTAGAATACAATAACGTTCAGATTTGAGGATGAGCAAATGCGAAAGCGAGTAAACTTCTGCAGTTTGAGTCCGAATTCGAAGAAATTCTCAAGTATTGTGTGCTTGAGGCTCCAGTTGGTCCCTTATGGAATCCATCAGGATCAGATCAGTTACTCTCTGCTCGCGCAAACATAACAGTGGATTTCGGTGAATCTTCCTGCGATTGCTGCTCTGAATGGTTCCTTGTAGAATACAATAACGTTCAGATTGAGGATGAGCAAATGCGAAAGCGAGTAAACTTCTGCAGTTTCAGTCCGAATTTGATGAAATTCTCAAGTATTGTGTGCTTGAGGCTCCACTTGGTCCCTTATGGAATCCATCAGGATCAGATCAGTTACTCTCTGCTCGCGCAAACATAACAGTGGATTTCGGTGAATCTTCCTGCGATTGCTGCTCTGAATGGTTCCTTGTAGAATACAATAACGTTCAGATTTGAGGATGAGCAAATGCGAAAGCGAGTAAACTTCTGCAGTTTCAGTCCGAATTTGATGAAATTCTCAAGTATTGTGTGCTTGAGGCTCCAGTTGGTCCCTTATGGAATACATCAGGATCAGATCAGTTACTCTCTGCTCGCGCAAACATAACAGTGGATTTCGGTGAATCTTCCTGCGATTGCTGCTCTGAATGGTTCCTTGTAGAATACAATAACGTTCAGATTTGAGGATGAGCAAATGCGAAAGCGAGTAAACTTCTGCAGTTTCAGTCCGAATTTGATGAAATTCTCAAGTATTGTGTGCTTGAGGCTCCAGTTGGTCCCTTATGGAATACATCAGGATCAGATCAGTTACTCTCTGCTCGCGCAAACATAACAGTGGATTTCGGTGAATCTTCCTGCGATTGCTGCTCTGAATGGTTCCTTGTAGAATACAATAACGTTCAGATTTGAGGATGAGCAAATGCGAAAGCGAGTAAACTTCTGCAGTTTCAGTCCGAATTTGATGAAATTCTCAAGTATTGAGTGCTTGAGGCTCCACTTGGTCCCTTATGGAATCCATCAGGAGCAGATCAGTTACTCTCTGCTCGCGCAAACATAACAGTGGATTTCGATGGATCTTCCAGGGTGTTTGCGATTGCTGCTCTGAATGGTTCCTCGTCGAATACAATAACGTTCAGATAGACCATAGCCACTGCGGATGAGCAAATGCAGAAGCGAGTAAACTTCTGCAGTTTCAGTCCGAATTCGATGAGATTCTCAGGGATTGTGTGCTTGAGGCTCCAGTTGGTCCCTTATGGAATACTTCAGGAGCAGATCAGTTACTCTCTGTTCGCGCAAACATAACAGCGGATTTCGATGGATCTTCCAGGGTGTTTGCGATTGCTGCACTGAATGGTTCCTTGTAGAATACAATAACGTTCAGATTGACCATAGCCACTGCGGATGAGCAGATGTGGAAGCGAGTAAACTTCTGCAGTTTCGATCCGAAATCGATTAAACTCTCCTGAATTGTTTGGTTAGGGCCTGAAAGATTCCTGACGAAATCCACCATGGTCACATCAATGGAAGCCACTGCGTATGAGCGAACGTGACTTTCTATCAAAATTCAATACAATTTTCAGGGATTGTGCGATTGACAATCTGGATGGTTCAACTCATCAAGTTTGGAGGGTATTGGAACATCAGGTTTTGATTATCCACATCCACAATACACTAGATCTTCTATAAAATTGGGTTATGGACTTGTCGGATGTTCTTTATACTCGATCGTTACATCATATGACCACCTTCTTGTCAATCAACAATTTTATTGATCTTGATTGGTCTAATTATTAGGGAAGTTCATCGATCATACCATACTTAAACCTTCATGAATTCGCATTAAAAAAAAATTAACCTGATGCAAATTTAGTTAAGGACATTAACGTTGAAAAGACGCGGCAGAATTTAAAATTCCAATTTAAAATGTTTGCACTTATCTTTCAGGGATTGAACGTTGAAGGTAACCACGATCAGATATGACTGGAGAAGGACAACCCACGCGAGTGACAGAAGTGAGGAATAATTAACTGAACGATTAAACAGGAACAACGTGTGACATCTGCGTGTGTACGTGAAAGTGCGAATGTACTCGTAATTATTTTGTGCAGCCGCGGAGAGAGTGAGGTGAATTTCACCCCGCGGTATCTTTAAGCGCTCTTCAAAAACGGAAAAAATCAAGTTATTACACAACGGTATGTTAGGAATTACACAATGAAAATATTACGCGGCCAATTTCGCACGTGAGTTGCATCACCTTCGAGGTTCACGTTCTATACAACACTACGTTGATTGGTTCGGAGTCTCACAGAAGGAAACTGTACCGGGAGCAAGTTGAATAACTTTTGTAAAACAATTGAATGAATGATACATTACGTGCTTGGATGTAATATGGAGCACACAACATGTACGAGAGAAACAGAAGACTACCTACATCCTCTAGAATCGTCGTTAACAATCGGAAAAACATATTTAACCTTGAAATAAGACATTAAAACAGGATTCCTTCAAGCTTTACCTCCATAAACTCCAATCTGGAAACATTCACGACACCATTAAGATTAAGACACTAGAACAACTACTATCGATAAACCTCTAGACACTAAATATTCCAGTATCTTGAGGTAAACTAGAATACCACTACATTGGTGTGGTAAGTGGCGGTAAAGTCCAGCATTGGCCTTTTTAATAGTCTTTCTTTGATTTAAGAACTGGACACCAGGTAGCAGTTAGCACAGTGCTTGTGCTAATTGGGTCCGCGGGTAGTCGACAAACTGTACTCAGGGCGTTCGTATTCGTTCAAATGGTTGATTGATTGCGCATGCGCAACAGAGGAACGGGGTCTTGTGGACACCACAGAGTCATCCGAGGCTAGTAGTAGTATTGTTAAAGGGGTCTCAGTTGGTCGCCGTTCGTTCTTAATATTTCTTAAAATTGAAGGCGCAAAACTTGTTGTACCTAAATTTGAAATTTTAAAGGATTTTGAAATTCATCAGTGCACGGCCCAAGGGAATTGAAAGACTGAAATATTGCCGCCAGAATCATCAAAATTGAACAATAATTGCCCCCCCCAAAAAAAAAAAAAAAAAATATTACTGAATAAACGGTTTGTTCCATGTTTTCCCCATATTTCTCTGGCAATTATTGTTCGATGTTGATGATTCCAGCGGCAATCTTTCAGTTTTTCAATTCCCAAGGCCCATGCACCAATGAATTTCTAAAATCTCTAAAATCTCTATGAATTTCTAAAAATGTCTAAAATCTAAAAGAACAAACATGACTGAATTACCTAACGGCTTTCCCCATTTTTCTCTGGCAATTATTGTTCGATTTTGATGAATGGCACTAATGAATTTCTAAAATCCCATAAAATTTAAAATTTGGGTGCAACTTTTTAAATTTTTGCGCTTTCAAGTTTGTGAAATACTGACCCGGAACGAGGAACGAACGGCGACCGACTGAGACCCCCTTAACAACCATTTCAGGTTTAAGTTTCATCCGACTGCCATTCCAGGCGTCGCGGACGACATCAGCTGTCTTCCAAAGGGAAGATCAGAATTTGTTCTGATGATTTCGCTTATGGCTTCCCATTGCCTCACCTCCCTGGGCTGGGACGAGGGTTGCAGCGAGCCCCGGACGCACGAAAACACGCCCGAGCAGCGAGATTTGAACACACGACCTCCCACAGTAGTCGGTTCGTGTCTCGCAGCTAAGAACGCGCCCCCTAGAGACCGCAGCTATACCGGACCCCGAGGAACCATCCGAGGGTATCTAAGTGAGGAAAAGTGATCAAATTTCTCCCTAAGTTCAATACCACACACTTATCCTTCGTTTATATTTCATTGGCAAATGATTAACTCCCATGATTCTTACGTAGATCTCCAATCCACTGTAATTAATTTCATGGAAAAATTTCAACTACTACCTTCGATGGGTACTATAATTTGTTTAAATTCATATATTCATTCTTCAGTCAAATAAAACCTTTTTTTCACACAAATGAAACCTTATTTCAATCAAATTCATCTTTTTCGAATTATCCATAAAAAATAACTTAATTTAAGATTGTTGCAAAACAAGTTAATACATAACGAGTGTCCAGCAGCTGCGGCAGGCAGTTTCTTATCATGTTTATGACGAAGTTGGAGCAATCTGTCGCGGTTATTGTTTCGACGATGCGAAATAAGACCTCCTCGTTGTCACAGTGATCAGCATTATGGTTGGAACAATGAGTTTCATTTGATTGAAAACGAACACGAATGACGAAGATAAAGTTCCGTAGCACCGACTTGGTTGTAAGTGGGTATTATTAAAGATTTTCGAGAGTAATTCTCGTGACGTTTTTACGTTTATCTGTCAAAGTAAAGACATAAAATGTCAAAAAGTTTCATTTGGTTGAAAAGAATGGTACATGGTTTTAATTTGGTAGGAAAAAGGTTTCATTTGACTGAAAAATGCTTTAAGTAGATATAAATGTTATTTTATGGAATTTTATTTCATACTAAACTATAAGGAGAAATTCATTAACTAAAAAAGTTCATTCATAACTAGGTAATTGTGGCATTGTAAATGAAATGTGAAATTGTGAATTTAAATGTGGAATACCCCAAGGTGAAGATGGTTCTAGACGCAGAATTTGATAAGACTACAAAATCATTATCATCCAAGGACAATTTTGGGAGGTTTTGATGGTCAATAGCGTGAATTTTGTAGGTTGTATTCTATAAAAAAAAAAAACCTTTACTTCAATCTTGCAGCTAATTCCGAACTATTTCTAGTACCTAGAACGTCAGGACATTCGAGAAATTTTTCTGCTGAAGAACCTAGAATTAAATATGTTCAGTAACTTACATAAAATAACCTCAGGTCAATCAAGTGAACTCTCTCTCTCTCTTGAACTGGATTCTCTTCAAGATACTCGTAATTACAAGGAAGTATTTGCTAGTCAAGTAGGTTTCTCTTTTCTAATGCTCAGTTGAATCTGTTCCTGTTGTAAGAACATTCAGAACCACAGAACGACAATTGTATTCAAAGCGGGGTGTGTATTGTTGTTTTTTGAATTTCACAAGATGAAACTAAATAAATTTAACAGCAAGTAGTGGGCAGAAACTCCGGATACTCGAAGGAGGCCCTAACGTTAGAGGATACAGGGGTGTGTAGGGAAGTGAAGTGCCTCGTAGGAAAGGCAGACAATTCAAGAGAAGAGCAAGACGCGGGTGGTGTCACCACAGAGTATTCCTGCAGAGATGACAATGGCCCGTATTCACAAACATTGCCAAAGTAACACTTGAAGTCGCATTTCCGAAAGTGATACTTTAGGCTAAAGTTGAACTTGAGGAGAAATCGCTATTCACAATCGTGTAGCTGCTCTTCATTCAGCTTTAAGGCTGTGTCCCGGTTTTAGTTCCCAAATCCGCCGCCAAGTAGCGTCTTGAAATGATCAAATTTTGAATTACCGTTTTCTCATTACTGGAAACTTGGATTCGAAATCTGCGAAGACCATTCTGCAGGTTTTGATTGATAATTTTTGGTTATGTTCGGAAATTTTTTTCATTAATTTTGAGTACCTAATTAACAAATTAATCAAAATTAACGGGTTCTAGGCAAAATTTCGGAAAAGCCCGCAAATAGGGACTTTAAGGAGGGTCATACAATCATAATCCGCTAATCAGAATTCAAAATTTAGTTACTGCCTCATCGGTATTAGTAAAATCGGCGTAAAATTAATGAGGCAGTAAGGAAGGCCACCAGAGGCCTGGGTGATGAGACCTCGAAAGGTCTCGGGAGAACGTGAAATAGTCCCTGGCCCTGCTATCGGTAGGAAAAGAGTTTTGGGCAAATATGAGTCACCTCAGTTCCAGTTTCTCACCTCTTTCATTCATACATGATGGCCTATGGAGAACCATGCTCTCTGGAAATATTTTTGAGCTCCATCAAAAGCTTATCGTTATACCCCTAGGTTTCAGCGTGGGGATCATGTTTTCTGTTCATTTATTATGATAGACACGAAAGAATGGAGGATTTAGATCTCTATAGTCAATCAAAAACACTCGATCAGTAAAAATGAAATAGTGGGCAAGCAAATTTATGATATCATTCATAGAATACGAATTCAGGATACCTACAATACTTTCATTATATAATTACCAGTTTGAACGCACTATCCGGAAAGAACAAATAAATAATAACGCACGAATCTTTGAGAAACCCTTCAGCACCATTATTTGAAAGGATATGTCTGTACCGTCATAAACTTGATGTGAAGGCATTACATCTACGCGGGCGCATTACTGATGACTCTCGTCTGATTTTTGGACGTTTCCCACGACTCCCATTGCTAAAAACGTCAGTTTTGACAATGACTCCTATTATAGTTTATTGAGACAGCAAAGAGCTGGGAAGCTATTTAAATTTGTTCTCGAAGGTGCTGACATCTATAAAAAAAAACGTCTGCCAAGTGGGTGTGGCACATAGCTTCCTCGTATCCATAACCCGATTATATAGATGATCCGATGCATAGTAGTTGATCTCAAAACACCAATCTCTAAGTACCTTTCACTACCCTCATAGGGGACCATCTACACGCTACTCTGGGTAATCCTAGAAAATTTCATCAAATTCGGATGAAAAATGTAAGTCACTACTCAAAAAATCAAAAAATTTCTAGGTACGGCCGGGAGTCGTACCCGTGACCCTTTGGTTAATAGATTGACTCGCTGCGAATGTGCTACGGGCGCCTGACAGTAGACAGTGTAGAATTTGAGATTCTGACGTACGCACGGATTTTACGTTCGCGCATGCGCATCGGCTACTATCAGTCCGGGGGTGATGATTTTCATAGGGGACCATTTACAATCTAATCCGCATAATTCCTGAAAATTTCATTGAAATCGAATGGAAAATGTAGAAGTTATGGCCGTTACAAGGAAATTCACGTTTGCGCATGCGCAGTTGCTCCCATCAGTCCAGGGATGATGATTTTCATAGGGGACCATCTAAATACTAATCTGTAACATCTCTGAAATTTTCATTGAAATAGGATGGAAAATGTAGAAGTTATGGCCGTTACAAGGAATTCACGTTTGCGCATGCGCAGTCGCTTCTATCAGTCCGGGGATGATGATTTTCCTAGGGGACCGTCTACACACCAACCCGCACAATCCCTGAAAATTTCATCGAAATCGGACAATAACTTCGTATAGTTATGCGCGTTACAAGGAATTCATGACAGACACACGGACACACAGACACGGAACCAAAATTGTTCAGAAAGGTCTAAAACGCAAAACGCGAGTGAAAATTTTGATTTTGGAGAACTTTTTTTATCCTTGAAAAGTGAAAACAAAGCTTCCGGTACCTTGGTAGACTCGGAAGCAAAAAATCGTATTAAAATCGGGGACACTTAGCCTTAAGTTAACTGATGAGGAAGTTGAACTTCCGAAAGGGTTACCCTTAGGGCGACTCGCTCCTATTGACCAACGGGAGCATTAAATTCTCCACACATATACCCATGAAAGTATGAAGGTACTTTTTCATGTTTAAAGGATCACCAAAGGAAAGTGTTACTTACCTAACTATTCTTAGGTGTTATCCACTTATTGTATCGATAACTAAGCCCTGGCTCAACATCATGCGAGGAAATGTCAGGATGGACCCAGACTTTTCGATCCTTTGTTTTTATAAAACGAATTCCGCCGAAGTCGTGACTTGCAGCGCCGACTATCGACTTTCTCGTGTGGTGCAACAGAGTCGTCCTCCGACTGTTCACTCATGTTGCACCATCGGTAATAAAGGGGATCCATACGGGAATTTATGGTCGGTTTAACGGTATCTGCAAGCGTATGATTATCCCAGCGTTGAATCAGGCGGTGGACCCGGGAGGGGGGCGAGAGTGCATTCCCCAACAACCTGCTTGACATTTCGAAGGAGAATGTGACCTTGAAGCATCGAAGCTCTTCAGTACAATCCCCGCTCAAGCAATTCCACGGAATACGTACCTTCCTAATCGTCCTCAATTATTCTCAGAAATGAATTATGGATGTTGCCACCGAATAACCAGCGCCATTTCCACCGCCAATCCTTCCAAGGAACAAGAAGACAATAATGTGGCGAAATGAACTAAATGAAGGTCTTGTTGGTAACAACGGTTGAAACTTATACATAGGGTTCAACGTTTTAACTCATTATTATTCCATATAACACTACCAATACTGTTAGACCTTGAGAAAAAGTGTCCGATTCGTGCAGCAAGGGTGGACAAGCGAATTTTAAAGAAATAACACGATTTTCAGCCATTTTGGTTTATTGTTATCAGTAATGGAATCGTCCAAGATAAATCCATTTTTAACCCTCCCTCAAAATCTGTTGGTTTACGTTTCAAGGTACGTAGAATCCAAGAATGGAACAAAAATTTGGCAGTCGATCCGCCGTACGCGGCACTTTTCTTTAATCTTTTGGACCGATTTTGATTAAATTTGGTATACAAGCTCCATCAGGGGTTTAGTTGTGCCCCAAAGCTTTTGGTTGATGTAAGTCACTTCTAAGGGTTCAAAAATAAATTTAGAAATTTTGAAAACGCCCTAACTCAAAAAATTTTGATATAAAGGTATTTTTTCCTTCAATTTAAGATTCTATAGAATTTTTAGAATTTTTTGAGACCACCCGGAGCTCTGTAGGACAAATTGTTCGCTTGCTACGAGAATTTAAGGTTTGGACGTACGATAAATCAGAAACACGAGTGTGAATGGCAAAAGAGGCCTAATCTCCGTTCAAATTATAGCTGACCGAAATACGATCGATGTTTTTCTTCATGTTGAATGGTTGGTGGATTTGCAGACGAGTGATCTATAGAAAAATAATAAACCATTGTGTAATAATTTGCAGCGTTTTTTTTTCGCTATCCAACAATCAGTTTACCAACAGCAGTATCTCGCTGACTGTTTTTCTGAATCCAACGATATAAAAAATTTCAAAATGTGAAAAAATCGAGTTACTGCTTTTGGTTTATTATTTTCAATAAATGAACCTTTGGAATCGACCAAGAAAATTTTTTTTAACACCCCCTCAAAATTTGTTGGTTTACGTTTCAAGGTACGTAGAATCCAAAAATCGAATAAAAATTTGGCCGTCCGTCCGCCGTACGCGGCACTTGGACGTACGATAAATCAGAAACACGAATGTGAATCGCAAAAGAGGCCTAATCTCCGTTCAAATTTTAGCTGACCGAAATGCGTTCGATGTTTTTCTTCATGTTGGATGGTTTTTGGGTTTGCAGACAAGTGATCTATATAGAAAAATAATAAACCATTGTGTATCTAATAATTTGCAGCGTTTTTCCTTTGGACGGCAGATGTATGGTCTCTATAATATAGAACTCTATAATATAGAATAAATTATATTCTGTCTACTAGGTTCTTATTGTTTCTCTGATCCCCACATTTCTCGATCACTTGGGCTGTATTATAGATCTTTTTTCTTTCAAAGAATCTATTCTTAAGTAATGTATAATTATAATAATAATATTTTATGTAATGTTAACATCAAGTCTAACGTGGAATATACTCATTAGTACAAATATGAAAAGCCCCTTTCTTCTTCCCTATTCCTATCATTAAAAATTTAACGGATCTGCGAGCTATATGTAGTTTTAATTCGGCATCCAACGTTTGAAAGATCAGGCACCATTGATTGAATCTCGCATCTAAAGTTTGTCGGATTAGGCACTGTTAACTTTGGATCTCACACCCAGAGGAATCACCTAACCTCTTTGGATCTCACATCAACACCGATGTGTGCCACATCTAACTGTAGCTGAACTACATGACTTGGATGTCACATCCAGAGATAAGGACAAATTCTTTCCAACTTTTTGGATGTGGCATCCACATCTTGGATACTCATATATGAAGTGTTTTCTCAGAAGAGACAAATTGTTTGGACTGAGATACTGATACTGTTTGGATTTGAATTCCAATGAAAGATGTCAGAACTCATACTACATTCATATAACGCATTTGACAGAAACATAATTGTAAGTAGCATGGTATGACAGAAGAGCATTTTTCAATTTGCCAAGTTTTGGATTTGCACTGTCCAGATCCTTCAATGTATCTGGAAGAACCATGGAATCACTATTTTGAATAAGCGGTCATAGTTCATTCTCCTCCAAGGTCTCTATAATAATTATGATCTGACCTAATTGTAGTTTAACCTACCAACTTAATTTGCTACATCAGTACCAAAGGTTGAAAAACCTTGGTTTTGAAAAGGAAAAAAATGTGTTTTTCTTTAAAATCAAATAATTTTTGCTTCCTCACTACCGAAGGTAGGGAAGCTTTGTATTCGTGAAAGAAGTGAAAAAAAAATGTCCTCCAAAATCAAAATTTCCACTTGCTTTTTGCGTTTTAGAGCTTCCCGAACAATTTTGGTTCCGTGTCTGTCTGTCTGTCGGTCTGTCTGTGGTCAATCCTTGTCCCGGGCAAAACTATACTAACCTGTGGTCCGATTTTGATGAAATTTTCAGGGATTGTGCGGGTTAGGTCCTAGACGGTCCCCTATCAATTTCAGCACCTTCGGACCAATAGGAGCGAGTGCGCATGCGCAAACGTGAATTTCCTGGAACCTCGGTTTCTAATGAACCGATTTTGCTCAAATTTGGAGGTTAGTTAGGGACTAACTTCTAAGAGACACCCTATAAGTTTCAATCAAATTGGTCAAGCAATAGCCGCTGCGCATGCGCGAACTTTAAATTTATTGTTACAACCAAAACTCCGCAACTATTCAACCAATGAAATTTTCAGGGATTGTGTGGGTCAGGTCCTAGACGGTCCTACGTTGATAATACAATAATTTTTAAAATTCTACGTTGAAAATACATTATTTTTTCGCCAACTGATTCTATACGTCCATGTTACAATGAGTGAGGAAGCTATACTGCCCACCCAACTTGGCAGACGTTTTTTAAAAACATTTCCGCGTCTGTTGTCGGTAAATGGTCGCAATGCTTCGTTTCAACCAAAACAATACTAAACAACCCCAATAAATTTCATCGAAATTTCAACGAATAGCACCAATTCATTAATCGCAGACTTCTCACTGAGTTAGTAAGATTCTGGAGAGTGCTCTAAGGTAGGTAATGAATTGTATGACAATGCAATTGAAGATTCGTGCGGCAGAAAAAAAGTGTATCGAAAATATGCATCGACTAATTGCAATGGTCATGATTGAGGAGGTTATTATAAGGTCCATCCCACATTCAATCATGAGGAAGTTATCGAACTAAATGACGAACAGTTGAGAGTTAACCGGAGTGATGGACGCAGAGACACCAGACAAGCTTGGAAAAGAGGTTCAGTAACCTGCGAGGACAAGATGCTAACCAACTCTTGAATATGCGAATATACTTATGAGCATAACCGCTCCAAATGATTAGCACCTCCACCTGTCGCTGTTTATAATGTAGCGATAACACAATACATAATGAACCGTGTATTCGTAAGAACACCTGGAGTTACTAATATTCATTAACTTATTGTAGCCGCATGGGTTTCAATGAACTATTACTTCCAAACATTAGACGTTTGTTACTTAGATAGCAGCGGTATTTTTTTCAAAAGAATGTTTAGTAAAACACCGAACAAACAACAACCTTACTCGAGATTATGCATCAAAAATGACAGAGCACGAGGGGTCCATACCGACATAAATACTCGTATACCAATATTTTGTTCAAAATTCACCAAATTATTTATCGATTATTTCCCCCACCTTCAAAAAATGAAGTTTGGTTATTGAATCTAAAGATTCATAGAAAACAATGTTCATTTGCCCAAGAACTGTGTTGTGAACACTTGGTTGGTTGACGCAAAATTTTGATGTTTGAAAGTTCATTTTAATGATTTCTGTATTCGTGTTAAATGTGCACCTATTTCTCGATGTGTTTGTTCTTTACGTTAACTGTAATTACTGCGGATTCAAAATGTCAATAGTTAGGTTAGATCTATTCAAAGTTTCTATAACTACTTCTATAGTAGGCATCAAAGTACCCTACCTAGATCAAATACCCTACCAGAAAACATGGCATTTTTTGCAGATTAACCCATTTCAAGCCAAGGGTAGAAATAACTGAATAATGAGGAGAGGAGGATGAACTGTTTTAGAGAATGCCAGCCGAAATAAAGCATCATTTGCTCCGCAATCGAGAGAAAAAATACTCGATATTTTCCAGGAATGGCAGTCGGACGAAAATCCAACCTGAAATGGTTGTTTACTTTACTTTTACTTACTCGATATTTTATGAATTTTACTTTTTAATGAGATTTGAGAGGCTTCAGTTTTCCAAATCGATATGATTTATCCAGTTCATGGTTTTGGTAGAATGTAAAAGTCTATTTATGGACCGGAATATGTTTCAACTCGTGGCCCAGAAAGCTCACTCGTCCAGAATCGAATTTGAGCCACCAAACTCATGCCTTCGCACAATAGGCCTCCCTATCAAAAAATTTCCTAAATTGCATTGAGCTCCCGAACATCAAAAAAAAAACTTTTTCTGGAAAGTTTAGGAACAGCATGATTTAGAGAAAATTCTCCTGCAAAGATTTTCCACTATTTTCAATATTTAAAAATATCATAAATAAGAATGCAAAAACGCATCAGTGGCCGGAAATGGGTTAATCAAGTTTTATGTTTTAATATTTTCATCTCATGTTGCCGTTGTTAGACAGAACATTGAATTTTGGAAAAATTATGTACTACCAACTGGAGAAATTTAATTTTGAGAGAAGTAATAATTTATAGGAGTTTCCAATTGTTCTATTCCTGGCATCTATACGAATACATATAGCTCACCATATAACATTTCATGAAATGAATTATGGGATGGATCAACTCACCGTTCAGCTCGTATGTCCTCCATCCTATACCGAAGTTGAGGTTTTTCTCTCCGCTGAAAAGCCCGTAGAAAACCTTTCCGTCAGACTCCGTCCTGTTGACGATGGCGGCCGTCGACACGATCCAGTACCTGGTTCCCAGAGAGGCGGCGAGGAGTCCGATGCACAGGCAGGAGCCCAGGAAGGTGCCGAAGATCATGCCATTCTTGTACAGGTTCATCTTCCTCCCAGCAGTCCCATTTCCTGCGTAAGTCGAATCATAAAACCGCTGAACGTACGAACCGATGGCCTTACAATGATTGTTCATCATACAACAGGGACGCGCGCTTTCTCGGATATCCCTCCTGCCATGGGAAACCCCCGAACTGTGGGATTCTTCCTTGCCAACCAGGGGAAAGGCTACAGGCTTCTGACCTATTGCACAATTACCGCGAAGACTCAGTTTTGCATGGAGAGGGAGAAGTGGACTTGCGAGGTGAAGATTGTCGCGTATTCCCTACCATTAAACTATTAAGCAACGAACGTCACAAATATTTAATACCACCGCCGCACGGGACCACGGGCAGATGTGAGCTGTTCGAAGGTAGGAATGAAACTGTCTCGCAAATGGGTCACAGTCGCAGAGTAGGTTAGTATGCTACTGCCAGCTATGCCTGATATTGAGATTTCTCTTTCAGCTTTCATAAGCCCACCCAAAACCAATGAAAGCTCATACATATTGACCACGGTAATTAATTTAAAACATTCATTGGAATCGGAAATTCCAAAACAGAAAGTTTACTACAAATTGTAATTATACCGCAAAGATCGATTCTACAAACACGAAAAATATATCGACATTATCTCTTATGATAGATCATTGGAATAACGTAGGAGTTGAGGGCAGCAAGTACTTACATCGTAGGGAAGAAGACACCTTGCCACTGAGGCGTAGGAACATACTGGCCGCTCTAAAATATTCTAATTGCCCTCCGCCATGTTTGGAGGGTCCTGTATCCTGTCAAACTTTCCACTTGGGTGCTCGCACTCTAAGGTTAAACCCCTTCATCCGTAAATTAATAACTGGTCATTCTCGGGCGAACTGGAGGTGTTTTCAATGCCAAGGCGAACGTTTCGGTTGGATGTTATTCCAACTTGAAAACGCCAGGAACCGCCGACAAACCCAGGTCGAGACTTAGGGAGCGAATGAATAAAAAGAAAGGATCCGAAAAAGGATTCGGAAGGTAGAAGCTTTTTTTATCCGCGGCGAGTCTGTGGGGAGCAAGGCAGAAGCTAAGCGCACCTGTTGGGAGAAATTCCCGGCGAGAAGACCTTCCAAGGAGTCGCGGACGTGAAAAGCGAAATCTACCAGACGTCACATCCCAAAATTATATACCTACTATAGCCAATGACAGCGTTATCTATCGCTGGCCGAATCGTGATTAGACAAAAATACGCCAAAGGGTGGGCTGTATAGTTTCCTCGCACATAGCAACAAGGTCAAAAAATTCATTGGTATAAAATTGAAGGATTAACGAATAAATTTCTCCGCATAAGTGAGCTTCACGAACATGTTAATGGTTTTCCGCGATTACCATGGTTCTTCCAAGGAGATCTAGACCGCAGCTTCATAAAAATTATAAGTCGGTTACGATTTGACCACCACAGACTACCAAGCCACTTGAAAAAAATAAATCTCATCGATAACGGAAACTGTGACTGTGAGACAGAAGAGGAAGCGAATGCTAACCACATTATTCTCAAATGCAGCAAGTTCAACATCAACCGAAGAGAATTAATGAACAATCTTCTGAAGGAAAATATACCTCTACCCACCAGCACAGCACTCCTACTACAGGACCAAAACTGCTACAAATATATAGTCAATTTCATCAGAGCATCAAATATTGAACTATAAAAATAGTGAAGTGAAATATTACCTACCTATGTATTTTCGTATATTTTTTCATTCATTATGCTAATTCTTAACCCTTATTAGCCCAAGAAAAAAAATTTTCTCCCTCGCCAATTTCTTGTTCATATTTTGTTACATTTTAGTGCCTAAAATACGTAAAAAATATTGGAAAAAATATTGGACCCATGTAGGGCCCGTAATCTTGGAAAACAAAACGGTATCTTTTTGGATACCGTGAGCATGTGGGGGTCAATTCCGTCCCTTGATTGATTCCAAAAAGACACCCTGAGATACGGTGGGTTCACCTTACAGCAAGAAACATTGTAACATTTGAACAGTTTATTATAAAACGTGAATACAAAAATTGAAAAAATAGTAAATTTATTGTATTATTGAATATATAAACGCATTGAGAGGCCTTGGTTCACTCGAATTGATCACAGCCCATCACTGTGTACTAAAACCATCGCGATCATTTTCTGCAATAATATTGCAGTAAATTTAGTATAATATTTAGTATATTATACTAAACTAATGACTACCTCAGTCATCAAAGTCTTTTACTTCGCTAGCAAAAATATCAAAATCGGTCTGTCAATCGACCAAATGAAAAAGAAAAAAAATTATGGCCTTCAATCTTAGTAAGAATAGTCTTTAGAACAACGAGCATCCTTATGTAAAAAAGGTACTCGTTGTAAAAAAGATATAGGTACGCGGAAAAACATTTTTTTAAAAATGAAATGAGAAAAAAAATCATTAGAAAAGAGGAGTAATGAGTTTTTGTGAGCTCAAACATAGTTTTTCTGCTGGAATTTTTCCTCAATCAATTTTTATTTGCTAGGAAATCAAAAAACTTGTAAACAAACAGGCTTCAAATTTGCACGAATTAGTCAAAATTCTTTGAGGTATAACATTTTTGACTTTTCCCCAGCACAAATCGTTGCACCAATCCAAATCCTAAAGGAATTGTCATTCCAAGTCCCATATAAATAATCATAAAGTAGGTGCTTGGTTCATCTTGATGGTTCCTGCTTGGTTGGTGGGGCTTGTTTTCAGGTAGAGCGACTTCTTTTGTAATTTTTTTCTCCTTCGAACTGTAAATAAGGAATATATAATTAGATTACAAAATTAATCATCTTTCCACTGTAAATCATTTCACTTCTGACATGATTTGATAAAGAAACTTACCGGAACCCAGATCCTTGCGTGGCAAGTTTTGGTTTTTTATTTTCAATAATTTGCACTTTATTTGGCTTCGGATTTTTCTTTGCCTCGGCGATAGGAAGAAGTCGCCTCGTTCGATTTTGTTTCGAAGTAGAAGGTAGATGAGGCTCCTCAGTTTCAAATTTGTCTCTTTCACAATTTGGCGCAAGCGAATCTTTCGAATACCATTCCATTCCCTGCCGAACCCATTTGAATAGGCTCGTTCCAGGTAGTCATTGTCCTCTCCTCGTTGACATCCTCAAACGTCAATTCTTCCGATCCTTCAAAACATTCAGCCAATTCTCTTTCGAATTTATTTTCGTCCATCGGGGTCTTGTTGGCGTTGCTATTTGAGTCCCTTCAGAACCAATACTTACCTTGTGAAACAAGGAGGCAGTGCACTTTCCTCTGCTCCTTATTACTCTAATCTTCATTTAGAATCAGAAAAAGGAAAGAAAATCAGTTATAGGGTGAGAAAAATCAATAAAAGTGAGCATAAGCCCCATCATGGACCTGGCTCTACTGGGAACCCCCTTGCTCACGGTATCCAAAAAGATACCATCACAAAAACCAACTTTTACCTACTTAGCAACTAATAATATGTAGAAATTACAGTTTCTACTTGATCTTAGATACTTTTTACACAAGATTCATTAATTAATATCACTCAAAACGGTGAAAAACTGGTCTAAAATAATGTTTGAAACTGACCTTTGGAGTGTTGATGTCAGTTTTGAGCCGCCTTGTAACTTATAATTATTATATCAACGTTGTTGTTGTTTTGAAACTTCTTCTTCTTCTTTTCTATTCTAGAGATGTCAGAGTAGCCATTGGGACAATAAGTAGGGGTGAAAACCACTTTGTACCGTCAAGAAAACGTTCTAAAGTTGGTCTTCCAAAAAGATACCGTGGGTTAATAAGGGTTAAAGTGAAGCAGTGAGCTTATGTGTATACTTCCATAAATTTAATGGCTAAATACATTAATATGTGAGGCCAAATAAAATTTAAAAAAAATGGTTTTCCAAATTACTACAACTCGATTGTTGGTTTTCCGTGTACCGAAGATTCGACTGATTTGACCTTTATGATATCAATAATGATGACATGAATTTCTGAATAAATGTCATGGGGGTTTTGGTTTTAATGGCCGTTTTTTGGAAAAAGCGGTTGCCATTCGAGTTCGAACGAATAAACTATGTTGTTGAATAAAAATATACAACAAATAAGTACCTAATCCACATGCTACCAGCCCCAAACCACCAGCACGTTTATTTGGAAGAAATAAACGCTTCACACTTAATTCGAAGGAATAGAGAGTTGTGGGTGCCTTCATTATGAAATTTGAATACTGGTTGCTAAGGACGCAGACCTGAATACAACTCGAAGAAATGAACAACGATCGCATTTTGGTCAGCTACAATTTGAACGGAGATTCCTCTTTTGCGATTCACACTCGTGTTTCTGATTCATCACAAGTCCAAACCTTCGGTGCTCATGGGAAGCGAACGGTTGGACCTACAGAGCTCTAGGTGGTCTCAATCAATTCTAAAACTTCAATAAATTATATTTAATATTAGTGAAAAAACAATATCTTTATTTCACGAGTTTTCGAGATAGGGCGCTTTTGAAAATTACAACCCCTTGGAAGTGACTGACATCCAACAAAATCTTCGGGGCAAAACTAGACCTCATGTGGAGCGCATGTACCAAATTTAATCAAAATCGAAAATAACAACTAATTTCAAACTAGGTAAGCTGCCCATTAGTTCATGGACTGAAGAATAATTTATGAAAGTTTTAATTAGGTCGAGAATTTTAGTCGGAGAAATGCATTATGCATAATCTTGCAGTCTTGTCGTTGTCTTGATGGAGTGACAATAACTTAGAAGAGGACACGGCACGACTTGGGTGCTATGAATGGATGACAACGGATCGGACTAGCTGGAGAAGTCTTAGTAGAGGCTAAGGCTCACCCTGGGCTGTAGGGCCACTTGGTATAAAGATAAAATATCTGAATTTTTTATGAAACATAGTAACTTATTTCACCTGAAGGAGGTTTTCTCGTTTTGCACAATTTGGCTGATCTCATTATTAGAACGATGTTGGAGCAGATCATGACACGAGTAACGGAGTGGATGGTAGAACATAGCCTGGCACTAGCTACAAAAACAGCTATCAAAAACAGAGGTAGTCATCTTCACGCGTTCATACCTACCATCATCCCAATGCGGATCGGAAACACTGAAATAACAACTAAACCAGCAGCCAGATATTTAGGAGTCATGTTGGACACAAAAATCACATTTGGTGAACATATAAGAAGAACTGCAGACAGGGCTCCACAAAGGGCTCTTTTTCACCTTATGAGAAACATAAATGGCTCTAGACCATGCAAGAGACGCTTGATGATGACTGTGGTGGAGTCAATTCTCTTGTATGGAGCGGAAGTGTGGGCGGATGCACTGAGTGCGGCATATCTCCGACAGAGACTGATAGCTGTGCAGCGAAGAGGAGCTCTACGAATCGCCTGTGCTTACCGAACAGTGTCTGAACCCGCTATTTTTGTCCTTACCAGTGTCATACCCATTCAGCTGATGGCTTCAGAGAGAAAAAGAATTTTCGACAGAAGGGATGAAGGAGACAGGTCCCGCATAGCCAATGAAGAAAGAGATTGCACGCTGGCTAGAGATATGGACAAGAGAATACAGAGGACGGTGGACCGCACGGCTAGTGCCAAACATTCAGAAATGGACGGACAGGAAGCATGGAGAATTGAACTTTTTCCTCACACAATTCTTCACAGGACATGGACTGTTATATGCCTATCTACATAAAATGGGAAAGGTAACTGTCCCAACATGTCTGCATTGCCATGTCACCTGCCTGCCGAAAAAAAATTATTAGAACGATAACATGTGATTTTTTTACGGGAGTGGGGAAACTTTAAGAGCGAAGGGGACATTCGCCCCAACAGTGTTGAACTCCCCAGCACTGGGCATACCAACAATGAGAACCTCACTCCCTCTGCTTAGGACTCACCCCGGAACCACTTATACAGTATTACTTCAGGGTGAGCCCTTTTTTGTGCCAAAAGGCTGCTCCTACTTCTACTTTCCAATATGTTCTCTCCATCAATCTTATTTCTCTTCTTCTTCCTCCCATCTTCCATCCAGCTTTTTTGCTAAGAGGACTGCTGTGACAAATACTGCCATTGCGTCCCAGCTCGACTTATTATTAATCATTTCATGTATGATTGTCTGTGGACGCAACGTTCCGATGACCTCTTCCGCGCTCTTCCTTATACCCTATACATGTGATGTTAATACAGAAGCCGTCATGACATTAACTTCGGGTACACTTGATAAAAGAAAATAGGTTAAGATCGAATTATGACTTTAACATATTATTCTTGTGTTGTTGGTACTTTAATAAACTTTTATTAATTCCGCTTTATTCGACTTGTCAAAAGACGGTCAAAGACTTTGCCAAAAGACTTTTTGTCAAAATTCGACATTTTGTCACAAGACTTTGTCCTAAAAGCTATTTCCGAAGAGTTTAAACATTCGTCAAAAGACGGTCAAAGACTTTGCTAAAGACATCTCAAAATTCGAGACTTTGTCCAGCGGTCCGACTTTGTCAAAAGTAGCTTAGGACAAAGTTGAGTTTTTCAGTCTTTTGACAAAGTCGGACCGCTGGACAAAGTCTCGAATTTTGAGATATCTTTAGCAAAGTCTTTGACCGTCTTTTGACGAATTTTATTAATTCCGTTTAGTGCATTTCATAAAATTATGTATAGTTTAGAAACTACAATATACCTCCTAAATACCTGACTTTTGAAATTAGCACAGATTAGTCGTCAAATAATTACCCACTTAATGGCATTTTGAGTTTTTTGTTTCCAATTCAGTATAATCTAAAATAGCTTAATTTTCTTCGACAATTCGCTAAAACGAATTCATTTATTTGAAATCACTGCATAAAACGTCTCACAGTCTATACATTTTTAAAAGATCCCAAAAAAGTCGAATTTTAAAAAGACGGGTATAGAATTTTTGAAGCTAGTCAAATTTATAAAATGTTGTCTCAAGGAAATCTTGTTTAAACCTACAATAATCTTGAAGTTGTAACAGTTGTTTTATCAAAACATGGTGTCTACATTCAAGTAGCGGAATCAATTCTATACGGATAAAGATGAAGATACTGAACAATATAAAGCGGTTGGGAATAAATATTTTAAATTCCTGTTCAGGGAAAATTCCTTTTTTTAAATAATTATACCTTTATTATACTGTGGAATATTACAGTTTTGTTAACAACGAATGTAGTAGACTTACTCTAATTTGCATGCTACTTGAACAGAGGTACAACCCAGTGGCTGCATTGGCCAGAATTCATTTCAAAGAATATTAAATTTGTGCATTTTTCATTCCAACTACCATCCTACACTTGGATCTTTAACAACAACAACAAGATCTGTAATAAGTCTTGCTGGAGCATCCGTTTCAGGCTCGGATGAGGGGTGGATTCGCTGGAATAGCAGCTTCCAGAGGGTCGTTGTGATCTACCATGCTTACGTGGATTTTTCCATATATTTCTTTAATGATTGCTCACACCATTGGGAAATCTAGGTTTTTAAGCAGCGTAGTGTTGCTCATGAACCATTCAGTACTCTTTATGAGACAGAGAACTCAATTTCTACAGACAATGTCTATTCTAGGGAAAATTCCTAATTTCAAGAGTATTGGTTCTCCCTGCCACATTCTAAAGGAATGACGTACATTCAATGTAAAATTCAAAATAAGGAAATTACTAAAAAGAGCGTTGTATGTCCATAAGGTGATTGTAGGTATTCCACAGTCAACTATATATAGTTATATGCGTCTAATAAAACAACCGAACCCTGACGTTGAAATTATGTAGATTTTCTTAGAACATGTTTTTCGTTTAAGCGCAGAATTTTGTTGAGTAGCCGTGAATTCGTACGTTCCTTACATTCAAAACCAATATTCTATAATTTTTACTGGGGATTTAGCGGGAAAAACAACCTCATCGTTACGTCCTCTAATCCCGCCCGTCACCGCTAGATGACGCTGGTAGTTCGACTACTGGTTTCCCATCCTTCAAGGACAAATAAATTTATCATCCTCCGAGATAACAAATAGGCCGATTGTCACCATAATTGCCTTTACTGTTAGTTTAGTGTTATCGGTCACAATATTCAGTTCAAATCACCACCACAGAGTCCGCGTAGTTCTCATCAGTTCGTCCGAGATGGCAACAAACAGGCTTTTCAGTTCTGCCGCGAAACCGCTGAAACTTTATTTGGACACGTTATCTCAGCCGTGTAGAGCGTTGGAAATATTCATGAAAATCAACAAAATCCCTTACGAGCCGGTCACGATCAATCTGGGTAAATCAGAACACCACAGTGAAGAGTTCGCGAAAGTCTCACGATTTCGTAAAGTGCCGGTAATAGACGACAACGGATTCCGCCTGACGGAGAGTATCGCTATTTTTCGTTACCTGTGCCGTCAATACAAAGTGGAAGATAAATGGTACCCGAAAGACACCAGGAAGCAAGCGGCAGTCGACGAATACCTGGAATGGCAGCATATTGGACTGAGACTTCATTGTGGACTGTACGTCTGGGCGATGTTTTTCACGCCAAATATCACAGGTGAACCTCCGAATCCAGAATTGGTGAAGGAACGAGAAGAGAAAATGAAAAACGCTCTGGACGAGTTGAATGGCATCTGGTTGAAGAACAAACCGTACGTGGTTGGAGATGAGATATCCTTTGCGGATTTGGTTGCTGCAACTGAAGTAGAAGAGTTGAAGCTGGCAGGATACGACCCGAAAGCGGACCGCCTGGCGTTGGCTAACTGGATCGAAAGGGTAAAGAAAGACACCAACCCCTTCTACGACATTTCTCACACCAAAATCAACAAAATCGCAGCTAAACTAGCAACAAGGAAAGCTTGAGTTATGAACTTCGAATTTCAAGCCGCAAATTGATGCACCACTCATGCACCACCTCATCAGATTGTTGAGATCCTGGTTTCAACGAAGGATTGGACCAAACGAAGTACCTCCCTTCCTTTGAGAAAGATATTCGAAAGTTGACAAAACTTGAAAACCAAGTATAAAAGTATGTCCCTGAAAGAACTATAACTTTTTGGGACTTGTTTCATCTTTTGATATTTCGTAGCTCTGTAGTAATTAGATATTTTTTGTTTTAAAAAATTACTACAATAATACATGAATACTATTGAAGATCATTGGGGAAGAATGAACCAATTCTACTTTTCTGAAAATCGAGAGAACACAGTCATGTGTATTTTATTAAATTTAATAATACACACAAATTTGTTTATAATACACAAAATTTATAATACACACAACAATACAAAGTTATTTATAATACACACAAATTTGTTTAAATTTTTATTCAAATTCTGAAACAGAATATTTACTTCAAAAACATGCATTTTTTGCGTGCAATACGCAAGTTAACTCAGCTTGTTCACACAACAGTGTATATAAATTTATGCTACTGAAGGAACAAGGAAACAACCTAAAGAGCAAGTGTTTTGATTTAAGGATTTTTTTGGAATCAGAGCATACTTGAGGGTTTTTACCTTGTCATTACAGCAATAACGAATGAAGTAATTATGGAAACATAAAAATAATTTATATCTATAAATAAATAATATACATATAAATACATATAATATACATATAAATAATTTATAATATTAAATCGGAATCTATAGAACAACAGGCATCGCCAACATGGATGTAAAAGAGTACCAACCTATACATAATAATTTCGTATTTTTATATTGAAGAAACAAGAGAGAAGTTCTCAAATAAGAAAGCATCGTTTTCAGGGTCCCCCAAACAAAATTAAAAGAAGATGAAGACAAATAACTAAATACTCAAGGAAATAATTCAATTTGAATCGAAGAACGTAGGCAATTTTTTTTAGAACCTTCAAGACTGAATTGGTATTATCGGAGTACAACATGAACCTTGCAAACGGTTCAATCAGAACTGAAATAGGAAGTATCGTTGAGTTCGCCCAACACTACTTGTGTGGGAAGCTATTTTTTCCACCAGTCAAATTTAATTTCGGTGGTATTTATTACATGTTTGTTAACACTGATCAATAAATATATTAAATTTTTGTTAATTTGCCTTATTTGATCCTACCAATAAAAACTCTAGGATAATTGGGGAAGGTATAATTGAGAATGGCGTCTTTCATTTTATTACACCATCTACAGCCTTGTGTGGTATTTAATTTACAAAAACCATGGTAGGTAATAAAGAATAAAAACGTCTGCTAATTGGGTGTGGCACATTGCTTCTTCGTATCCATAACCCGATTGTATAGATGATCCGATGCATAGTAGTTAATCTCAAAACACCAATCTCTCTGAATACCTTCCACTACCCTCAAAGGGGACCATCAACACGCTAATCTGAACAATCCTGAGAAATGTCGTCGAAATCGGATGGAAAATGTAGAAGTTATGACTGTTACATGCGCAGAGGCTACTGTCAATTTTAAGGCCTTGATTTTCATTGGGGACCGTGTACAACCTAATCCGCATAATCCAAGATAATTTCATCGAAATCGGATAGAAATAGTGGAAGTTATGGCCGCGTCACAAGGAAATTCACGCATGCGCAGTGGCTAATATCAGTCCGAAGGTAGTGATTTTCATAGGGGACCATGCAAATACTAATCTGTAACATCCCTGAAAATTTCATTGAAATCGGATGGAAATTGTAGAAGTTATGGCCGTTACAAGGAATTCACGTTAGCGCATGCGCAGTCGCTTCTATCAGTCCGGGGATGATGATTTTCATAGGGGACCGTCTACATACCAACCCGCACAATCCCTGAAAATTTCATAGAAATCGGACAATAACTTCGTATAGTTATGCGCGTTACAAGGAATTCATGACACACAGACACGGAACCAAAATTGTTCAGAAAGGTCTAAAACGCAAAACGCGAGTGAAAATTTTGATTTTGGAGAACTTTTTTTTCGTCCTTGAAAAGTGAAAACAAAGCTTCCGCTACCTAAGTAGACTCGGAAGCAATTTTTAAACCCATGAAATATGCGGTTTAATGAGTTCTGGCATCATGGTGGCACCACTATTAGTTCCATGGTGGGACTGAGAATAATTTATGAAAATCCGGAGGTATAATGAGAATTTTCCCTCAATTTCAAAGCTTGGATACAATTAGTAAGCTATAAAGGAACCAAAATATTGAAAAATCGGATATTTTGTGAATATCATCCCCCACTCACCCTCCCTTGCAAATTTTGATACTCTGGTGGAATAGTATGCAATTTGAAAGATTTATGAGTCGAACGAAACAAAGACACACTCCAAACGGTTGGAAATTGAGGCCTGGGCAGATTTTACAGGATTATGCCCGCAATCGCACGTTTTTTAAGAATTAACCCCCCCTTTCCCCCCCTTAAAAAGCAAAATTCGAAATTCAGGCTATGTTGTGCACAACTAGATAGTTTTCCGCGTCGTACAAAAAAAGAACCTCGAAAATCGGTCGAGAACTAAGGCCTGTGCAGACGAGACAAGATTTTGTCACACACACACACACACATTCACCTATGGTTTTTTTTCGCGGATTTGGATTCAGAATGGTCTAAAACGGATTACTGTGTAGTTATTTTATTTTTTCTGTTGAGTGTTGTCCTCCTTTACCCCAGATCGATCGCATAAGGACGCCCAAGTCTTACTAATACCATTACTAAAAATACATAAATTGATAGGTATATAAGTACTAAGTTGGTCTGATCATTCTTTTTTCAACGATTCGGAAAAAGCATACCCTACTTTCTGTTGTTTACATCATATTATTATATAATTTTTGGATTTTATTCGAAGTTGTAAGTTTAAAGATGATAATTTGGCAGGAAATATCAAGAGTTTTAATTAGATTCCACCAGATTGGCCTTTGGAAAATTCAAGGAACTCAAATGCAGCTAATTATGGTCTTAATAATTATGCTCTTAATAATTTTGCTCACCAAGCATATTTTACAACAAATCACCAAGTGAGCGTTCTATCTGACGGTTGAGGTGGCTGGCGCCAACTTCCCTTCGAATTTGTTACCTACTTATTTTTTGTTGAACGTTATTTATTATTATCTGACGATTGTTTTACCACTTTGTGGATTACGACAATAAAAAACCTTTTGAATTTGAATTTGAATTTTGACTCGCCTCTCTCCTATGCTCTTTCGGGATAGGATCAAAACCAGTCAAGTCCAAAACTCTGCCTTATTACCTTAAAACGAGGGGTAGGGGAGGACAATCCTAACTACCACATCCAGTTTCGTGTTGCTGTGATCTACCCCATACCTTCGTCATGGTATCGGGCTGGTCGACATTATCCTCACAACTCACCTCCTTTTACATCCGAGCAAATTATAAGTCAAATTCAATGTCAGTACGAAATTTTGCCAATTTCACTCAAATCATTAAGAACACAGAATCAGATTAGGAGTAAGTCATGACAATAATGAATTGAAGGAAGTGAACCTCGACATTAATTTGAAGATTCCAACTATAATGATGACGGCTTGGTATTGAAATTTGCGTTGTGATATAATGGAGAAGGAACGGAAATTCGATGGTTTGAAGAGGCTTTCTAAGGATTACCCACTCCTTACTATTCATGATTAGTCTGTACGACGCTGTAATGATGAGAAGGTGAAAACAACGAATAATGGAAGCACTTATGCAGTTGACTCGTCCACCGCTAGATCGCGGTGATCTGTCGACCATCTCTTGATAAGAGGACGTCAAATCTGGTGATATGAAGGTTGAAATTATCCAAGCAAGATTGTAGGCAGTGAATCGAGGAACTGACATTGTACGAGTTCATAGGTAACGACGTTTTAAGTGGATGACAGTGAAGTTTCAACAGAGAATCGGTGATTTAACGAAGATTTGAATTCGGTATTGCTTCCCGGTCGAATCCATCAGAAAATTGGACTAGAACTACAATTTACAAGTGTCACCCCATCAACATGGTGAGCCGATTATTTAGCAGCAAAACTGTAACACCGATTAAGCTCTATGTTGACCTCATGTCACAGCCTTGTCGAGCTCTTGACATATTTCTGAAGATGAATAAATTACCTTATGAGCCTATTCTAGTAAATTTGGGCAAGTTCGAACACATGACGGAGGAATTCGAAAAACTCAATCCGATGAAGAAGGTACCAGTGTTGGACGACGGTGGGTTCATTCTGACGGAAAGTGTAGCCATATTCAGGCATTTGTGCCGCAAATATAAAGTAGCGGAGAATTGGTACCCTAAGGACGACGTGAAGAGAGCGCGAGTCGACGAATACCTGGAGTGGCAGCACGTAGGGGTCAGAGCCCCCTGTGCTTTGTATGTCTGGGCGGTGTTCTTCACGCCGACTATAACCGGACAGGCATCCAGTCCGAGACAAGTGGAATCCAGGAAGAACTCGATGATCAAGGCTTGCGACGACCTGAACGACATCTGGCTGAAGAATAAGCCGTTTGTGGCTGGGCAGGAGTTGTCCTTCGCTGATCTTTTGGCTGCTTGTGAAATAGAAGAGCTCGTATTGACGGACTACGATCCAAGGGAAGGGCGACCGGCGCTCGCAGATTGGTTGAACAGGGTGAAGGCAGAAACAAACCCTTATTACGATGAAGCGCACGCAAGGATTAACAAAGTTGCGAAAAAAATGGTAACAGGCAAAGCGAAGTTGTAATTTTTGAACAAAACACAGAATTATTTCAACCTGTAAACAATTCGTGCAATCTAGGCGTACTTAAACTAGAATGACGAAGGTGTCAGAAAGTAGCTCTCTTCAGACATGGACTTATGGGACGTGTAACTAATAAATTCTATTTTGTGATACAAATAACTTACCGCATCGAATATGGCTACAAATTATTACTCGTTTCTATTTTTTATTAGACTAGTTTTTATCAGATAACATAGAGGTTCTGAAGGCATTATTTACGTGCATGCATTAAATTGTACATTACATTTTGCTCAAAATATAGTGTACATCTCTTCACACTGGAATTCTTCTTTACTTTCTCATTTATGTCAAACAAATAGAACCAAAGAAGCTGAATTTTAATTTGAAAAGATACCTTGATTTGTTGTTTGAATAACATTTGAGTGTCAAGAATTGCGTAAGTAGTAGGTTAACCCTCTCCAGGTAGCAGAATGAGGAAAAAAGATGAAATTTAATGGGGTATTTCAGTAATTTTTTTTTTTCAAAGTATGGCTCAGGAATAACGGTAATCGGGTCTGTTCGTCGAGAAAATGTTTTTAAAAATCAGAGAAGCTAAGGAAAGTTGAAGATTTGAATGGTGTGACGTAGCTAGCCAACTGTCTTTGAAAAAAGTATCCATGCACAGAAACCCTTGGAGGACGTCTTGGATACTACAAAATATTACTCACACACGCGCGCGGCGTAGTCCTTGCCTAGTGTGTGTGCATTTATAGCGGCCAGCCTTTTTCAAACGTGTGATCTCTTTAATTAATTTTTCTACCACATGTTATAGTATCGCTGGGCTTAAAGTTGTAGTATATAGGTTTTCAAGGGTGCTGAATCCAAATTTGAGGTCAAAAACCTGAATTTCCGACCCACCGAAATACCCCATTATCAATGCCGAATGGACTAAAACAGATTCCAACAAAATAGACGATTTACTCTTACTGATATCAAGGGAAAAAATGCTCCTTTGAAAAATCGAAGTCATCAGACAGAACACTAAAAAAAGGCAGACCAGGATATTATGGGAATGCTTGTGCAAGATTGTATTATTAAACAAAAACTAAGGAGGCATAGTAATGCCGTAATACAGCTGGTATGAACTTACAGAGACTATTCAAACCAGAAATTGAAGGGGGGTTCTAGCAGGTTAGCCGAAGAGGGGCAATAGAGATTCTAATGCAACTCATACAGGAGTGTCTTGCGAACATAACAGACGCCAACGCCAGTGCGCTCCAGCGCCGCTACACGAAACTACATTACCTTCATCCTTTGGCTGCTGTTGCTCGATGGATCCTTAACTACGGAAATTTATGGTTGAACTGCCGGTAATGTTTCACTGAGAGACTTCTATTAACACATAATGTGTAATCTATCGCATGTTTTGGATTCCTACTCAGTGCAAAAAGACATATTCATGTCACAATGTCATGTCAGCGTGACGCATTGTAATGGGGAATTTGCCTCAATTTTAGATTCTGAAATTCAAGTCAAATCATATAATAGGGCTCTAGAATAATGTTTTAACACCAGGAATATCCAAGGGAAAAAATTACCGTAGAAGAAAATGCCAAAACAAGTGAAGCCTCTATCAAAAAACACCGCAAAAATCGAGGGAAACTGACCACGTGGGATTCCTCGAGCAAAACTGTGCTCTGGCGAAGCGTAAAATAAGTCTTGGCAAATAGTGTCAGAGAATGTCAACAGGTACACATGAATCGATCCTCTCAAATAATATTATTCAAATATCTAAACTAACTAGAAAACTAGAAACTAAATAAGAGAAGATGAAGACTAATAATGCTTGATAAACTGATAGGTAGAATCGTATTATAAAAAAGAGTGAGTAAAATTGCTTCTTTAGGTTAGGTACTTTCGTTTGCATTCTTCTTGCCAGTTTGCGGCGCACTCCTTTGTTCGATCAGGTAAGCTAATAAATTCATGCACACTTCCAGAGGTAGCACTGCTGTCATAGGAGGCACCTCGTCATGTCACAACATGGCTGGCCCTATTTTCAGATTGCCACACCATTCAAAATTCCCATCTTCTATAAATTTTTTGGATGTGTTTCCGAACAGCTAACTAACTAACTACACAGTACTACAGGCTGATGTGGCCCTTGGCTTCCCATCTATTTTCTTTGGGTTTCGTAACAATTTGATTTTTACAGGGATGGGTTGTTAGCCTATCGCCCAACCTGTTAGAGGGAGTATACTGGATTTTCTGTCGGGGTTTACTCCCCTAGGAGATTGCATTACCATGGCCAAAGAGCGTCTCCCACCCTCTACAGAGTCAAAAACACTTCTGGGTCTCCCAGGTGCCCTCAACTGCTCGTCCAGACACAAGCCAGTATGGGCGATTGCATCGCACCATGCCTCATGCTGTTAGTGATGGTTACTGCAGCCCTCCACCACGGTCGTAGTTTAACATCTTGCCTGTGACGTGTTTCCAAACAGCACACTATGGTTTTCTTCCATATCAGCGAGTTCTTTCGAAAACAATTTTTAAAGAAAGTGAGGCAAAATACCCATTTTATTTGCATAATGAGGAATTTCACCATGTCGGAATTTCCTATTTTTGGACCCAAAATCGGATTCAGCACCTCAAAAAACCCCTTAAGGCAAACTTTCAGCCCGAACTTCCTAATTTACGAATAAACAAAACATTGTAGAAAATACGAATGTTTAAAAAAACCGGGAAAATGACGTCATCCTGGAATAGTTCATTTATGGCCGCTTGAAGCGCTGAGATCGAGAAATCTATAGTCCCCAGATGCAAAATTTCACGAAACAGTAAAGTTCAAAATCGAAAAACTGAAGAAAAAAATAGAAAAAGCAAGATGGGAAAAATTAGGTTTCCCCTGTTTTTGTTTGATAACTTTTCTCTTAGAAAACACGATTTCGTCGTCCCAATGGGCAACACTGGGAGGAGACGGCAATCCAAACAGCCTAATCAGCGAGCATTCCCGCTTCACGTCCGTTTTCCCGGTTAGTTTTGAAATCAAAAATTTTGATTGTCTCCCAAAAATAACAGGAGACTTATTTTCCGAAATCAGCCCAATTCTCATCTATCCCACACCATTAGCTATTCAGGAAAAATGCAAACAGAATTCGCTGAAATTCCCCATTCAGCTCAAGTTTTAATTCACTCATGATATATTTATACTCATGAATATATTGGTTGAACTTGAACTCAACTGACAGACATACGGCACCCCATACTACCAAGATGAGAGTTAGGTACCCAAATAGGCGCAAGAGTGCACTAGCGTTGGCCTCTGTTCTGTTGTCCAGACACTCCTTTGCAACATATGGAGTGTCTTTTTTCACTACCCAGCCAGTATGGCTGGGAGTAAAATGAAGGCTCCCTTCCCATGTGTTATGTAACTTAATGCCTAGGAGTCAACCCCTTCCAGATGATTCAAGACCTCATGGTTAGGTTTCCAGCAGTGAAACTGGAAAACGGAAGTAGAAGGGAAAACCTCTCGAAATTTCTTCTTCCTAGTTCCAACTTCAAATATTAAAACCAAGATAGACCCTGTCTACAATCCAGGTAACAAAAGCTTTCAAGCCATTTTATTCCCTCATATTTCAATGGAAGAAATGAGTTTTTTCTTGAAGATGATTTTCATATACACAGCTTCCAGCAATTTTATTCATACACATTTTACCTCAAAGAGTCCTAACTCTAACTCCTAAACCATTTTCACTTAAACTTTAGAGAGTTCCTAGTGGGTTTAGATACGGCGAGACGTATTACACACACTCTCTCAATCTGGCGCTGTATTGTGATAAGAACGCGCTGTATCCGATACGGCGCCGTATTATTACGGTCAAATACGTCACTAGGAGGCAATCTGGCGCGCCATATTTACAACATGGCGGATGATCCAGTTCTGGCGCGCCGGATCGACCCTACTAGGAACTCTCTTTTGATAGGTGGGATCACTGGGCTGAAAGCTGAATTTGGGAGCCCGAGAAGCGTTCTGATTGGTGGAGCTCCAGGATGTAGTTATAGCGGACTGCAACAGATCGTGTTCATGATCGCTTGTTCCCAACCTCAACACAACAAGTCACCTTGTTTATCACATATTTTTCTTCTTGGTGCGTTACCGGTCGCATCTAAGTAATTAATTTGATAACATTTCGTTATATTCGCGATATGCACAATAAAATCGAGCAATTTTCAATAATACACTGGGTTTCAAACGTTTCTATGGGTGGCAGTTGTCGATCGAACATTTGAACTACTGGCGATAGGGACAACAATTGTAAGGGCAACTTTGAACATAACTTTCGCCTCAATTGGTTTCTCCAAGAAGTTTTTGCAAATCTAAATGATGATGAAACGAAAAGTTATCAATATCTTGTCATTCGAAAGGATTTGAAAAGAAGCGGTATGAAGATGGAGTGGCCTCCCCCCACCACTTCAGTTTCCATAGTAGTTCTTCAGCTGAAAGTAGATGGCGCAACTGAGGCAGCCTCAAAAATGCTTGCACACCATTTTAACATTAGCTTTCTCCTTTGTTAACTTGTCTCCAGTACTCTGTGGGTGGGGTAAAGGTTTTCCTCTTGGTGTAAACAGTATCTGATTTGAGAACACCCTCAACAAAGAAACATCTGCTATTACCGCAAGAAAGTTTCCTGCATAAACGACTCACGCTGAACAAAATGGTGACTCTCCTAAATAATTTTGATTCAAATAAATATTGATTTTCTGGAAACTAACTACACAGCACTACAGGCCAATGTGGCCCTTGGCTTCCCGGACTCTCCTCCGCCACCGGGTACGGTCACCCGCCTGAGACCTCAGCAATCCCACCACCCGGAGGTCCCTCAAGACATCATCAAGCCAGCGACTCCGAGGACGACCTCTTCGCGAGCCAGACGACCAGCAGCAGACGAAGTCTGGTAGCATGCAGACACAAAAGAGACCCACTAGAAACCCTAGCAATAAGGACTCGACATAGGAAAGTCAAGCGAAGTTATGAGAAAGGGGTTTTATGTAGGTTAATTAAAAATAATACCAAATCCTAGTATCTTCTCCTCAGTCGAAGGATTAGAGACCAATTGCAAGAAACAATGCTGCCCGCGGAGAAACCTCCTCCAAATTAAATTATGAGGTTTCAAAGGTATTAGGAAGCACCACAGGCACGTAGATTATGTGCATACTACTGTTTGCAGATTGAAAGAAAGCGGCTGGCTTGGTCAGGTGTCCATGAGTATTACAGTCTCAAAAACATCGTCCTTCTACCTGCCATTCAAGCCAGGAAAAATGAGACGAACGGGTTGGTTTGTTGCAGGTCAGGTCTGCCAGGGCTTTGGTGTTTGACCTCGAAGCAGTGGTTCCCAATGGGGCATTTCAGTCAATTTTTTTTATTTTATTTTTTTCAAAAGAGTAAGGCTCAGGAATAACGGTAATGGGGTATTTCGGTGGGTCGGAAATTCAGGCTTTTGACCTCAAATTTGGATTCAGCACCCTTGAAAACCTGTATACTACAACTTTAAGCCCAATGATACTATAACATGTGGTAGAAAAATTAATTAAAGAGATCACACGTTTGAAAAAGGCGGGCCGCTATAAATGCACACACACTAAGCAAGGACTACGCCGTGGACAGCCCCGCGCGCGTGTGTGAGTAGAATGTTGTAGTATCCAAGAGGGGTTTCTGTGCATGGATACTTTTTCAAAGACAGTTGGCTAGCTACGTCACCCATGGCTAGCTACGTCTTCTTCTTCTTAATTCGCCGTCTCTTCGCGGAGGTGGGCGATCCAAACTGCTAGCTCCTCCTTGTCGGTGGCCACTCTGAACACGGCCTCCGATGAACAGGAAAACCACCGTCTCAGGTCCTTCAGCCATGAATTTTTTCGCCTTCCAACCGATCGACGTCCCAGGATTTTCCCCTCCACTATGAGTCTCAGGAGCTCGTAACGGTCCCCGCGCATTACATGTCCAATGTACCTAGTTTTTCTCTCCTTCACGGTGAGAAGGAGCTCCCTGGTCTTGTCCATTCTATTGAGGACCTCCATATTCGTTACTCTCCGAACCCATGGGATGCGCAACATGCGTCGGTATACATACATCTCGAAGGCCTCAATATTGCGCTCCAAACCCGGGTCAAGCGTCCAGCTTTCACACCCATATAGGAGGACAGAAAACACGTAGCAACGGACCATTCGCATTCTTAGGGCTAAGCTTAAAGTCGACCTGACAAAGAAGTTTTTCATTTGAAAGAAGGTACTTCTTGCCATCTCAATTCGTGCCCTAATTTCTTTCTTTGGGTCGTTACGGTCATTCAACAGGGCTCCGAGGTACTTATAACTGGAGACCTGCTCTACTCGGTCTCCATTAACCATCAGACTCACGTTAACAGTGCGCTTCGAAAACACCATGCATTTCGTCTTGGAGGCGTTTAGTTGCAGTCCGTAGGCTTCACTGTGCTGGGCTATTGACTCCATGATGCATTCCAGATCCACAAGGCTACTGGCGAGGACCACTGTGTCATCAGCATAACGAATATTATTAATATACGTGCCATTGACACAGATGCCCTTGTTGCTGTGCTCCTCGAGGGCTTCCTTAAATATGGCTTCAGAGTAAAGGTTAAAAAGCAGGGGTGAGAGTATACAGCCCTGCCTTACACCTTTCTCTATTAACATGGCCTCGGATGTTTTGTGCTCCACTCGGACTTCGGCTGTCTGACTCCAATACAACGCCGAGACCAACTCCACTTCCCCGCTGTCGATTCCAGTGGCTTTCAGAATCTCCATCATCTTTGGATGCTTGACACTGTCGAATGCTTTCCGGTAATCGATAAAACAAGCATACACATCGACATTCATGTCTCTGCACCTCTGCGTTAACACGTTCATGGAGAAGAGTGCTTCGCGAGTCCCTACGCCATTCTGGAATCCAAATTGCGAGTCCGCCAACAGAAATTCACATTTCCTATATATCCGAGTGTGAATTATGCGGAGGAATATTTTCAGTACATGAGACATCAAGCTTATGAATCTGTACTCATCACAGTGAGAGGAACTTGACTTCTTGGGCAGCGGAATAAACGTTGACCTCAACCAGTCAATAGGTATTTTGCCAGACCTGTAAATAACGTTGAAAAGTTTTGTCAAAAGATCCAGCCCTTCACCATCTTCCTCCACCATTAGCTTTATCACTTCAACGTGAACTTTATCCGGTCCAACAGCTTTTCGATTCTTTTGCATTTTGATAGCATGGATAACCTCACTCTGAGTGATATCTGGACCAATCTCGTTGATGTCTTCGGAACTGGGTGGAATGTCGGGCCTGTCATCACTGAACAGCCCTTCAACATACTCCTTCATAATTTTCACTTTTTCCTCGACGCCAAGTACATATTGATTATTTCCATCTTTCAAGTTCGTCACATGCTTCCTTCTCCTCTTATCCGTCATCTCCTTCACTTTTCTATGCACATTGAACGAATCAAACCTTTCTTGCAGCTTTTCTATTTCCTCGCACTTGTCTGTCATCCACTTTTCTTCTAGCTGCGTCACACCATTCAAATCTTCAACTTTCCTTAGCTTCTCTGATTTTTTAAAAACATTTTCTCGACGAACAGACCCGATTACCGTTATTCCTGAGCCATACTCTTTTGAAAAAAAAAAATAAAAAAATTTGACCGAAATACCCCATAGGGTCTGTTCGTCGAGAAAATGTTTTTAAAAAATCAGAGAAGCTAAGGAAAGTTGAAGATTTGAATGGTGTGACGCAGCTAGCCAACTGTCTTTGAAAAAAGTATCCATGCACAGAAACCCTTGGAGGACGTCTTGGATACTACAAAATAGTACTCACACACGCGCGGCGTAGTCCTTGCCTAGTGTGTGTGCATTTATAGCGGCCAGCCTTTTTCAAACGTGTGATCTCTTTAATTACTTTTTATACCACATGTTATAGTATCAATAGGCTTAAAGTTGGAGTATATAGGTTTTCAAGGGTGCTGAATCCAAATTTGAGGTCAAAAACCTGAATTTCCGACCCACCGAAATACCCCATTCTATAAAGGATATCTACTGTTGAGATGGGCCAAACTGCAAAGATCGACTGTACAACTAATTTGTTTATGAAAATGTGTCTTATCAATTTTGTTAACTATTTGTTTTTCCAAGTTTTTTTCAATCTCAAATTTTTTTTTTCTCGTGTTTTTGACCTTGTCACTAAAATTACCATAACTACCTTAATTTACCGTAGAAATGTAAAAATAAGGGCATTGTGGGAACGGGCGTAAAATTCAATCAATTATCCACTATCATTATCATTTATCTACCGCATTATGATTCGAGTGTGCTCTATGCCCGGATTACGAACGGGGTGAGATATGGAGGTGAGATAATATTATGGCCCTTTCTCCAGCCCGACACACCAGGCTACCTAAGATTTTGGAACAGGTAGTCGTCTATGTTAGCAGGTATACCCCTCTGATTCTTTCATCATCATTCTTTCAATCTGCTAACAGTAGGTACTTCAGTCGTTACTTCTTCCCAAATTCACTAGAATCGATAAACTAGTGTCTTGACCAAACACTTACTAGCTATTTCTTGCATTTCTGTCTCTACCAACCTAGTTTTTTTTTACACAGATAAGTACATACCTAGCCCAGAAGCTTTCTGGAATGTCCTGCTCGATACCTTTAGAACTGAAGTCTGAAAACAATTGGCTACCTACCAATTTATTTTTTGTCGAAACACCAAGCTGTTGAAAGATTTCAGCAGGAAATAGGTAATAGACACTTACCAGTCCTGTTTGATGTTCAGGAACGCACGATGCATCGCCAGATGAATTTTTAAAGGCCGAGAATTAGCAATTGCGAAAAATTTTCTGTCAGCACGAAACGTAAATAAAAAATATTTAAAAAAGTCGGAAACTGCAACTTGTTGAAGAAAAACAACTTTTGAAAAATGAAATATACGTAGTAAAGATGTCGAGAGGGGGGAGAGCGGTGAGCTTTCGACATTCAGAAGTAATGACGGTTCGGGAAAAGGTGAGCTCTGGAGTAAGGATAAAAAACTATAACGTTTTTGATCCGCTCTCACCTAAAACCTGAGGGGTTGGCACATCTCATTTGTTATTGTTCCAATCATTTATAATCTTATAGTCTCAGTTTAAAAGTTTTAAATTCGTTTTACTTGTTAATCTCAAATTGAATAAAACTAATCAAAAAACTGTCGAACCTCTTATCTAATCTATCCAAGCAGGTATATTTTTTTGCAAGCCCGGTTTGGGTTGGCATTACTGTTTCGATTGATTGAAGTTGAGTGCTCTATGGACCCCTCCCAGCTCCCATTGCTTTTGAGATGTTGATATTTTGTATCAAGTGCTGATCAAATCTTTCGTTCACCCCTTTTTTTCGGTTCCTGGAGATGTCAACCCGTTTCTAAACGAACTCGCGCACCCTTCAACGACAGTTCCTGCTACCTGCGTAGCCCTCAAGATGGGTAAGTCGCCGACTTTTCTCACCTAAACTTACCTACACCCTCACTTCGCTTTCTCTGCGCTATGCGGCTCGCTTGTCAAGAACTCGATTTGACGGGTGGGGAAGCGATTTCGAAATAGGTAGGTTTCCTATTTGAAATTCCAAAGCTAACATCATCTCTACATGGTTCTTTCGAAGCTCTAGTTGGTTTCCATGACGGGCGTGAGATGAAATTTCGTAAAAGACACCACTTTTGGGTAGTCGGTGGCAAGAGCCGGACAATTCTGACAGTACAGTCTTATTTTGGGGTCATTTTTGTGTTCGAATTCTTGAATTCTTCTGCTCTTCAATCAAATGGTAAGAATTTATTCGTTTATAGTGCGAGATTCTTCTGGATTCCGTAGTATTCCGTATTTGTAAAGCATGTAGCGCATTGCAAATCGTATTGGTGATATGAAATGAGGCTAAAATATTGACAAACTTCCCTGTTTCCACATTGTTTTGATGTTTTCCGTCGGGTAGTTGAATGAACTCTTCCAAGTGAAGGCTACTCAGCGATATTTAGGATTGGCTTTTGCGGTCGATGACACTTTTTCCATTGGGGAAGGTTAATGCCAACATCTACGAAATCTCTATTTTTAGCGATGTTCTTAAATCGGTTTCCCCTGCTCCCTAAGATCACTGTAATTCAATTCCGATTCGGCCGTGTGATAAGATCCGCACCCATGTATTCAATCGTTTTTTAAAATAGTGAAATTTATTCTTAGAGAATGAGTCAAGTTTGCCGGACGCTCTGGAATTGCTTAGAAACCAAGTCGTAGGCGAATTTTCACAGCCGTTAACGTTATGTGGAATGATCAAAATTAAACACCGAAGCATTGGGATGAGAACGGGAGGATGATGTCATCTTCCTCAATTAAAGGAGTGGGGGCAGCCGCACACCTAACTTGCATAATGAACCCAGGCCCGGCTCAAGGACAACTGATTTTAGGTCAGTGGGTGTGCTAGCCGCACATTCCCAGTGTCGTATAGGTATCTATCTAAATTTTTCAACGAGGATAATACAAGATTACAAAATTTAGGGGTGGTCTGGCTGCCTCGTTCTTTCACCACTTTTCTTATGGTATTTGGTGCGCTGAATCCGAATCTGACGTCAGTTTTTTTTTGTTTATGCCGGATTTTTGAGATATAGATAGTTTTAAGATTATTCTAGTTCTCACTTTTCTTCATTTTTTAGTGAGCACTCATCTTGCTCAAATCTCCTCAAAAAGTACTCAGACTTATAGGAAATTTCATGTAGAATCCGAATATGTTCTTAGTTTTTAATTAAAGTTGTGTTAAACCCCCTATTTTCCACAAAACGTATAAAAAAACACCGGTTCTCAACGTTTTTTCTTCGGGTTTTCCCTTACATTTTGCCACTTGAAAAAAAATTAAGGCTAAAAAAAATTTTCTCGGGCTTTTACTTTGTAGGGGAGACACCCCAGAGGAGAATGAGACCAATCTCAGCCTCCTAAACCCATTAAAATTGAAGGAATGAGCTTTTTCGTGGCACTGAGATGAAAATTCACAAAAACCGTTGATTAATTTTTCGAGATAAGTATGTGCGTTCCTAAATCTGTTTTCCTCAAATGGATTTTCCTTTCTCCTACATTTTTTATACTTCTCACCTATTAAGAATAAGATAGAAAATAGGTACTTAAAGGGGGACTAAATCATAATTGGGAAACTCTTGTTTTGTTAAGTGATTTTAATTCAGTTTTACAAACGAAACACAATAAACTGCAGAAAAGTTAACGGTGTAAATCTTTTTCATGAAGGCTCAGATGAATCAAAAGTTGGTACAATGTTTGGTTATTCCTCCACCTCAGAGGTTTCATCGCCGGCATCTATGTAGAGAAAACTTCGCCGCGTGAGGTAAATCTCTTTTTAAGGTAGGTATGTCAGATGAACAATCGAAACTTCCCTGATTATGAGGGTTTGTTGAAGGAAGAGGTGTTTCTATTACCTGGGTGTTACCGATGGTACCTACCTACTCGTACATAGTTACGAGCTGCTCATTGTACATTGATTGCTTACTGAGAGTAGTTAGCTGTACCCACCTCTTGCCTTGGAAAAAAATATAGGAGGGCTAATCCAGCCATATAAGAGAATTTTTCAAAAAAAATTTTGAGTTATTGGAATTTTCAGATTTGCAAATTTTTAGAACTTCCATCCCTGTAGGGTACCTAAACATAACTGTACTCCCAAAAAATCTCAAATTATACTTAGTCAATTCGGTCCTGGATAACAGTTATGAACTACTTGATTAACAAATTAAGTTATGGCTTGGCACTTTCCTACCCTTAATGAGGCACCTCTTACACCCAGTGCTCTACTGCTTTTTTTGATCTGTTTGCCATTTCATCTTCTCCAAACAAAGCATTTTTGAAGGAGATCAGGCACCATATTTGAATCTGCTTTTCTCAATTGGCACCACCATTATTTTCTAACGAAATTTGTGTTTATGAATAGATTAATCATGCAACATTGAAGCTGATGATAACTGTTGCCTTTTCATCTTATCAGTAACTAAGTAGTCTCTGAGAGCTGTAACCAGTATTCTGGTTTTGAGCCAAGGAATTAAAAAGTGTCTTTGGGTTATTCCGGATATTTTTCTTTATTCTATTGAAGTTTTAAACTCATGTTACTTTCATCTTGTTTTGGAGAGTCAGCAACATAGTCCGGAAGTGAGGTAGAATTGCATTCCATAGCAGTTCCACTATGGTTGCTTTTAAAGATCCTACTACTGTATTTGTGCTACACCTACATTTGATTTACTAGTACAGAGTTAAACATGAATTATATTGGACAAAGTTATTTTAATTTTTCAATCTATTAATGATTGATCAAACTATTGAACAGATCATTTTTGAAGGAGATCAGGAACCATATTTGAATCTGCTTTTCTCAATTGGCACCACCATTATTTTCTAACGAAATTTGTGTTTGTGAATAGAATACTTATGCAACATTGAAGCTGATGATAACTGTTGCCTTTTCATCTTATCAGTAACTAAGTAGTCTCTGAGAGCTGTAACCAGTATTCTGGTGTTGAGCCAAGGAATTAAAAAGTGTCTTTGGGTTATTCCGGATATTTTTCTTTATTCTATTGAAGTTTTAAACTCATGTTACATTCATCTTGTTTTGGATGGTCAGCAACATGATCTGGAAGTGAGGTAGAATTGCATTCCATAGCAGTACCACTATGGTTGCTTTTAAAGATCCTTCTACTGTATTTGTGCTACACCTACATTTGATTTACTAGTACAGAGTTAAACATGAATTATATAGGACAAAGTTATTTTAATTTTTCAATCTATTAATGATTGATCAAACTATTGAACAGATCATTTTTGAAGGAGATCAGGAACCATATTTGAATCTGCTTTTCTCAATTGGCACCACCATTATTTTCTAACGAAATTTGTGTTTATGAATAGATTAATCATGCAACATTGAAGCTGATGATAACTGTTGCCTTTTCATCTTATCAGTAACTAAGTAGTCTCTGAGAGCTGTAACCAGTATTCTGGTTTTGAGCCAAGGAATTAAAAAGTGTCTTTGGGTTATTCCGGATATTTTTCTTTATTCTATTGAAGTTTTAAACTCATGTTACTTTCATCTTGTTTTGGAGAGTCAGCAACATAGTCCGGAAGTGAGGTAGAATTGCATTCCATAGCAGTTCCACTATGGTTGCTTTTAAAGATCCTACTACTGTATTTGTGCTACACCTACATTTGATTTACTAGTACAGAGTTAAACATGAATTATATTGGACAAAGTTATTTTAATTTTTCAATCTATTAATGATCGAACAAATTATTGAAAAATGAATTTTGTAGTAAATTTCTGTCGAGGTTTTGAGAGTGTTCTAACTCTTCATGTTGTAGTGAATTGAATTATGTAGGTACATGATTGCATTAAGTAAACAGTTAACAAAGTAGAAGGTATTCAAATAAGATTGAATAGTATTTTATGAACTACAAAAGCAATTAGTTACCTAATATTTAAAATTAATTATACCTATGTTAATAAATTAATATGACTGGAAAAATATTTCGACGGTTGCTACTCTTCTTATAAATAGGGATTAAATAGGTTCAAATTTTACTAGCTAGGGAAGGAGCGACCAATAAATTACGAACGAGGCGTACGGTTCTACAGTCAAATAATTAATTTTTGGACATTTTTATCCACAAACAATTTTCAAGTGTTTATTTCGCGACAAATGTTCACACGACGATCGGTCGCGAAGGTGCGATAATCAACCGCGATGGTCTGGAAAATAATGGAGACTTCCCGTTAATCATTATTAAACTAGGTGAAAAGTCTGCTGAAAGCAGGCAAAAATAAATCTTGGATCGGTAAAAAGAAAACCGTATTACCGTGACATAAAATGTCAACAACAAAATTATGTGTAAACACGTAATTTATTAAATTAAAAAAAAATTGATGTCACAGCCTGGAATCGAACCTGGGTCTCCCACGTTCCAGCCCTACGGTTGGGATTTTATGACAAGCGTTTAAATCACACCTACATTAGTTCATGTATCCTCCGCAAGGGATAGTAAAGCATTTTTCCCTTGAATCACCTGCATCGCATTATCTCAAGCTTTACCAAAATAGGTAACCAAGCTTATTTCCAAGTCCAAGTGGCCCAATTCCAATTTAATTTTTACAGACGGGTCTGAATTCGGAAATTCCGTTGGTTGTGGAATATTATTATCAGCAAATCAGTACGAGGCATCTTTCAAATTAAATTGCTCAATATCAAGCTACAACGCTGAAGTAATTTCCATCAGTAAGGCATTAGATGTAATTTTAGAACAATCTCCCGACGACAATATCAGTCTTATTTGTACAGATTCTTTAAGTGCAATAACAACCTTAAGTTCGAATAAAATTAATGGAGCTCAACATCCAATAATAGCACAAACACTAATAAAATTACACGAACTGAAAGAACAAGCTAATCGGGTAAAATTCGTCTGGGTTAAAGCCCGCGTAGGTTTGACACCGAACGAACGAGTTGATGGCCTTGCGAAGAAGGGAGCACGGAATGGAATAGTGTTAAGTATGCCCATTCCCAGGGAAGATTTTTATCCCCTAATTAAAAGAAAATATTGGCACATTTGGCAGGAGGAATACACGCAGTGAAAAGGGTCAATTTTATAAATTCCACGAGACAAAAATCCAAAGAAATCCTTGGTTTCGAGGCAGTGGATTAGAAAGGCATTCAATAATCAGAATAAATCGCCTGAGATCCAATCATGGGCTCTGTCAGGAGTACAAATTCAGAATAGGTGTATCCCAAACTGAGCAATGTGATAACTGTGGAGAACCAACCCAATCACTAAAACATGTAATAATAGAGTGTCCCGAATACGACAGTGAACGGAACAGGTTTTGGTTTATTATTTTCAATAATGAACCTTTGGAATCGACCAAGAAAGAAAAATTTTCAACACCCCCTCAAAATTTGATGTTTACGTTTCAAGGTACGTAGAATCCAAAAATCGAATAAAAATTTGGCCGTCCGTACGCCGTCCGCCGTACGCGGCACTTTTACCACTTAGCATTGACCGATTTTGATGAAATTTGGTATGTTGATGTAGGTCACTTCTAAGAGTTCCAAAATCAATTTTGAAATTTTCAAAACGCCCTAACTCAAACAATTTTGATATAAAAGTATTGTTTTTCCTTCAATTTAAGATTCTATAGAATTTTTAGAATTTTTTGAGACCACGCGGAGCTTTGTAGGACAAACCGTTCGCTCCCTACGAAAATTTAAGGGTTTATATTGAAATATATATATATATATATATAAATCAAAACACGAGTGTGAATCGCAAAAGAGGCCTAATCTCCGTTCAAATTAGAGCTGACCGAAATGCGATCGATGGTTGGTGATTTTGATTTACTTTTTTTTAATACTTTTTTTACTTGATTTTTTTATTTTTTTTTTTATTTTTTTTTTATTTTTGCTTCATATTGGATGGTTGGTGATTTTGTAGACGAGCAATCTATATAGAAAAATGATAAACCATTGTGTAATAATTTGCAGCGTTTTTTTACAAAATAAGCAAAATGATTATCCACCCATTCAGTAACTCATGTATTATCGGCTCAAGAAACAGCGATATTTATAAAGAACTAGTTACCTTTATGAGAGATGCCAACATTGAAGTGTGAATTATTGTAATTTGTAATGATTATACTATAGATAAACAGAATGTTATTATTATAAATAGATGAACAGAATATGATGATTTAAAATGTATCGTGGCTAAATGTTAAATAAACTATGCCAAAAAAAATGTGTTTTACTCGTAGGCCTGTAACAAATTCAATCTATTCCAAAAAGTAAAAGTAAAGTAAACAACCATTTCAGGTTGGATTTTCGTACGACTGCAAACGTCATCGGCTCTCTTCCAAAGGAAAGATCAGAATTGACTCGTTCTATTAATCTTTATAGGATTATTATTTGTGATGTACGAGGTCTGAAATTGGCGAAGGTTTTGTGTGGCGGTCTCTCTTGATTTGTTCAATGTCCTTATGGAATTTTATCTGGAAAGAATTCTTTTATCTCTTCGTCATTCTCTCGTACGCACCTGTCGCTCCCACAACGGATATTGTGAAATTCGAATTTCAATTCCTAGTTCCGTACCGTTTAGATGTTATTGGCTGATCGAATCTTCTTTTAAGAATCCCTAAATTCCTGGTTCGTTTGTTAATAGGTTTGTACGAGGGCCAATGAAGAATAAGCTAGCTTGTAATTGAAAACTAGTTACTTGGAGTCCATATTGACTGCTGTTTTATATTACATGGAGCGAGGTAGGTTTTTTGTGTGGTGAAATTGACAAGTAACAGCCACTTCGAAGTTTTTATTCTCGTAACGTTTATATTTCTGTTGTTGAAGCCCTGGTAGTAGAATCTAGTGAGTAGAAATCTAGTATTTATACGTCTATTGCTTGATAATAAGTTAAACGTTGACGCCTCAATGGAGGGCATCACTATTGATAATTACAATCACATTGGGGCTTCTATGATAACAATGTATGGTGGCATCATCACTCAATTTGTTTCCTGTACAGGAGCCAACAGAATGCACTGCGGTCAGGAGGTGTATAGCTGTTAAGTTGACGATTTTTGAATTACCTATGACGAAACGTGGCACTAGTCTGACCGAGCCCATTGCCAATTTTCTCGGCTTCCTCTTGGCCAGCCTCCCGCGAGGATGTACTCAACTCGTGATTCGGTATTTTGGTTTCAAGTCGGGGGCAGACGATTTGTTCTCTTGGGGAACTTGAGAATGAGGTCAACGAGAGGATCCTAGTTGGTTTATGGACTGTCCTGTCCTTTTTGTCGAGTTTCATTGGCAAACGTTACAATCCAGGCTCCCCAGAGAGGCAGCAGGACCTCGAATAGCATGTCTGTCGGAAAATAATGAGGTTTATTGCCTTTGGAACGTCGTAAAGAAATAATGAATAGGACATTTCAATTTTAGTTCAGATACACAGTTATTATTCGGCTGTTTTAAACTAGATAATCATACCTAGTTGATGAACCTCTCCTGGCATCTATTAATTTACATTTCTCCCAGCCAATCGTTGACGAATTTTAATGCAGTTTCAATCAATTTTAAATCTATAGGATTAGAATTTTTATCCCTGGGTAAACCCTAATTGACGTCCGTTCAGTATCTTTTAACCCTTTTTTCGGCAGGCAGGTGAGACAATCTTCAAGATCCATAGGTGGAGTTGGATCTCGTAAGATACCTGGAAGGATCCGCATTTTCCGGTTATGTTGGATTCAAACCCTCTAAAAAAACGCTGCAAATTATTACACAATGGTTTATTATTTTTCTATATAGATCACTCGTCCTCAAAATCACCAACCATCCAATATGAAGAGAAAAAGAAAAAAAAATCAAAAAAAAAATCAAAAAAAATCCAAAAAAAAATAATAACAAAAATCACCAACCATCGATCGCATTTCGGTCAGCTCTAATTTGAACGGAGATTAGGCCTCTTTTGCGATTCACACTCGTGTTTTGATTTATATATATATATATATATATATATATATATATATATATATATATATATATATATATATATTTCAATATAAACCCTTAAATTTTCGTAGGGAGCGAACGGTTAGTCCTACAGAGCTCCGCGTGGTCTCAAAAAATTCTAAAAATTCTATAGAATCTTAAATTGAAGGAAAAACAATACCTTTATATCAAAATTTTTTGAGTTAGGGCGTTTTCAAAATTTCAAAATTGATTTTGGAACCCTTAGAAGTGACCTACATCAACCAAAAGCTTCGGGGCACAACTAGACACCAAATGGAGCCTACAAACAAAATTTCATCAAAATCGGTCAATGCTAAGTGGCAAAAGTGCCGCGTACGGCGGACGGCGTACGGCGGACGGACGGCCAAATTTTTATTCGATTTTTGGATTCTACGTACCTTGAAACGTAAACCATCAAATTTTGAGGGGGTGTTAAAATTTTTTTTTTCTTGGTCGATTCCAAAGGTTCATTATTGAAAATAATAAACCAAAACGCCTCCTTTTCTCCCATGTTGGAGCTCAGCCCGGAACCGTTTAACACATTACTTCGGGCTGAGTCCTGGGGCGTTTAATCAGTTCTGGGTGAGGGGCGGACCAGATGCTCCCTCCTCTCTCTTTCTCGTTCTAAGAGTATCTTCCTTGTCAGGATGCTGTCTGTGTACTCTGCCACAGCAGTCCAGCTCCTTTCACCTTCCAGCATCCTGCTGACAACATCCTCTGGTGTTGAACTCTGGGGAGCTAACTCCAGGTCTGCCATCAGCTGGTCTCTTTCAGGCGCCCATTTGATGCATTTGAAGAAGGATTGGAGCACATCATCGTCATCATTGTTCTGACAGTTTAGACATGTTGGGGCAGATATCTTTTAAAATACCTATTTGATGAACCTCCCCTGGCATCGATTAATTTACATTTCTCCCAGTCAATCGTTGACGAATTTTAATGCAGTTTCAATCAATTTGAAATGTATAGGATTAGAATTTTTATCCCTGGGTAAACCCTAATTGACATCCGTTCGGCATCTTTTAACCCCTGGTGTGTGTAATGTGTCTGACAGACACGAGGGAAATTTCAGTGAAGTTTATTGACAGCAGTGAGCATCTAGAATATCCCAGGCGCTCAGCACCTGTCCCTTATAGAAGGTTCCAATCCAAACCTTCAGCTGTGATCCAATCGCTACGAATACTACTTTGTTCCCTAGTTTCTGAAAACCACCGTGTCCATCAGACACTTTATATATACACTGTCAGTTGAGCAAACCTCCGCGACAGTTCATACACAGGCACCCAAAAACGTACGTTTTCGGGCATTGCCAACCGATTTGCGAGATTCTTTTTTGTTCAGATGACTTCCGAGTTCCATATTTTCTCACCAGAGTATCGAAATTAGCAATTGGGGGGGGGGGGGGGGGGTAATATTTATAAAATATACAATTTGTCAATATTTCGGTTCTGTTATAGCTTTCTTATTGTACCCAAACTTTGAAATTGAAGAGACACTATCAATATGGCTCTGGATTTTGATAAATTAAGTATTCTTCTTGCCACCATGGAGCTCCTTTTTGGACACCAGGAACCTTATTTCGTGGGTTTTTGTGTGTGTCACCTTGAACACGAATGTGAACTACCAAAACTAACAGATGTAAGTTCAACGTTGCGAAGTATTACTGCTTTGGTGTCAGACTGGCACTATAGGTGGGGGGGGGGGGTGAACTTAAATTCTCATTTTGGGTATGGTGGATCATAGTTTTTGAAATACTGTTCAAATTAGACTTCTTGAGACTCCCATAGATTACTTAAGAGTAGTAAGTCTAATTACTTTGTTCTAACCAACAAAATGTTGGTTTGACGAAAAATATATTAATTAACCCCTCATGTGCCTCAAAAAACAACTTTACTATTGCTGCGTGTAGAACTTAATACTCTGGAATTCCGTCAGAGGGTTTATACTCACAGTTACAGGGGTTTTAAATTATGGCAATGCCGATTTAGGGTTTGTCTCATTCGTCTCAACAATATGCTCAATTCAAAATATTCGTTCGCATAAGGAACACCCTGCAGCTATATCCTCCTATTTTAGCTAATTTCGGAAGGCCTTGAAGCTTTTATCAACGATTGTAACGAGAGACAATGTTGTCAACATTTCTAGATTTTCTGATATGGATCTTTCTAAAACGAATACTGAAGTTTAACACTTTTCTTAATTTGAACATCTCTCTGTGTACAGAGTGTCAAACACTGTTTTTTTTTAATGAGGTTTTCACGTTTTTAGCTGAAATTATTGACTCAATCACATAAAAGTCCTTTCATGCAGCATGAATTAATAAGCGAATTTTCAAAGAAATCTTTTTTCTGCACTCTTCGGAGATAGTTTTAGAATAGTCCAAAACGGATTTCAGTGAAGAAATTTTTCGTTAAAGTCCATTCCAAAAATGTTGAGGCTATCGCAACAGCTTCATTTTCCTTGAAAATTCACTATTAAGGATGTATGCTAACATTGCATGCGGTATGTTCTAAAGATGTAAGGAGTCCATATTCACGTTCTACTCGGCTCTACAAACTCATAGGGTACCCACACGGCTATTGTTGTTTTCTCGATTTTTGGCATACCATACCAACATACTGTATGCGCAGGGTACGTTTTGAAGATGTTAGGAGCCCATATTCACGTTCTATTCGTCTCCACGAACTCATAGAGTACCCCTTGGCTACTGCATTTCTGGGTACTCTATTTTTGTGGGTTTTGGTGTCAAATAATGATGCTTCGTGAAATTGCTTGTGATATCTACTTTATGGAGTAAAAAATTATAAAAGCCAAAAATGGCTGAAAATTGGTTAAAATAATATCTCTTTGACAAATCACTAATTTACGGGGTCTACCTATCAATGTGATTGCTGAAAAAGTACCAAATACCACCAAATCGTGAGTCCTCCTTTTTCGTTGAAGTCAGGCAAACAGGTGTCGGAGATTAATCGAAATCGTAATTAAACAGGCAGTTGTTGCCGAATTGGATTTCAATTTCCAAATGCTACCTTTCAAATCGGTTCCTGGGTGATTAACTGATTGTTTTCCGTTGGGAAAGAAACTAATTACCGAAGATACGGCTATCATATCTCTAGTAATTGGCGATTACCTTTTCTCAGAAACGGAGATGTGCCAATTTCACGCTATCGTTTTTCCCGTTTTATTGAAGCGGCTGACATTGCTTCAATTACTCCATCGTCCGATAGAGATGATTTTTTTTGGAATTCCAAGCTGTCAGATAACTGGATGAGAGGTTAGTATTTCAGTGAATTACGAATATCGTAATAATTATGTTACTTAGTTATTTCAATTCGTCTATAATCTCAAGTACATCATTTTGGAATGTGGTTCCTCAATTAGCGTAATGAATCGAGTTCTGAAGTGGTGGCTGCTGTTATTCTCTTACGATTTTCATAAAAATGATGGATGGGTTAAATTTCCATTTTAGGACTTTCCTCGGTAAAGAAGAGTAGTCATATTATGTAATAAAATTCCTCTATGTACCTTTCCATTACGTTTCCAACATCCAATAATAAAACTTCAAGTGATTACAGCTTTAATTACTACCAGTTGGCATTCCCTAGCGGTTAGGTTTTCAAGTGCAGTACATAACTGTGACCAAGTTCCTCGTTTCAGAAGAATCTTATATAATGGCATATGAGATGTTGAAAGGAGAAGAGTACATATTGCACATCTTGGATGATTTTTGAAGAAATGAACCTAGTTATTCCTGAGGATAAAAAAAAAATTTATGAATTTACGCGACGTGACGAGCCTTACAAATGTTCAAGAAAACAAAAAAAAAAAATCATCCAGAAGCAATATAATTATTTTAGAGCTCAGTGAAACCGAAGACCAACAGTTCTTTGCGAACATATCGGCAATTTCCTGTGATGATGAGCAGCCAAACTATCTAGAGTCATTTTGTTCGGCATAGTATTCGTACCACTTTGGTAATTAATGAAGTTCCAAGAGCTTTTGATGTTTATCGAGCGACTTCTGTACCTCCTCAATATGGGCATTTCACAAATCACGAGACAAAAGCTTGCATTGGGTCTCCAGAGAAGCAATTCTCTTCTTGAATGTGAGAGCAACAAGTTCGGAAACGAGCTCTGAACAATCCTTTAGGGGAAAATCTTGAATCCCCTGTAATTCTGCAAAACACACCTACAGATGGTTGGTTGGGCTTGATAGTTGGGTGCCCCAGACAGTCAGTCCACTCCACACCATGAGGCACGCTGCATTGGCTTGTTTTCACCCTTTATGAAATGGAACTGAAATTGTTTGGTAGAGCGAAACGGGTGAAGATCAGCAAGGGTTCCATAATATACTCAAATCTGCGTCAACCTGGGAAATTGCATTCGAGAAGACATCTTGTTGCTTCAAGTTGAGGAGTCTCAAATATGTGAAATGTGAGTTCTTCCACGAACAGTGAGGTTGGTTGATATCTGATCTCCCTAATCTATACTTGTCTGTGGAAACCAGGGATATTGAAATCCTTGGTCGCCACAGTGCAAAGTTTTGGATAGACCGAGAGCACAGAGTCTACTGTGGAAAGTGTTATTCAAAGGTAGATGGTGGCATATAGACTGGCCTGTTGAAAGCTTTGTTTACTGTTGGGACTGAGCTTTGGGATGCCCAGAGGCCTGCCATCATGGGTGCTTTGTTTTCTGTGGAGGGGTAGTCGGACTATGGTGCTGTCCTCTGTGGCACATCCATGGAGGAGATAGGTTGGATGGTAGGTCTCCAGGGTCCTAGACGATTGAGAGAAATGGATGGTGCCTGAGGCCATCGGGGTTAGCCTGTGACCAGATGTCAGCACACACAGTGTTGATTTGATGAGCATCTGGTCCAGGAGGATGGCGAATAGGAGTTCACAAGAAGAGCATAAAGGTGTTCACTTGAGAATTCGATGGAAATGATGTTGGTTTGATCTTGAATAATGTTAATGATGTACATTTCTTCTGATTTTGAATTTTTCTTGAAGCACTCAAAAAAAAAAAAAGAAAAAAAATTAAATTAAAAATTAAATTATAATTATTACTTATTAATATTCAGTCAGTATGTGCATATTAACTTGTTTCATTGAGGAAAATGTTGATCTACACCTAATTATAGGATAGAAAAGTTTTTATAAGATATAAGAGTATTACGATTTTAATGACCTATAAGGGTCTGCCTTCCCATGTATGGACCTGGTGTGTTCGTCTTTTGTATTCAAAATTCTCAGAAACTTATTGATTCGGTAAAATATTGAGTATTCCAGTTTACGTCGCTGAGTCAAGTCGTAAGTTTTACGATGGAAACGTGTCAAGGACATGCTAAGCATGGAACAACATCGTAAAACACTACCTACCGCCTGCTTTTAGGTATAAATATTCTTTTGAGTATCTTCAAGTCTACCTCCAGTCTGGTCTCTTGTCGGGCCCAGCTTGTATCGAATTCCTGTCGTGTCTTCAATATCATTCGAATTATTTACTTGTAGCAACTATTCCCATGTTCCCTCTGATCATCGTCGTTGATAATTCTTACGTGTATACCGTACCAGTAATTGTCATTTCCAACCACATTGTCTCAGTGTTCATTTGTCATTTCAAGGTCGTCTCATTCATCACCTCCGCAGAATTTTGTGACGTCCATTTGTGACGTTTTTTAGATCCGTACCTCTAAAAATAGCAGTATGTCACCGTGCATAAGCAAAATTCGACTGTCTCGAGTATTCCCCGAGATCTATTGGCTCTTTGTTGTTCTGATTGTCACTATAATGTTTTCTGGAATACTCAGCAAAAATATTATAAACTTGGGTAGTTATTCAACTTGGAAATTCGCTTGGTTAATTCTAATCCCACTTCGAATACCTAGACATGAAATTTTTGAGCACCAATATGAAAGAGTCCGTTAATCGGGCAACTATCGGTTAATTTTTATGCAATTCACTGCATAGTTCTTGATTTTTAATGGACTAGGCCCAATTTATAAGCTATTAAAATGTTATAATTTTCATGTTAATAACTGATGCCATCGGAGATCTTAGATATGTTGAGGGGGTCTCAGTCGGTCGCAGTTTATTCCTCGTTCCGGGTCAGTATTTCACGAAATTAAAAACGCAAAAATTTGAAAAATTGTACCTAAATTTGAAATTTTAAAAGATTTTAGAAATTCATTAGTGCACGGCCCTAGGGAATTGAAAAACTGAAAGATTACCGCTGGAATCATCAAAATGGAACTATAATTGCCAGAGAAATATGGGGAAAACTTGGGAAAACCCGTTTATACAGTAGTATTTCCGGGGGCAATATTCAGTTTTTCAATTCCTTAGGGCTGCACTAATGAATTTCTAAAATCCTTTAAAATTTCAAATTTAGGTAAAACTTTTTACTTTTTGCGCCTTCAATTTCGCTAAATACTAAGAACGAACGGCGACCGACTGAGACCCTCTTAAGAATGCTGCAAAACGCATCGGGAGCGCAATTTCAGTGTTTTACCCAGTTCATTCCGACAAAGCGTAATTTTGTGAAACACTTAATTACAAATATTGATTTCTGTATGCCAACACAAACTGGTTGGTAGGAAATTCTCCAGGGATTGGATTTATTGTCCACCTACGTAGAGCAAGTATTACTTTCGGCCTATGTTTCCAACATGACTGGCTTAACTAAATGTTCACTATTGATCAGTCGAACAAACATGTTTCTACCGTTTCGTTGTTTTCGACCTCCTGATTTAAAAGGCGTAACACAGACTGACGCATATCACTTTCGTTGGTGATGAAGTTGGTGAATGAAAACTGTAATTAATCACAAAAAAATTCATTGTAGTATTTACCCATCCTCACATACACTTTGGAATGTCTACATACTGAACTCAGTACCTAGTCGGTATTTACCCTCTGAGTTGCTTCTGTACCTGAGAGATCCCTAAAAATTGGGGAATTTCTATGAACACAACGAAAAACTAATCTCTTTTTTCGGTAGAAACAAACAACGATAAGGCGACACTTTTAAAACTGAATCATCTTCTCAAGGTGAAAAGCACGCAATATATTTCTACAGCAATGTGTAGAAAATTGAATAACCTTCAGATAACGAGCGGTTCGCAATGAAAACTGACGTTTCAATTTTCTGATACTTAGGCGAAACCGGTTTACTGAGAGCAGGAGCTCTGACGTGTTCGTAAGACGATTATAGAAACGCTATTTGTGGGAGACATTTTTACAAGCGACATTTTAAGGTAATTAAAAAAGTCACGTTCGCACTTGGTTTACTGCTGATGTTCGATTTTGCCTTTCAATTCGTCAAAGCGAACCGACACCGCAAAACCATCATTCACGGGATAACATCATAATTCTTACAAACCGTCAAGGACTGAGGCAATCACTCTCGGCACATCTTCCACTCCCAACAACAATTGCATAAGGTTTTGTTATTCTTGTAAACTACTTGCTGAGTCGTTATTGAGCTGCTCCATAAAAATAAATGAAAAATGAAGCAAATTAAAATATTTGAAATTTTAAAATACGAAAGAAATGTTGAAACAGGTAGTCGGTGAATAGAATCTTCCAGTTTTCATATCGATACCTTGAAGCACTAAAGCGTTATGTCCAAAAATGTCACTTTTCCGATGAAGGGGTCAGTGACATCATAGGACCCCATACTGTTTCATAAGGATACATGATTGTAGCTCTAAAAACTTTGAAAATGGTTTAAAAACGGAAAAATTTACAGGGTTCTATGTCTTCTCCAATAATCGTAAATGCCATTCGGTGTTTTGTCCAAAAGAAGAATGCACAATCGTTCTATGTCCCAATAAGATAGCTATAAAATTCAATTGTGTTGTGGACACTGGAGCTTTGTCCGGACATGGCTCCTTCGTGCACTAGGTTTACGGAAGGTGGACACTGTTACTTAGAGAAAAAAAAAACGTTCTCTCCCTTTAAGAAATCAAGCGTTGGACTTGAAATAAACCAGCAAACCAAAACTGAATCCCAAAAGTTTGTTCACTATAGGAAATAGGCCTAATTTCCGTTCAGATTTCAGCTTACTAAATGCGAGCATTAATCGTTTCATTGAAATGAGTTTTGTGTAGTACTGTTGTGCATTCTTCGCAACCAATGATCAAATTACGATTTAATTACTGATGGATTACAGCAGGATAGCGATTTTATTGCAAGTAGGTAGTATTCTATGCAGACGGACAATAATAATAATAAACCGTTGTGTAGTAGTTAGCAGCGTTGTTAACTTCTACCCAGTGTTTTTTTTTTTAATCGTGGAACATTTTTGTGATAATTATTTAAACAATTTGATAATAGTTCATTTTTAAATAGCTTATTTAGTAAGTTGAATTTCCCTCATGTTTTTTAAACAGGAGGCAACTTACGAACAGATTGGTAGTTAAAGAAGACGATTTTGGTGATCCTTTGAAACCAAGAGTTCCTTCAATTTTTGTGCTCCTAATTCATATAATATTAACATTTTGTAATTATTTGTCATTTCTAGGAGAATGAAAGAGTTGAAAAATATAATTATGGATGTTTCTTAATCCATGTATTATGCATTAATAACTTTCCAAAATGAGGAATTTCACCATGTCGGAATTTCCTATTTTTGTTACCCCAAAATCGGATTCAGCACCTCGAAAAACCACCTACGGCAAACTTTCAGCCCGTACTTCCTAATTTACGAATAAAAAAAACAGTATAGAAAATATGAACGTTTAAAAAAACCGGGAGGATGACGTCAACCTGGAATAGTTCATGTACGGCCGCTTGAAGCGCTGAGATCGTGAAATCTCACTTTGTACAGTCCTCGGAGGCAACATTTCACAAAACCAGTAAAGATCGAAATCGAAAAACTGAAGAAAAAAAATAGAAAAAGCAAGATGGGGAAAATTAGGTTTCCCCTGTTTTTGTTTGATAACTTTCCTCTTAGATAACACGATTTCGTTGTACCATCGGGCAACACTGGGAGGAGACGGCGATCCGAACAGCCAATCAGCGAGCGTTCCCGCTTCACGTTGAAGAGGTCCGTTTTCCCGGTTATTTTTTGAAATCATAAATTTTGATTGTCTCCCAAAAATAACAGGAGACTTATTTTCCGAAATCAACCCGATTTTCATCTATCCCACACCATCAACTATTCAGGAAAAATGCAAACAGAATTCGGTGAAATTCCTCATTCATGATCAACTATACCTACCCAACACGCGACACCGCCCTCTGGTACCAGTCTGTCATCAAAAAACCGGTGGTGACGCCAAATTATGATCGAGAGCGTGATAAAATCCTTTACCCAAAGGGGTCGTGTCCACAATCGAACTTGGCTAGAGGATTCATGTCCCTAATCTTACTTGGCCAAAAGAGCTTTGTCCATCTATCTTCCACATTTTTTATATCAGGAAAGCTCAAATTTAACTAAACTATTTTTGGAAGATCTTCTTGAAGAGTACAGCTTAACAGAAATTAAAGAGTTTAATGGAATAAGCCACTATTTTTGGAATTGTGCACTAGTGAAAACTCAGGCGTTTTTCTCAAAACTTCGTTTTTGGTCATAGCACCTTTGCGCTTTAAGGTATCGACATAATCAGGTCCCACCAAAATGCACTCAACATGCCTAGATTATTGGTTTCACTTCAATGACAGGTGACCTGCCAATTACCGGTCCCTCCAGTTGGTGTACCAAAAAATGATCACTCGGAATATCATCAAGTGTTTTTTTCATAGACAAGTCTTGGTAGGCGTTGCCTCTAAAACATGTATTCACTCTCGATTTACTTTGAAAAATCACGTGTTTTTGCATGTAAAATCTTATTTCTCCCTTTGATAATCGAGTTTCATTTCCTTTTTCATCGACTTTAAAACACACAAAAACAAGGAGGGTTTCTCAGTTTCGTGGTTCTTGGGACTACTCTAAAAAAGTATATTGGTATATCGAATATAAATCGCGGTTGTGATGGTTCTTTCAAACTTGAATGCAGGAACCTTCTTCATTCAAATAATGGATACTCTATTTCGTCGAATCAGTGGCTATTGTTTGAAGAATGCCGGGTCCAGACGAATCGGTTGAAAGTCTGGCTTCGGGGAACTCATTGTCATTCCTCGGCTGTGTGACCATGGACGTTTTTTCGGCAAGGATTCCCATCTATCCACTTTTCCTCTCTCTCAGTTCGTCCTTCGTTCCAACGTTGGAACCTTCAGTGCTCGATGATATCCCAATTCTATACATTTTAAGAAGGTTTACATGTAAGAAATGCACATGTTCTGTAGTAACAAGTTATTTTTCTGGATCTAGAAGTTATTTTTTGCGTTCCGTAAAAACTTAACGAGAGTCGTTTTATTCAACACATGTGTTCAGTTAGAAACGGTTCGCCTTATTACTATATTTATGGCTTATTATTACTGCATTGCTTTCTTTCCCCCGTTGTTCCAAGGTGGTCATAGGTATACGAATTAATACTCATAGTACGAATACTCGTAGAAAACAAGATGAAGTTAGTATAGAAACATGCGATGTGAACTAAACCTTAAAACAGAGGAAAAGCTTAATGAAAATCCACTCCTAGTTTCTGAGTTATCCTTTTGCGGAAAAACGAGCTTTTCGTCTTTCAAGCTCATCAGTTGCGGTTTACTCGTTGCAAAGGATCAACCAATTCTCTGTGGTCCAGGTATTGTTTCATGGTGAAAATTCTTCCAACGGCTTTTCAGGCGATATCTCAGATGCACTCTCGATTTCTAACAACAAAAATTGATCAAGCTTGTTCAATGATCAACCAGGGAGCGCAAATGCTGAATCCCGTTTATCATTCGGAGGACGAAACGCATTGTTATTCGGAACCATTTTATCTAACAAACAGTGGGTGGCTAGATAGTCGAAATCAAATACCTGAAGACTGAGGAAATCAAGGTCGATTTCTTGACGAAACTTTAAACAAGAAACCTCTTTGGTTCTGTTCGCAAATGAGGGGGTTAGAAAAATATATTTGATCAAGTTCAAACGTATTAGTAATCAATCCACTGTCAATCGCATGTGATTTAATTGTTTATAATGTCGAATAAAATATTTATTGTATTGCGAGTAACCTACCTGTTCTCATTTCTCTTTTTTTTCTCTCATTAAAGTGACGATCATTTAGGCAAGTTATGACCTGAAATAGTTCCAAAATCAGCCACCACTTGGCGTCTAAATATGAGGGAATAGCAATTATTTTTCATATGCATTATTTTTCTCAATGTACTACTTTTTCTCTGTCAATGTACTCGTTGCAAATGTTAAAATTGAAGTTAATACACTTATTTATTATATTTTCATTAAAATGTTAAATATCTAAATTTCATTAAAATTGGCAATAAAGCATGGTGGCGATAATTTTTCTTGGTAGATTGTTCACGCATTGAAACAATGGAGGCAATTATCTATGAGGGAAAGGCGATTTCCTAGTGTAAATGCTTGAATTTTTGGATACCCATACCTGCATGGAAGTGACATCATCTTGTTCCTACTCATCAGCTTTGCTACTCTCTCATTATGAATTTCAATGAAACATAGGTCGTTCGGAATACTCATAGTTTCGAACTGTGACTGAATAACTGTAGTTCACTAGAATAGTATAGATGTCTACAATATTCAAATACATCACAATACACTGAGATTCATGTCAAAATATAATTCCCAAATGCCTTTATTGTTCTCAATACATCATTTCTTCCAACCTCGGAAAATTATTTAAGAATATTCTCCATAGCATCAAGTTTGAATTTTCGGTCATCTTGTTGGGTATCTTCATCTTTATCGTTGATTCCACATTGTACTAGTACAATTTATTGTTTAATTACTGTTCAATGATTCTGATGTCTTTGACACTTTTGACTGTGGTGATGGTATTTCTTCGAATTTGGTAACAACCATGAAACAAGAGTCGTTTTGTATCCCGAACTCATTCGTTGATTTCATTGCTAGATCAATTTACAGACCCAGTGGAGGACGATGCATTTATCGAAATCTCGGCTGAGAAGTTGAATTTTTTCGTGAACTCCATTCTCGAACATAGTTGACAGAACTTCATCAAGCTGATGACTTATTTCATTCCTCAAGCGTTCTTTATTCCCCCAATTTGTCTCAATCAGCATTTTTGGCTTTAAAGATCACCATGAAAAAAAAAGAAAAAAATTGAACAATAATAAGGATATGTACATACTTGCTTTCTAGTAAGTTTTCGAGGGGAGGAACCCCGAAAAAAAGATGTTGTTGATTTCATTGTCGTTCTCAGTGAATTTCGGGTAGGAGAGCTGATCCACCAGGAAGTTTGCCTTGGCGTGGGCGTGTGTGCGCCACTTAAACTTCATCAGCCGACTCCAAACTCGGTAGAGACCTTCACTGGAAGTCTTTGGCCTTATTTCGTATGGAAATGCAGTCTCAAGTCGATCCTTCGGCTTGAATTAAGGTTGCTAATAAATGTAACCGGATCGAACTTATATTATAGTTAGGTTACAACCTATCCAATTATAAATTGCAACCATACAAGCACATTGCATCATTACCGAAGTTCTAACGTTTTTATGAATATAATGCCTTACAAGTACCTAAAATAATTTGAGACAGGTATTTGCGAGATTGGTCTACAGAGTTAAGGGAAGTTTTCTTCAACCTTTCCTCCTATATTGAAACCATCTCCAAACTAGAAGCACATGGAGTCTCCTTCTTCAATAGCTACAAAGGCAGGCAATTTTTACAGCCATCGAAGTGTCAAAATTTCTTGCTTTTGTAGCTATGTGAGAAGTGATCAGGAGGAACTTTCCTGATAATTTTTCACACAGCCTGTCCAACTACCCTCTTTCATTTCCATTGCTATTGTCTATCACCAAGATTAAAAGCATAATTTGGTGGACTTCCCAAACGATGTCTTCAGGAATGAGGAATTTCACCATGTCGGAATTTCCTATTTTTGACCCCAAAATCGGATTCAGCACCTCGAAAAACCTCCTACGGCAAACTTTCAGCCCGTACTTCCTAATTTACGAATAAACAAAACAGTGTAGAAAATACGAACGTTTAAAAAAACGGGCAGGATGACGTCAACCTGGAATAGTTCATTTACGGCCGCTCGAAGCGCTGAGATCGTGAAATCTATAGTCCTCAGATCCAACATTTCACAAAACCAGTAAAGTTCGAAATCGAAAAACTGGAGAAAAAAATAGAAAAATGCTAGATGGGGAAAATTGGGTTTCCCCTGTTTTAGTTTGATAAATTTCCTCTTAGATAACACGATTTTGTCGTACCATCAGGCAACACTGGAAGAAAATAACTGGAGACTTATTTTCCGAAATCAACCCGATTTTCATCTTTCCCGGTACCATTAACTATTCAGGAAAAATGCAAACCGAATTCGGTGAAATTCCCCATTGGTCCTAGTTTCCCTGGCCACAAGCATAATGGGGAGCCCCTATTTTTGCATCGGATTTCCTATTATTCTTTTCCGGCTAGATTTTCCCTCTAGAAGATCTGGTCCAATCTGACTTGCCGCCAGTTTTGGATCAGTTTCCCCTGGACCCCTGTCTACGAGTATAAAAGAAAACGCCCAAATGTTCCCGTGTGCCTGACTCCTAATCACCGCATCCAACTTGATAAGCCGTAAAGGTTTGTTCGTGACGTAAAAATTCATGAGTTACCCGATGTCACGAGAGTTGAGCACGTTCCCACTATCCGGTTTCCATCCGTATTCGCCTGTACGAGCTCAGAAAATCAATTAATGAATATGTAGTTACACTACTATGAAACTTGCGTTGAACAATCAAACACGGTCGATGCCGGCAGCCTAGACAAACGGCGAATTCGAATCGTGTTGGAATGTAAATCGCGTCATTTAATGTCTTTGAGCTGTAGGTTCTAGGGTTGTCGTTGCGAGTATCAACGACTATAACATCCATCGTTCATTTGCATGATCAAATCATGGAATTTAGTTGTAACACATCAGAATACCACAGAGTGGACGTAGACTGACTAAATTTTTTCTTGGCGAATTTTTCTCACCGGAAGGGGTTTGAACATCTTCTGTAATAAGTTGAAATTATGAATACCTAGCGAATTTCAGTGCTCTCGTTTGATGAACAGAACAGGTAGCTGTAGCAATCACATAGCTAATCGCATCCACTCCAAGAGGCTTTGTTCCAAATTGTATTGAGAATAACAGGGAATAACCTGCATTTATCTGTTTATAATTATTTAGTTGTATATTATTTGCTCATCTGAGCTGTGTATCAAATTTTTTGAACTCTGGGATGAACAGAAGAGAAGTGACAAAAAACGCTCATTCAGATGATCGCAACCTCCAAATCTGAGATCACAGAATCTGGCCGAGTTTCATGGAAATCTAGGTTTCCGCAAAGAAAAACGCTGCAAATTATTACACAATGGTTTATTATTTTTCTATAGATCACTCGTCTGCAAAGCCACCAACCAGCTAACATTTGAACGGAGATTGGGCCTCTTTTGCGATTCACACTCGTGTTTCTGATTTATCGTACGTCCAAAACTCAAATTCTCGTAGTGAGCGAACGGTTTGTCCTTCAGAGCTCCGGGTGGTCTCAAAAAATTCTAAAAATTCCATAGAATTTAAAATTGAAGGAAAAACAATACCTTTATATCTATTATATATTTTTTGAGTTAGGGCGTTTTCAAAATTCATTTTGGAACCCTTAGACGTAACCTACATCAACCAAAATCTTCGGGGCACAACTAGACCCCAAATGGAGCCTACATACCAAATTTCATCAAAATCGGTAAATGCTAAGTGGAAAAATGTGCCGCGTACGGCGGACGGACGGCCAAATTTTTATTCGATTTTTGGATTCCACGTACCTTGAAACGTAAACCATCAAATTTTGAGGGGGTGTTAGAATTTTTTTTTCTTGGTCGATTCCAAGGTTGGTTCATTATTGAAAATAATAAACCAAAATGGTTTTTTGTTTTATTATTTTTTAAAGGGGGTATTCGAGGTGGTTATTCCAATGTCTATTATCTGGCTACTCGAGGGACTCCAGCTAGAATAATAATTATCAAGATTTCAAGTTCGAAAGAGATTCAAGTTGAGCGTTGAGTTCTTCTTATTGGTCTCTGGCAAAACCTTGGGAGTTTATGGTTGATTCCGAAATTATTGATGATTTCATGGCGACGTGATCGATCAATAAGAGCCTATCGCACAGCATATGGGTATTTCAGTTTCAGATCAATCTGAAATCGTCTTGAATAGACGGATAAACATTTTTCCAACTTGGTCCGTGAGTCATTGAAAGCCGTGTTGGTACCTTCCTACCGTCATTTCGCAGACGAAGCCCAAGTCTGAAAGCCACCTGATCGCAAGGTGAGATAGAGCTAGGCGATAGGCGTACACTTTCATGACTTGAAACGAAAGGGTGCCCCACTTTCCAACCAACTCTTCCTTCCTGCCTCGTTCTGTTTCCTATTTCTTCATTTCAAAGCGACCAGAGCTGTCGTTTCTCCATTGATTGATCGTATTTTCTGCAAATATGTTGAAGTGTTTTTGTACTTGGTAGTTCTCTGTGTGTTTTGTCTGACGAATTACGTACTCCTGAATACTTACGGTCTTTTAGTAACTCCACGTACCTACACTTATTTCGTATTTGCCTCAAGTCCAGTTGGGTATGTGTGACACGTAGCTTCTGATAATGTGTAGTGGTAGGTAGACTCTATAGTATAGGGGTGCTCAAACTTGAACTGCTGGCGATCTACCTCAATATTTTTAGACTACATACGATCGACTCTGAGAGACTGCAAGTGTGTGTGATGCAGGGTTGTCGTACATACACGATACACCCTACCTACCTAGGTAGGGCGTACCGTAGCATATATAGATATTAGCTTTCTGCACAATATAGGTACATTATTTTAGTCAAGGTTTGGGTTAGGTTTAGTTAGGTTCATCTCTACAATGTCAATGAAAAAACTCATAGTTATTCAAAATTGCGAGTTTATTGGTTGTTACAAAACAAAAGAGTTACATATGGTGTTAAACTTAACTAAAGAGTTGCTTTGGATGTTGAAGCGTGGCACTGCATGTCCTCAGCATACTTTTCATAAGATGGTACGTAACCACTGAGTGCTAATCGCAAGCATGATGACATATGATCGTCAGTTAGTCGATTGCGATATTTTGACTTAATTATCTTCATTTCAGGAAATGCAGACTTGCACAAGTAAGTTGACCCAAAAAATGCCGTCAGTTGAAGGGCGATTTGCCTTACATTCGGATATTTATCAGTATCAGATGCTGTAGCTTTGAGATTTATATATGATATAATCTGCACCAACTCATTTTCAACAGAACATGAGTTCATATTAAACTGACTTGCTATTTCAGTAGCTAATTCCTCAATGTTTTTACATGAAAAAGGATAACTCATAAATGATGCTATATTTTCCAATTTACTGCAATCATAAAAACGCATTTCGAATTGTCCCAAAATATTTGATAATTCAGCCTCATACGTATCATAATTCAACTGAGGAATCCTTGCTTTCAAAGACGGACAAAATGTACTGTGTACTGTCTAGTCTAGAAACAACACGGCTTTTCTTTGAAAAGTGCCGCGCGTTCCTTTGATAAAGCCACCTTTTGCCGCAAGCAGTGTTATTTTATTTCGTAATACATTTTTGTAGTTTAGTTACCTACCTACTTATTAAAAAAAATTTTCTTCTCGAGATCTACCCAAAAAGCACTCGCGATCGACTAGTCGATCACTAGGTATAGCGTCTATACCTACCTTCCATATGGTCGGTACGAAGCAAAATATTCCGTGAATTCTAAAGCGTTTTAGTTCTAGTTTAATGCTGTCAACAACTTCATCTCCTTGAGTATGTACAGAAGTCATTTAAAGTCAATTAATATGATTCCTGTCTATCTTACTCAAGGTCTTGTCACGTTATCATAATTTTGCATGTGAAGTCAACACGTAATTGTAATATCTTTTTAATAGCCATCCTCGGTGGACGTAAACCCTCCTATTTAGATATTACCGATGGAAATTTCATTTCTTTGTTTATTCGCGTGGATCTCATTAGTACATTCCCGGGGTTGGTCGCCTTGTTATGGTCAGAAAAGTGCTCTTGAGTCCGCCACTTCGAACCTCCAGATATACGTCCCTATCGAGGCTCATTAGGCCACTTCCAGAGTGGCTGAGGCATATTCAAAAATAACCTCCAATTCTTTATTTGAGTTCAACTACTAGTCAGTCTCTACAAGTCGTTCAAAAAGATGACATCATCCAGAATGATATTGACATTTCAAGAGATTCAAGGGACTATAAAACGTTACACAAAGTGGTGCTTGATTACTACTTTTTAGTAATACCTTTGTTGTTTTATAAATTACAGCCTGGAATGATGTTTTTTTAAAATTAGGAAAAAATTATGTTATTTATTATGTAGTTATCCTTGGGTTATGGAATTACCTTTTTGAAATGAAAAATTCTACATTACTGTCGACAAAATATTGTTCATGTAATTCATCATGAGTTTATGTTTGATTGAAAGTTCATTATGCATTGATAATCCTAAGAAGTTGTCGAGTTTTCCTTATACAGGTTGTAGAACCTATGTTCCTGCCATTGCCCAGGGATTGATTCTACAACTAACTTGTGACTTTTTTGTCTCCTGAAAAAATTAACCCCCTTAAAATCCGACTTTTTTCACTTTCAAGATTTATTTCGTGTTTTCGACCTTGTATCATTAAAATGTTAACTCCTTCAATTTACTAGATAAACTCCAATTTGACGATACCATTGAAAAGAGCGTTAAATTTCACATCTCCCTGATGGAGAACCAAAGTTTTTTAAATAGGCGAATCGGGTGAAAAATGAACTTGAAGAGAAAAACGCTGCAAATTATTACACAACGGTTTATTATTTTCATATAGATCACTCGTCTACAAAATCACCAACCATCCAATATGAAGAAAAAAATCAAAAAAAAAAAAAAATAAATAAATAAATAAATAAAAAACAAAATAAAAAAAAAATTTAAAAAAAATCAAAATCACCAACCATTGATCGCTTTTCGGTCAGCTCTAATTTGAACGGAGATTAGGCCTCTTTTGCGATTCACACTCGTGTTTTGATTTATATATATATATATTTCAATATAAACCCTTAAATTTACGTAGGGAGCGAACGGTTTGTCCTACAGAGCTCCGCGTGGTCTCAAAAAATTCTAAAAATTCCATAGAATCCAAAATTGAAGGAAAAACAATACCTTTATATCGAAATTTTTTGAGTTAGGGCGTTTTCAAAATTTCAAAATTGATTTTGGAACCCTTAGGAGTGACCTACATCAACCAAAAGCTTCGGGGCACAACTAGACCCCAAATGGAGCCTACATACCAAATTTCATCAAAATCGGTCAATGCTAAGTGGCAAAAGTGCCGCGTACGGCGGACGGACGGCCAAATTTTTATTTGATTTTTGGATTCTACGTACCTTGAAACGTAAACCATCAAATTTTGAGGGGGTGTTAAAATTTTTTTTTTCTTGGTCGATTCCAAAGGTTCATTATTGAAAATAATAAACCAAAAATGGTCAAATCTTGACAATCTCAACCTTTTCAACCGCTAAGTCCCTGCTTCCAGCGTGTAAATGCTTGCCTGTAAGCCTAAAAGTTGACCCAAAAGCTCAGCTTTTCAACGGTATGGTGAGAATTGTTTCCAATATTTTTATTATTGGAAAAAACGCGCTTGAATGGGGGAAAAAACTTGATTTTTTTTTTCAACGAAATCGACGGTTTGACGGGAGGATTCGGGGTTGGATGGTGAGTGAGAGGGGCGGCGGCGGAGGAGTCCTCCCGTCAAACCGTCGATTTCGTTGAAAAAACGCTGCAAATTATTACACAATGGTTAATTATTTTTATATAGATCACTCGTCTGCAAAGCCACCAACCATCCAACTTGAAGAAAAACATCGATCGTATTTCGGTCAGCTAAAATTTGAACGGAGATTAGGCCTCTTTTGCGATTCACTATCGTGTTTCTGATTTATCGTACGTAAAACCCTTAAATTCTCGTAGCGAGCGAACGGTTTGTCCTAAAAAACTCAGCCTGGTCTCTAAAAATTCTATGGAATCCTAAATTGAAATAAAAACAATACCTTTAAATCGAATTTTTTCGAGTTTTCAAAAGAGCGTTTTCAAAATTTTAAAATTCATTTTGGAACTCTCAGAACTGACCTGCATCAACCAAAATCTTCGGGGCACAACTAGACCCCAAATGGAGCCTACTTACCAAATTTCATCAAAATCGGTCAATGCTAAGTGGCAAAAGTGCCGCGTACGGCCAAAGTTTTATTAGATTTTTGGATTCTACGTACCTTGAAACGTAAACCATCAAATTTTGAGGGGATGTTTGAAAAACACTTTTTTTCTTGGTCGATTCCAAAGGTTCATTATTGAAAATAATAAACCAAAATCACGTTTTTTCTTATTCATGCGCGGTTTTCTCCACTATTAAAAATATTGGAAACAATTCTGACCATACCGTTGAAAAGCTGAGCTTTTGGGTCAACTTTTAGGCTTACAGGCAAGCATTTTCACGCTGGAAGCAGGGACTTACTAGCGGTTGAAAAAAGTTGAGATTTTCAAGATTTGACCAGTTTTCTTCTTCAAGTTCATTCTTAACCCGTTTCGCCTATACTTTGGTTCTCCATCACGGAGATAGAAAATTTAACTCTCTTTCCAATGGTATCTTCAAATTTGAGTTTATCTAGTAAATTAAAGGAGTTATCATTTTAATGGTACAAAGTCGAAAACACGAACTAAATCTTAAAAGTGAAAAAAGTCGGATTTTAAGTTCGTTAGGAAAAAAGTCACAAATTAGTTGTAGAATAAATCCCTAGGCTGTGGCAGGAACATAGTTGTTACACCCTGTATTTATCCAAAAACAATCTTTATTTGCTGTGTTATTGTGTTAGGTTTGGGCCATATAGAATCTGTCCCCAGTAAATAAATGGAGTATAGTTACACCTGAATTGACGTGCCCACACCAGAACCTATTTTAGTTTATACTACATATCTACAATATGTAAATTGACTATGGTCCCACCGAAATGTGTATCCCCAAGAAAGGAGGTACAAACATTTTCTAATGGTATCGAGAAAGACGTAAGTAACAGCCGAACAAGACACGGGTGGTGACACCTCGGATAATTTAGCATAGATAACTCAACATTCTTATTGCATATCCTACTCATTAATTTGGGACCTACTTCGTAATTCAGCCCTACCGTACATTTTAAAATTCTCTCTTTTTCACGCTGCCTAGAAGACGGCAACGATTCTGAAGACGGTATGTAAAACTTCATAAAACCCATATTCCATTTCATGGTTTGATTAGTCTCAAAGAAGAAGCAAGATAGTTGTGTGACTTGTGCATGCCAAGTATCGATCGATAAGATTGTCATTGTTCTGGAAATTATTGATTAATTACAATATTAAATAAGGTTGATTTCTTTGCCTCATGATCTGGGCTTCAATCCATGAATTGAACATTTCATTCATTGGACCGGTTATCCTTCTTCGTCTTCCCCTTTAGAGGGCGTAGCTAATAGAGTGCAGCTGTCCTTATCAGGATACTCACAGCCTCCTGTCAAGCGAACTTGACGATAAGAAAAAAAACAGCCGAGTCCGCAGTTTCCAACTCATTCATGTATTCAGACTTCAGCACGGAGTTTTAATGAAGGGAAAGAGTTTTCTAAAGAAGATATTTCATTGGTCGTTTTACATTTTAGTAGACCTGGCCCTACGCTGCAAGTGCCATAAAATAACGGTAATCGTTTAATTTAATATATACAAATGTAAAAATACTAAGTTTGACTCATGAATGCAATGAAGATCTGTTATCCATTACAGGTAGATACATGAAAATTAACGTACTAAGGTAGCTATTTGTGTTGTCGACCTCGACTATTCGTTTATCCGCCAATTCTGATCGATTTGTTTATTTTTTTACGCAGGGAAAACTTACTGCCAGTGCTGCAAGAAGAAATGCAGCGGCGAGGTTCTTAAGGTTCAAGACAAATATTTTCATATTGGGTGCTTCAAGTGCTCAGGTAAGTGTAGTAACAATCGTTTATCACAAATCCCGATTAGATCAATGTGAAATCCTTTACAAGCGTAATTTCTACAGTCTCCTTCCGATTTCGACGCAATTTTCAGGGATGGTGTGTTTGACACTTCAAATCTTCCCCTACAGGCTGCATAGTGATTGTAGGATCCAAGATTAATTATTATTGTCCATATGATGCGTTGTCCTTAACAATAATTCGTGTATGAATAAAAGTTCAGTTTTGAGATAGAATTCAATGGTGCATTCCTATAATTCATCACTGGCGACAAAATGACAAGAAGTGGAACCCGAGACGCGGCAGAGAGAAAGTAGTAGAAGCACTGGTATCAACGGAGGAGGTAACCAATACGATACGGAATTGGAGAAGAAGGTGGTTCTGCAAATACGGAATCCCAGCTCAAATTGTCACGGACCATGGACCTCAGTTCGCTTCTGCTGAAATAGAAAAGTTTTTCAAGCTAAACGCAATTCACCATATCAGAACGATGCCATATCATCCAAAAAGCAATGGATTGGTGGAGCGTCTGATAAGAACTCTAAAAGGAAGGTACAAGGCCCCAAAACAAATGACAAAGATCCAGTGTTAGCATTACAAAATGTATTATTCAGTTATAGGAACTCTCCACAGAAGTCAACAAGTAGGGCACCAGCAGAGTTGTTCTTTGGGAGAAGACTGCCTTCCATCCTGGATAATATTAAGCCAAACATGAGGAAACAATTAGAAAAAAAGCTGTGGAAACAACAAGTTGGAGGAAAAATTGAGGATCGGAAGACGGGCAGAGAATTTGAAGAAGGCGAGATGGTATGGGTCAAGAATGAACGAGAGCATGGTTGGAAAGCGGGGATTGTGAAGAAACGGAATGGGCCATACTCCTATGAAGTTTTGATAGAAGACATGCTGAAGAGGAAACATGCGGACCAATTGAGAGAGCGGGTTGGAGCTGATGAAGAAGGAGGGGAAAAGTGTAAGATCCAAGATTGATTATTATTGTCCATATGATGCGTTGTCCTTAACAATAATTCGTTCAGTTTTGAGATAGAATTCAATGGTGCATTCCTATAATTCATCAGTGATCGGATCATGGGTAGTCACAGGGCATACGCCAACGTCGAATTCTTCGTAACCATAACTTCTACAGCTACTTGAAGATTGACGTTTTGATTATCTAATATACTTCGGATCTATACATTCATTTTATGGATAACAGGAAGCTATGTGCCACACCCACTTGTGAACTTTTTATTATGATGCCTACCCAAATTTGCAGTTTTAGACGTCACAAACTTGACTTGTATGCCCCTGTTGTAGTCTTGTAATATGCGATGTTAGTTTAACTCAATGATTGGAGCTAATAGACCCTACCTTCAAACCACTTGAGTGCATTGATAGCTGCAGGCTCTCAGGGCATTCCAGTCATGTTCCTAGTTTGCATTCACGGAAGCTCTTTTGTTTTTCATCTCTCCTCCCTCCGACACTCTGAATTAACGAAAATCGTTTTCAAAGCTGTTCCAACTTCCGTTACTTCGGTTTCTTTCCAAACCTTCACTTCCGACCAAAACAGGTGGAAAAAACCTTCAAATTAACCACCTCGTTGTAATTGCAAAATGTGCCGACAGTTTGTTGGTTCTGTGATTCAATGAGCGTTTTGTTATGGAGATGAGCCCATTTGGATGCAGATATGACCGAAAAGCCGTAGTTGTAGTGTACCTTCTCTTTTGGTTCGGGATCTGTACTTCTAAATGCATCTTTGTCCGTCACGAACACTTGTTAGGTTCTTTGTGAACCGAATTGTACACAAAAATATCCTCTTTAGGTCTGGAGTCACGATATAAAATAAAAATGACCCACTATCACGATTATTATTTTTTCGGATTTCCAAGTATGAATAACTTTTTTCTCTCCAAATATTTCAGTCTTTCATTCTACGGTCGATGTGTGTTTTAACTGGTTCTGTTCTGATGTTGCAGTCTGCAAGCAGTCGCTGGCTCAGGGCGGTTTTTTCAACAAAGATGGCGCTTACTACTGCACCGAGGACTACCAAAAGAAATTTGGTACTAAGTGTGCAAAATGTCAAAAGTACGTGGAAGGAGAGGTGGTGACCGCTCTCGGGAACACTTACCATCAGGCATGTTTCACCTGCGGCAAATGCAAGTAAGTCAGGAATACTTAATCAATGTTATTTTAGTTCTTGCAGAGGTAGTGAGTAAATGTAGTATACTTGGCAGACATTTTTCATTTAGCAAAATTACTAAATTAGTAATGTATATACTCTGTACAGTACGCTTACTGGGGGTCTTGAGTTAGTTTCATTTGTGCTTTCATGTATTCTTATGAACTTCCTTTTAACACTGTCAGACACAAGCTTTCTAGTAGACGAACTAGAGACATTTATCAAGTTTGAATTTCGTACTTATTTTTCTCATTTTACTGAATAAAAAAAGTCTGCCACGGTGGGCTGAAAAACTTCTAAAGATAACAACAGAGACTGAATTAATTGCCGTAAATCTGATAGTATAGAGCAGTGCTGTTTACTTAGCAGAAAAGCCCTACTGGTTAGATATTGTGGCTAGTCCCAAACTACCATCCGAATTTGGTCAAATTCGGAGAAATCGAAGTTCAAGGAAAATCACGATGTTTGGCGATGACATTCTTAGGGGACCATTTCTGATCCGCCAATTTCATCAAAATAGGACTGATTTCGTAATTTATGAGGGGGACATGGAATCGACAGAGTGTAACCGAAGTTACCCAGAAAGCTCTAGAATGCAGAAAGAGTGTAAACATTTCGATTACGACCTGACCCAGACCTGTTTGACCTGCTGCATGAATACAAAGCTTTTCTACCTGTAGGGAACCACAACCCTAGTGCTAAGGGAATTCTACTAGACTACCCAGTTGAGTTCATAGCACTGTATCGATAGTCGTTAATGTGAGCATGCAAGATAAACAAGTGATCTCTGCAAAGTTTCCTTATTAATTCTAAATTCCCGAATACTACTCTACCTTTTGGAGTGAGGGTGCTAAACGAGATTATTTACAGCTTTTCTTTTTGAACCTGAAAGTATCCCTACATGCAAAATTTCTCCCATATGATGAACCCTAATTTTTAAACATTTTATTCCAAATGAAAAATATATATTGAAATAATGTACATTCATGAGTAAGTTGATGAGTGCACAACATGTGAGAAAATACATTCAAAATGTGAGTTGAACGAGAAAACTTGATTTTTGTTGGAGTTTTCACCTTGAATTGCTTCATAAAATCCCAGTTGTGGGGTACCACTGTTTGCTTGTTATAATTTACATAAATAAAGAAAGCCTTTAGGTCCTCTAGAATTTCCCCGGGACCCTGGGGTTTCCCCAGACCCCAAGTGGGGACATTGTATATAAGGGCGCTGGCCCGAGGCTCTGGTCATAATTGGTGTTGGAAGATCTAGAGCTAGTACCCATTGAAACAAAAGCTGGATTCGCATGGGACGGAAAGATGGAAAGCAATAAAGCAATCTGGTTGGCTGGATTTTCCCCAGTGGAGAATGGTGGCCGCCATCTTGACGGACTGATAACCACTAGTGGAGGTTGCACTAGGGGTAGCCGACTGTCGATAGTAGCCAACAATCGATTATTTCGACGGGATTGATGTGTTGAGAAGTTGTGATAATGTATCCCCAGAATGTTTGCAGAATTCTGGAAACATTGTTCAGCTGGCATTCGTAAAAATAGATGAGCATGTGTGTAAATTAAAAATTCCAAGAGCAATATTATTCCTTTGTCGAAAAGAACCTTCGAAACTATCGATTGTTGGAAAAAACAATCGATTGTTGCAATCGACAATCGGCCACCTTGAGGTTCCTCACTCGCGCTCATTTGTTTGTTTATTTTCTCGTGCTGTCCTTTTTTTTAACCATCTTTTTTTGATCACCACCCTTTCAAAAAACTGTCAACAGAGGTTGCAGATCAGGGAGGGGTTATAATTTCAGAGGCTTCCAGGAGGAAGGTTATCATTCCATCCATGAGAACCTTCCGCCTACCTCCTCCACTGGTTTCCTTGTCTTTCCATCGTTCCAACCTTTCCATCCCATGTGAATCCAAGCTGAACTCTTCTACTTACTCAAACCTTAAACTTTGCCAAAAACTCTGTTTAAATTAACGTCAAATTTGGTCAGTTTAAATTCTCCAAATTCCTTATAAGCATTATTCTTCAACTTGACGGGCTGTCATAACCTTAGGCACCAAGTAGTAGTTATCCTCAACCTAGGCGACCTGGGACAGGAATTCCTGATAACGATAGCCGACCTCCTCCATTTACCTTAACCCAAATAGTAAAAACATTTGAGTTCAAAAGTACGTAGATTACTTCAATAAAAAGGTAAGTAAATAAAGTAGGGCTACTCCAGATTTTACACCAATACTTGAAGTTTATGGAATAGTCCGTTCATTTTGTGAAATTAAATACTCACACTACGTAATTTAGCGTAAAAATAACTTTTAACAATCTTTAGTGTTTCACCACACCAAGAAAACTCAATTATTTACACATTTTGAAAGTACTTGTGCTTTTGTGTTTTTTGTTTGTTTTAGTTTTGGTTATTTTGTTTCATGAAAAACTACCTCGTAGAATCCAAATCCGCAATTAAAAAAATTGGGGACTTTTGTTCCAAAAACATGGCAAAGAAACGTTGCACGGTCGAGCACGCTTGAGAAGAATGACTTTTGAATTCTACTACGTGATTCGTGAAAATGAAATTACACTGGCGTTTTTACCTCTTAATTTGAGAGAGGGGGTAACTCTGTAGGGGCTGCATCATCCAAGCTACAAGTTTTATGGTATTTCCTTGAGACCATTGGTGAATGAACAATACACAACCCGGTTCGAAAATACGAAAACAATCGAGGTGTTACTTCGTTTTTCTAAAGAAAGATTGATACTTTGAGTTCGGTTCGTTAATTTTTATTGTCGTAAAAACCGAACTTTTATAGGTCATTTTCCGGTCATTGTTTCCATTCGTCGGATTCCTCGAGAGAATTTCGTACTATTCCCGTGCTGACGGTATGATTTGTTTCAATTTCAGGAGCCCGTTCCCTAGCGGTGAACGCGTCACATACACTGGGAAATTGGTGCTTTGCTCCAAGTGCAGCAACTTGCCGGAGGAGAACAATTCGCAGAGCACAACGACGACTGCTGCTAGTAACGGTAAGAGAAATTTCAAGAACTTGAGAATAATGGTAAATCAACCAACCTCCTGAGGCAGGATTATAATTATATTGGAAAGGGAAGGAAATGGGTAATTCACTAACACCTTGCCTTGCTCAGTTTGTGAAAATGGAATGATTTTCACTGTGTTGGCACACATGTACTTATTTGTGCTTGGATATCCCGTAATTTCGCCTGAGACTACAATTCTAGCGACATTTTCGTGAATTTTACCAAAATTCCATCACAACTTGCTGGTTGAAGTACCTACATATTTCTTGAGTGGAAAAAGCGGTAAGACAAAGGGAGACTGGTGCCGGAGGACTCTGGTGACGTCACGCCCCTTCCAATCCATGGTGCGTGAGCACACCTCTCCTGTACTCACCTTGGGGCTAGCCTGACTTTTGGATGTCCACAGGCTCATTCCAGAGAGTCAGTGGCCACTTCCCAAAAAACCCGATAAGAAAAACAAGAACTTGTCACAACATATTTATATGAACCTGGCTTTTCTATCTATGCTACCACCCAAAGACTCTGTACTTTTCTATTTCTCGATTCGTGGTTTGCATTGGATTTCCTATCCAAAAAGGGGCCAACTGGTTTAAAAGTTTAGGACGTCCTGTTCTAGCAATATCTATTCGCCACCCAAAGTGGAAGAAGGTGGAGTCGTTCTAAGGGGCTCTCAGTCGGTCGCCGTTCCTTCCTTGTTCAGGGTTAATCCAATCTCTTACAAACCGGCGATCAAAAGTTTCAAAATTGTGACTAAATTTGAAATTTTCAAGTATTTTTGAAATTCATTGATGCAATTTCCTAGGAAATTGAAAAACTAAAAGATTACCGCTGGAATCATCAAAATCGAACAATAATAATTGTAAGAGAGAATTTATTTACTGACTGGAGACTGAACGATGAAGAAACGGCGACCGACTGAGACCCCCGTAAGCTCATGGTTTACATTAGACCTTGAATTACTTCTTGAAAATTCAAAAAGTGTATCCCTGAGGAGGCAACTAACGTGAGAGGTCAACTCGTTGTTTAAGTGACTTTCAAAATCATTCCTGATCCTAGTTACAAGTGCAGAAATGGTGCTTGTGTGATTTGGCCAAATCTCTTCTGACTTCCACTCTGCTTCCCCATCCTTAGTACCCACGAAAGTAGAAATAGATCATCGTCAGCCGTCTATTCCTACTACTAAGAACGGTAACCTTTCCCCCTTCTTTAGAATAACAGTTTTTTTTACATCATCGTAGCATGCATTGATTATGTGATGTTAAAGAAGTACAGTTATCGATCTGGTTTCCCACAATCTCCTCTTACAGAAGCTGAAGTTCTATGGTTTTGGTGAGGCGACGATCGGATTCTTTGAGAGCTATTTAAGAGGCTGGGTCCAGGTGGTATCTTTTAATGGTATGAGTTCGGAGAAAGTGGCAATACCATGTGGAATAAAGCAAGGTTCAGTTCTAGGACCCTGTCTGTTCATTTTGTTCATGAACGATCTTACCAGCCACTAGATCGTGGTCGCATGGTTTGCCGATGACATTTCGTTGGTTTCGGCTGGTTCGACTAATGAGACACTCCAGAATAGTTTAGTACGCTCTGAATCAATTGTCAGGGATTGGTGCTCGGCTAATGCTCTCCTCATGAATGCTGAAAAAACCCAATACCTAAAGTTCATATTAAATGGTCGTCTCGAAAATTCGGTAAGCGTTCAGGGATTATTGGTCGATAACCGACTATCCTGGCAAAGCCACACAGAGATGCTGTCTTCTAAGCTGGCCAGCTGCAACTTTCTGCTTCGACGACTTGTTCATTCTGTTTCATCTGAGGTTTTGCTCATGGTATACCATGCTTGTTTTGCCAGTCGATTAATGTACTGTGTGGTCTTATGGGGAAACTCTAGTCACGCTAACAGCATATTCAAAATCCAAAAAAAGCTGTACGTACTATGCAAAAGCTGGGTTGGAGCGAGAGCTGTAAGGGGCATTTTCGCGAGCTCGGAATCCTGACGCTCCCTAGACTGTACGTTTTCCAGTGCCTCATATTTGCAAAAACTAACTTGAATTTCCTACGCAGAGGTTTGGATAAGCATCAATATTATACAAGCAACCGAACCAATCTCTGTCCTTCTCAAGCCAGGTTGACTTCATCGCTAATACGAGCCCATACCAAATTGAATGACGACTCTTCAACCACCTGAATCCAACGACGAGACAGCTGCCCTTAGCTCAATGGGGGGTGCGCCTTGATTTTTTTTTTAGATTTTTAATCGAAAGTAGACTACATCCTGAGAATTTTGGCACCAACCGCGACCTTCTAGGGTGAGAAGATCTGTTTCTATGATTTTTCAAAGTTTCGACCGTTTATGACGTCACGCGCCCCTCTCGCCTGGGCGGCACCCCCCGGCCCACTGTGACGTCATATACATTCGAAACTTTGAAAAATCATAGAAAGATCTTCTCAGGCTAGAAGGTCCAAAATGAGGTCTACCTTAGATTAAAAATAACAATAAACAGTTTTTCCTACCCAGGCGCACACCCTATTCAAGACGGTCTTGAAACGATCTTTGGTTGACAGAGAACTGTATAGAGTGGATCAGTTTTTCGACAACTACTATCAATAATTGTTGATCTTATTGTACCAAAAATTCAAACTTAGTCTGTTTTTTGTTGACTTAGATTATCTCTCTATTTTTCTATCTGTATTTTTTAAATGTTTTATTTAGTTTTATTGCTAATACAATTTAATAACGTTTAATTTAATACCATAAAATACGTGACGTTTGTATTGCCTGCGAAGGCTCTTTACAAATAAAAACTCTTTGGTTTGATCTGATTTGGTTAAGCACTCTTACTACCTAAATGTCACTATTGAGACCCCAGAATCAGGCAAAACAGTAACAGCGGCAGGTAGACCTGAATGGGAGGCAAATTTGCTTGTCGTATCAAATAGATTGGTTGGCGCCTCGCTTATACGGTTCCTCACAGTTTAGCCGTCATTCATCTCCTTAAGACCGCCTATTCAGAAGCTCACAATAGGTAGCCGGCCTCTCAGATGGTCTTGTTGTTAAACATATTGTTCGTGTACGTTCTTTCAGAATGCAGCCGGTGCCTCAAAGAGTTGAAAGAGGGACAGGCCCTGATCGCTTTGGACCGACATTGGCACGTTAGCTGCTTCTTGTGTACGACCTGCGGCGTTTCTCTCCAAGGGGAGTACATGGGCAAGTAAGTGAAATCAATATTCCGATGTTAATGTTCAGGATGTCCCGTATCAAGGACCGGAAAACTTCGGGAGCCGATTCTACAAATAATTTTAGTCAGAAAATATCTCTTAGATAGATAAATAGATATAGATATATAGATATAAAAAGGGAATCCTCCTACATTTCTGTATTGGGTGGATTAACCCAACCAGGTTTAAACCGCAAGAAGTAAGTTGAACATTTGTTGCCATGTGGGAGCCCTCATGGCCCACCCTCCTTCCATGGGGGTGGGCTGTGATGGTTTTCGCATGGCAACACAAACACAAATGCACACTGACATACTCCACTCACACACAGACATACATCACTCTCACACAACACAACTGCAGTGACATACTTCAACCATACTAAACATACCTACTTCAAACACTCACATCTACCTCCCACACGCACACTGATGGTTATATACGTACATACTTACACTAACACACCACTCCTACTGTACATGACTGACTAAATCCCACTTTCCCCTTCAAACACATACTTCCATCCTTCTAAACTTCTTCGTGACGCTCGAATTAACCCTGCTGACTTCCTCCATACGACTCATCAAATACCAAAACCACCACCCTGTGAGGAGGAGTCTTCACGTGAGCAGGCTACTCTACTTCACTCGAGCTGATGACACCGTAGGCGAAATATTCTCGTTTAAATTGTAAGTTTTCTTTTGTGTTTATCACTATATTTTCAAACCCTCTGTTAACTTTTAATTTTTAAAATATAGATATAAAAAGATTTATTTGACTTCTTTACAGAGATATGGATAAAGTAATATAAAATCTTATTACAGTGATGGCCTAGGCCGTCCACTGGGTTGGCGCTGGAAATTCCTACAAATACATACATTTTTTTCTTGTTTTTTTGTTTTATTTCAAATTAACTTATTATTTCTCACATTAATGATTAACTTTTGTAAATTAGTAGTTGAATTGCTGAATCAAAAACCAGCGGTACTGCCACGCCTCTCTTGCGAATCCCGCCAGCTGTAGGATGTTGGTTGTTTTTAGCAGTTCGAAGCATTGTAGCCTGCTCAATCACACGTGCCCGAACCATTTTTTTTCTCATTTCGAGAAGCATTGAGCACCTGCCCATGAAATGAAACAAATCCTCTTCTTCCCCACTGTTGCACATGGCACATCTTCACGCTTGTCCCTGTCGCCATGGTACATTGTTTAGAAACAGAACACCACCTCTCATCTTGAAGCACCAGCGTATGTGCCACATTTTGTAGCTCAACATGTACAAAGGTTCTTCGAAGGTGTTCCCTCCAAGCAACTCGATGTAATGGCTATGATGGATCAATGCCTGGGCTCCTGAGATGTAGTCTTGTCTTTCAGCAAAAATTATTTTATCTCCTATACGTTCTAATATCAATTTTAATTGTTTCAAATCACACGTCTCCAGATTCATCTCAACATTGTGCTTCGCCGCCATTTCTGTCCAAAATTTAGCCCATGAGACCTTCATTTGTATTCTGGCTTTTGCCATGCGCTTTGGAAGACGAGTGTCTGGTAGAGCCAACCTTTGTCACATAATTGATGTGTAGGGTCAATGTGACCGAGTATATTGACATCCTGCCCGTTTCAAGATATAATATATACAAAGGTGTATGCCTGGGTAGACCAAAGAGCCTCCTTAGGAACCGATGCTGCACTCTCTCCAATGTTTCATATTTTTGATATCCCCATGATTCTGCTGCGTATGTTAGAACTGTTCGTATTGCAGCGTCAAATACTTGATATTTTTTATTAATGGGAACGCCATCTGTATCCATTAGCTTCTTCCACGTGGTATTTATAGCACAGTTTGCTGCCATTCTTCGTTCTTCTAGGTGTTTACTGTTGGATCATTTAAAATATCTCTTAGCATTTTTGTTTTGTTGTGGTTTTACTTCCGCATGGTTTTTCACGTGCCTCAACACCAAAAACTGCGTCAAGGTCTCAGCTTTCGGCAAAAGACTTCTGTAGAGACCTGGAGGCAGACGTCTTAAGACGTCCTAGGGATCTCAAAACGTTGATCCTCAGACGCTTTTAGCCGTCTGTCCTTCGGAGAAGGTTAATTTAAAATTCGCTTTGGATAGTTACTAGGTATTGACTTCTTGATTAAATAATCCTGGGTATTGACGGTGTTGTTTTTTGATTCTAGGGATGGACAACCCTACTGTGAGAAGTGCTTTCAACAGCATTTCGGAGTCAAATGCGCCTATTGCAGTCGATTCATTTCTGGAAAGGTGCTACAAGTAAGTGTATTTACTGTGTAAAAGTATTTACATTCATTTTTGAAAGCGTTATTCTCTAATTTCTTAATCTCAGCCAGAAACACATTTTCAACTAATCGAAAACCTAATGACAAATGTTTTGTTTTAGGCAGGTGACAACCATCATTTTCATCCTACTTGTGCTCGCTGCACCAAGTGTGGTGATCCATTTGGAGATGGAGAAGAAATGTACTTGCAAGGTGAGTGGTGTTATATTTCCATCTCAAAGGAGAAATGCACCCCACTTTCGCGCCACTGGATTATTTTTGAAACGAGTAGTGGCTGACATACGGAAGTATCCAAAAGTCAATTCCTTTATTTTTAAAAATCCAAAAAATGTATTGATAACAAAACTTACGTGGTTAGAAAGCTGAGGATCTTAGCTATTTCTATCAGGTTTTCCTCGAGACGTTCCTCGCTTTTAGAGAAGCGGAACGAGAGTTTTTTCCATTTGTCTGTCTTCGTCAGCACTCTTTACTTTTTCATTGCCGGGAGTAAGTGGTAGTCACTTGAGATAGACCATGTAGTATAGTAGTTCTGGAGCCGACGAATTATGAAAATCTTGTCCATTCTGAGAGAGAAAATTCAAGTCTGCCATTCCAAAACGGTTGCTTTCAAAAATGGCGGCCATGTGAAATGTTCAAAAATCGCGAAAATCATCATATCTCCGGGATGGATGAATTAGGTCCAACCATGGATGTTTTCATCAGTCTGCCACTCTTCAACGGCTGTTAACCCTCGGCAGACTCAATTTTAAAAATTCTACACTTTTGGTGCAAAAATCCACAACGTTTGGGACGTCCCAATTTTTACAGCTGGATTTTAAAAGTCTACTTAAGGGTTTGAGACTTGTCTACCAATCCTAAGCAACTGTAAAGTCCTGGCAGAATTAAATTGAAAAAATTGTCAAATTTGATTTAAAATTCAGACAATTTTGGGATGATTCACATTTTAACACGTTGAACACGTGGTATGTAAACAATAGAGCATGGTCTGCGTTGGATAGCCCGCTGTCTTCTAGTGGCAGAATCAATTCAAAAATTGTCAATTTATCGATGAAAATTTGTTGATTTTGGGATACTCCAAATTTTTGCTCAATACTGTACTACTTTATTGAAACTCAAGCAGCGTGGTTGCCTTCAGTAACCCATTGCTTATATCAGGCAGACTAAAATTGAAAAAATTCAAAATTGAGGGTTAAAATTTATGTATTTTGGGAAAGTTGCAATTTTGGCATGTGGTATTAGCACGTTAGTAAAAACTTTGTAACACAGTCTGCCATCGGTACTTCGTTGCTTCCTAGCGGCAGACTGAACTGAAACGTGAAAAAACTGGAGTTTCTCTATTTCTACATTTTCTGTTATTCGCGATATAATGGCATATTTCTTTCAAATAATGCAGCTTTTTTGAAAATGTGAATCA